>CM060088.1:10059514-10611711 GCA_030522485.1 Stenchaetothrips biformis
TCGCCACCACGGTCGTTCCCGACAGTGCTTTCGTCGCTCCGTCTCTCTCGCACGGCGCGCGAGAGAGAGCGCGACTGTTTGGAGGGGAGAGTAACTGCAACCAGGCCGGGTCAGGCTGGCCGCTGGCGCCACCGTGTTTGATGCCAAACACGCAACATCGCCATGGCGACAGGGGGCGCGCGGCGCAAGAAAGAAAGAAAGAGAGAAAAAAAAAAAAAGAAACAACTAGAAACAGGAAAAGAAAGGGGTAAAAAGAAACCCACACTAAAAGTGAAACTACGAGTCATTTCCTCTGTGCCAGCGCAGAAATTAATTCCTCCTGGGGTGTATACATTTTCCAGTTGCGGCACTGCAGCGCACCTTGTCGTGTGCGTGTGTGTGTGTGTGTGTAAGTAAGTAAGTAAGTAAGTAAGCGTAAATGTGTGAGTGCTGCATCGGCGTGCTGGTCGTCACTCATTGCAGCTGCTGTCCCAAAAACCGAATGACCGCTGTGACGCCCCGTGACAGAGTCGCGACGAGTAGGACGGTGACGTCACGGCGGAGTGGCTCGGCGCGTAACGATATGCAAACAGAGACGCCGGCTGCCGCGCGACCAGAGAGAGAGAGAGAGAGAGAGAGAGAGAGAGAGAGAGAGAGAGAGAGGGGGGCAAGAAGGGACGCTATGGCAACGCGTTAACGGTGCCGGGCTCGGACACACTTAGAGTCTGTCGAGAGTCAACTTCCACCGCGGAGTGCGGTGCGGCCGGCAGTCGTAACGCTTTGACGGCGGGGAGGGGGCAGGGGGGAGGGGGAGGGAAGGGGGAGGCCACGGCACGGTGGCCCACCAGCAGGGCCGTCGTCCCCGAGGCCCAGTGGTATGTATGATTCAGGAAACAATCATGTTTACATGGTCCGGCGTGGCGTGGCGCGCCGGGCTCGCAACCCCTTTTCGCCGTGCACCAATCAGCGGCGGGAACGCCTCCCCAGCCGCCGACGCCATGGACTCCAGCGCGCGCCGGCTTTTTCAGCGAGCTGATCGACTGGAGCCCAGAGGATTACCGGAAACGCGGTCCTCGCCGCCCCGGAGTGGAGCCGATAGGGGCCGCGCGCCTTCGCAGACTGACTCCGCACTCGCACACAGTGGGCCAGAAGATCGGCGGAGGCGGCCAAAATGCAGGACAAGCTGTGAGCTCCAGAGTCGCTAAACAGGACTCGAACCGAACGTGTGACCCCACCAATGGATGGCATCCATTGGTGGGGTCACACGTTCGGTTCGAGTTCCTGTTTAGCGACTCTGGAGCTCGAAACGCGTCTGGAGTTTTGTCCGCCAGCGCCGCCGGCCGGTCCTCTGGCCCACTGTGCGAGGCCGCCAGGCCCTCCAGGAAGGCGACAGCCGCGCAGTTATATACTCTCAAAGAGGCCGTTCCCAGCCGCGCTCGGATGAGCCTTTCAATTTTTCAAACGGAACGCCTCTGCCGACCGAGGCTGTGTCGCCGAGGACTAACCGGGCCGAGGGCAGCCTAGGGCAGCCTAGGGCAGCCTAGGGCAGCCTAGGGCAGCCTAGGGCCGCCGCTAGGGCTGCCGCTAGGGCCGCCGTCGTGGAGAGACGGCCTGCTCCTCGAGGGCCTCCAGCGCCGCCAACTCACCCTCTTTGCAGAGCGCGGCGTCGTCAGAAAAAGCGACTCACCTAAAACAGAAAAGAGAGGGGAAGAACCTCTTAGTGAAAGCGGCATAAACAAACTCTGCGGCCGAATAGAAGGCGCGGCGGCGGCGTCCGGGTGTACCGTTATAAAACAAAAAAAATAAAAAAAATCGGACTTTGCGGTGGACATTCCGGCGGGGTTGGACGCGGTTGGGTCACTCAGTCACTCACGGACACACTCATTCTCATTCACAGACACACGCACACACTGACACCATTCGCACACTTTGAAAGGGGGCTGGCGCTTAAAGACGGCATGGCGCGAATATCACGCAGTATACAGTATAGTATACGTTTAAAAAAAAAAAAAAACACCTCGAAAAAGCAACAAAGAAAATATAAAGAAAGCCGGAGCGTCTACTGCTCACGCCTTCGTCTTATATATTTACGATCGGCCCTCTCCTTGGGAAACATACCCCCAGAATAAATCAGCCCGCGCCGATACGATCACACACACACACACACACACACACACACACACACACACACACACACACACACACACACACACAGTGCGGCCAAATAATGGGGCAGCGCGGTGCGACACTGGTGGGGTAGCATGCACAATACTGGCGTCCACTACAATGCGAACACACAGCTTATAAATGCAGCCACAATGCAGGCCAGCAGCCGGGCTGGGTGGTCCATCGCCACAAAACACCACCGCCCCCGGCCGCCCCGCCCCGTCTGAGCTGCGTTTGTCGCATGCGGACCAACTCAGCTGTGTCCCCCCCCCCTCCCCCCTTCCTCCCTCCCTTGCCCAGGCAAGCGGCGTCGCCGCAAAAGTGGAAATAATTTCGCCCATTCAAACTGTCGGCCAGAGCTTGCTGGCACATTCAACAAAGTTTCCGGGTCGTCCGAGACAGACTGCCGGCGGTCGGCCGGAGCCTGCCGGAAGCTGCGGGGCACAGCGCGCCAAATTCAAACCGCCCACGCACGGTACAAAAAAAAAAAGAATAGGATATAAAAAAAATTCCAATGCTAACGCATTGCACGGTGTTCCGGTATTCTAAGTTTAAAATATTAATTTATGTTCATTATTGGTTGGAGATTTTAAGTTGGTAGCGGAAAAAAGGGGGTAAATTTTTTTGTTAAAAGTTGGCAACAATATGCTTGGTGAGAAACGAGTAGTCGCGCATTGAAACTGCCTCTTGATTGTTGTTGAAGCGGATTTGTTTGGCTTGCTTTTAAAGGCTGTGGTTTCTCATGTCATGTTTTCCTTTATTCACTGGAATAGTTCTGACCCACAACCTAACAATAGTTCGGTGGTTGGTTTGACAAACTCATAAAACTGGAAAGGGATGGTTTTAAAACGCGGGTGATCTTTGTTTGAGAAGTATGAGCACTGAAAGTCGCGAGGTGGAGAGCAGAAATGATGGTGGTAACTGAATCAGGTTTGACCGGAAGTCTTCGGTATTGGTCGGTTTGAATTGAGCGCATGCGCAGGAAGAACATTTTGAATTTCCCGCCATTCTGCTTTGTTTCTACTGGTCAGTTTGAATTTTGACGGGTGGATCGTATTCGTTTCTATGGAAATGATTTATTCATGTTTTTCGTATTAGACCGTAACGTAGACAAGTTTTCGTTAATTTAATGAGTCAAAAGTTTGAATTTTCTACTGAGGCACATTTTGTCTTTGAAACGTTTCTCGATAAAACCAACGGTTAAGGGTGTTTGATTGTTGAAGTTTTATGTTTTAACAAATTACGCAAAATTTCCACGATAAATTTTTAAAAACTTCCCGCTACCCTTATTTTTTTATCGTAACGAATAATTTGGCGGTACTCATTTTCCAAAACCGAATAGGATATAAAAAAGAAGAAGCGGAGCCGTCAAAAACAATAGGGGTCCTCCTTCGTCGGAACCCCTAAAAAAGAAGAAGCGGAGCCGTCAAAAACAATAGGGGTCCTCCTTCGTCGGAACCCCTAAAAAATAAAAATCGCCCCACCTTGAAGCGCGAGGCAAGCGGTAGACAGACCGACTTGCGCCGTCGCAACACTTTAAGGGGAAAATACTTCGCAAAAAGTAAGAAAGTAAATCCGGGCCTCTCAATCCTATAAGGGCCCGGGGCGTTGGTGCGTCGGGTCGAAGGGTCGCGGCTCGCCCTTCGTGACGGAGGCCCGTCGGGACAGCCCGCCTGTGCGGTCGCCGCAAGGTTCAATTTATTTTTTCTCCTCCTCGTGCAAGTGGTGACATCTTCTTCACCACTACCACGCCCTTTTCTGGAGGAACGCCGCGGTTTTTCTTGAGCAAAGCGTCGTAGGGGTGAGGCTTAAAACGGCAGTAAATCACCGCAAAACAGGGCAGTGTGTGATAGCGGCGATGCAATTAAATGGAAATCGCGGAAAAGCGTGACTCGACGTCCCGCAATCACGTCGAGGACTTCATCGAGGCAACAGTTCTTTCGCTCATCGGGCACGGCGTGCAGCCTTGGTGGAGACACTTTTTACTTATTCCCTGCTCATAGTTAACAGATTTGAACCGAACGCGTGACCCTACCAAGGGATTCCTCGTTCGGGGAGCAAACCGTTGGTGGGGTCACACGTTCGATTCGAGTCCCATTCAGCCACTCTAGAGCCCAAAACCCGTCCAGAATTTTGACCGCCTTGCCGCCTCCCCCGGTCTTCTGGCCAACTGTGCGCCGCCTTCCAGCCGTTCCAGTTTTCAATGCGCGACACCTTCCGCCGCCTTGCGCGGTGGCGCCACCGTCGCCACGAGATTATCGCATTTAATTTAGCCGCGCACTGCGCGCTGCCACGCCAACGCGCCCCCGCATCGCCACCGGCCGAGGCACAACAACAAGCAGTGGAGTGAGAAGGAAAAAATGACTGGCAGGAATTCGCGGGGCGTGCAGCTCGCAAAGGAAAAAAGCACGCAAAACGGTTTAACTACACACGCTTTCTTTTTGCTCTATTCTTTAATTATTTTTTAATTAATGAAATAGGCTGGCACTTGGCTCACCCTCCGCTCATCTAAATAGAATTAACATTAATAATCGCGTTCCCCGTCAGTCCAAATGGTGGCCGTGCGTCACCCTGCCGCGTTGAGGTTGGCACAATTTTCGTTGTACTTTCTACAATCCCTGTTGTACTTTTATTGTACAGTTGTTGTTGTACTTTTGCTGTACCATTCACACTTTCTCTCGCAGTGCGGCAGCGGGGGAGTCGACGGCCTCCCTCCTTCTTTGTTGTGGCCCCGACCAATTAGCCGCCGTCTGGCTGCCACGCGTCCACCCTTTGACGCTGTCCCGAGCAGGGCCGAGCAGGGGAGGGGGGAGGGGTAATGGGGGGGGTAATTGCCCCCTCCTTAGGTACTACATAGGCCGCCTGGAAGGTGGGCAACAATACCTACTTTGCCCCTGCAAGTAGGCAAAAAGCACCGCTTTACCCCCTCCTTGGAAAAATCCTGGATCCGCGCCTGCGCACGCACACACATGCACAAACAACAACCCCCCCCCCCACACACACACACACACATACATACGCGCGCGCAGACACACCCACTGAGGTGGAGGCCGGCACGCAATATACGAGAACGTCGAAAACCCGGCCAGTCGTTCATTGTGGCGGAGGCAGGGACCGGACACGATCTGCGAAGCGGAAACTCTTGAGAAGGGTTGTGCGCGGAGCTTTGGAGCAGCGCCTAGGCCTTTTGCGGTGACACAGCGCCTGTCCTGGAGGGCTCGGCCAAGGGCTGCGAGAAGGGCTGTGCGAGGGCCCTTCTGGCACCTGGGCTAGTCCGGCCGGACCCTTTGTCGAACATTACGGCATCGGGCCGCCTCCGGAGGCACCCTCGGGCACGCCCCGCTCTGCTACTAACACTCTGCAGATCATCTCTGGCCAAAATGGACAACGACCAGAAAAAGGACGACAACCAGATGGGGATAAAAAGGGGGAGGGAAGGTGTTGAATGTCCAGGGCGCTATACGATCGGCAACGACGTTCTTGCGAGGTGCGGTGTGCTAATGGTCGCGCTTTCAGAGCGCCATTTGTTTTGAACGGTATAACAGAGACAGCCAGTCATTACGCGTTGGGCTATCTGAGCTAGTCACACCGCCCCCGCGCCGCCCCTCCCCCAGCTCCACCCCATTAATGACAGGTTGACAGGCACAGCCGATTGGCTGCGAGGCGCGGCGTTACTGCCCGCACTGCGTGGCCTGCGGGCCCTATTTTACGCATCAGCCGTCCGTCCGGCAGGCTTCCGTCGCTCTGTCTCTCTCGCACTCAAGGAGCGTGCCGCGGCGGCGCGAGAGAGACGCGAGACGACGCGGAGTGCTGCTCCCACCAGCAGGCGGACCATCGCCGCGACCCCCGCGGCGCGCTGCTCGCGCTGCGGTCGACGGGAGCCTCTGGCGGTACCATGGAGAATGACGTCCTTCTCCAAGGCGGTACAAAGGCGATGCTCGGCGAGGTGGATCCCGCAGCACTTATAGTGGCGGACCGCGCACGACTCCAAAACCCGCCGCCGTAATCGTTTCGCGCGCCTGGCTGGCTGGCTGCCTTGCTGCCTGGCTGGCTGGCTCACTGGCTGCTTGCCGCCAGGACCGCGGTTACGTTATGAATCGCGCAGTCGCCACCAAGTGCCTCGTGAATTGCAGGCAGAGCGTGCGATACCCTTTTGAGTATCACCCTTTCTTTGGTGAAAGGCGTCACCAATATAAAGGACGATACAGAAAAGTGCGAGGGGTGACTCACTGTAAGATTTTTTATGCAATGAATGGAATGTGTTGGAATGTGCAAGATATTTGGCACACTTGTTGCCTACTCACAGGCGTTTTTGCTGCCAGAATGTGGGAGTGTGTTGAAATTTTGTACAATGAATGTGGGAAGTTGTTTCCGCCTCGGAAAAGTGTCGCAAGGAAAGGGTGATAATCAAAAGTATTGCCAAAAATAGGGCCTAGGTTAGTAGCGATACTTTTGAGTATCGCCAAACCATGAACCGATCAAGGCAACAGCAATTTACCTTAGAATCAATTAAGAATGAAATTTAATACACAAATGAATAGAAATTGTGTCAGATGACCAGTGAAAACTTTCTGTCCTAAACATGGGAGGGTCTGGGCAGTTCCGACTAAAACATTCCAAAATTAATCAGCTTGCTTTGGTATTTCTCAGTTGCTCCAGTTCAGTGTGGAAAAAATCAGATGAACTTACAACAAACACAGCTGCATCTTCTGTGAAGAAATGTGCAGACAAGAATGGTTCCTCTCATGGTATTCAAAAAATGAAGTATTCCAACACAGTGTCTTGAGAACTAGGAGGACCACACCACCAATAGCACATAGGTTAGTGTTGATAACTTTTAAGATTTAAACACTATTCTGTGTCACACGGTTGGTTTCCAACTAATTAAACGTTAAAAACAAATTTGCACGAACACCACCAGATGAAGTCAGCACTTGACGTAGTCACTTTATACTAAAGAAAATTAAACATGACTGAAGCAAAGTTCCTATAAGTGCACTCGGACTGGCCATCTTGAATGTTGAGGGCAGTTGTCGGTGGAAGGCGGTGGGATAAGCGTCTACTGTCTACTGCTGGGCGCGTATACAATAACCTAAACTCAATATGGCGGCTTTGTTGTTTTGAAACGGTATTACCTGGAGTCGCCAAAATTCAAATTCTTCAAATTCTTCATGCACTGTGGGATAGCGACTATTCCAGACAGGGTTGGGTTTTGGTGCAGATTTGTTTCAAACATTCGGGCCACTGGAAAACTTCTGCGTGACCCAGAATTGTGTTTAAATCTTGTAAGTTATCAACCCTAACCTCTGTGCTGTTGTTTATGTAGTCTCAGTTCACAAGACAATGTTGGAATACTTTATATTTTGAATACAGTGAGAGGAGCCATTAGATCTTTAATTATATTTTTTCCCATAAAATTTTACTGCGATGGATTCAGATGCATCATGTATACTCTTTAATGTGCCGTCAATTTTTTCCACGGTAACTTTTACGCATTCTCTAAAGTTTGCGGAAAATCTTTCCCGATCTCTTCATTGGGGTCTTCTTTGGGAACTGATGACAAAGTGAACTGGAAAACATATACTGAAAGTGGAATGAATGTAAAAATGATATAACGTTTAAAGGTTGATCGGATTGTAACCTGTGGAACTGTTTCCAACATGCTTGTTGTTTGGCTCGATGGACTGCAGGTTGCGCTATTGGTGGTGATCCCACGCCAAACTGAATTTGAACCGCGCTCGCGTTCACTGGCTTGTCCGTCTCCGTGCCGCCGGAAGATGCTGCTGCCGCTCTACTTTCGCACCGGGAGATAGACGAGGCCCCCGTCCGTTACTGCCACGCTCTAGAACCACGCTCGCGCCTGGTGCCTCGGCCGTGCGGGGCGCGGGGCCGTGGGGCCGTGGGGCCGCGGGGCTGCGGGGGCGTGGGGCCACGACGGTGCCTTTCCTCGTTTCCTCGCCGGGCCATTTGTCATATTAAAGCTGGGCTTCCAGTCCACTTGGGCATCAGCTTCCTGGAGAGAGTGGAACACAGGAACACCCTCCCCCTGGCGCTGCCCCGCTGTAAATCGCGCAGGGGTTGGCGCGCGTAATACGAAGGCATCTTCAAAGCGACTTGGACAATAAAAAGGAAATAACATTCAATGAGATGATTGTATTTTTTTCCCCCTTTTTTCCACTGGCGCCGTGGGAGGTGCCCCAGCGAGCCCTTCGGACGCCTTCGGAGCCCTGCGCCCGGTAAGTGGAGGAGGGCGGCTCAGCAGCGCAGGATCAATGTCATCGCCAGCTTGGCTTACTCCGAAGCGGGCCAGTATCGCCGTGACGCTGACTGCCGGATGAAGCAAACTGATTCCGGGGAGCCGTGTCGCGTCGCCGCCCTGCCGCGCCTGGGTGCGAGAGAGAAGGCCGTGCTGCTTGCAGGCCCTGGGTGGCGCCCGCGGGGGATGCCGAGACGAGTGCGGGGGCGTCGGCGCCGACGTGACCCCGGCCGGCCACGCGTCGGTCCACTGCGCCATGCCTCACAGTGGACCAGAAGACCGGTGCAGGAGGCCAAAATTCTAGACGCGTTTCGAGCTCCAGAGTCGCTAAATGGCACTCGAACCGGACGCGTGACCCCACCAAATGGAATCCTCGTTCGGGGAGCAATCCATTGGTGGTGAGGTCACACGTTCGGTTCGAGTCCTATTCAGCGACTCTGGAGCTCAAAACGCGTCGGGTATTTTGACCGGCTCCGCCGGTCTTCTGGCCCACTGTTTGCCTGCGAGTGGAGGCTGCCCAGCCCCTCGAGGGCTTCCCTGACGCAACTTGGCGTGATTGGTCGACCACGAGGTCGCTAGCGGTGCGTGCGTGCCGTCCGAGGCGAGCGCCTCTTTCGCGCCGCATCCCCTTGCTTCTCACCCCCTGCCCTTAAAAAAAAATTACGCTGATGATAATTTGAGACGCAAGCAGCTGTTGCCGTTACGTAATGAGCCCTTTGTGAGGAGGTTCAAGACCGCGAACCCGAGCGCGCCGCTCCCCGGATTCATGTTGTGGTGGCTCGCGGCCGTGTATCGCACAAGTCCACCGGGGCCGCGGTGTACCCTCTCCAACTTGGCGAACTGGGCCGGGCCGCGCCGTATCCCGGAATATGCGGGCAAACACGAACGCGGTTGCACAAGATCCAGCGCTGCGCTGCGCTGAGAGCAGTCGCCCCCCAGGGGCCGCGAGGGGCCCCGCTGCCGCACGGTGGGCCAGAAGACCGTTGAGGCGGACTAGGCGCGGTTTGAGCGCGGCCACTTAGCCCCGCTCTGGCCGGCGCTTCCTGCGACTCGACCTTGCGTCATCCCTCACGCGTGGCCTGGGACGCGAACCCCCGACTCGACTCCACAGGTGGGCGTCCGCCTCGGCCAGCCTGCCGACTGCCCCGGGAGGGTCTCTAACTGCCCCCCCCCCCCCCCCCGCCCCGCCGTGCGTGGCGGGCTGCCTACCCGGTCCCCGCGGACTCGCGGTCCGGCCGATCCAATGCGCGTGTTTGAGGTCGTCTGGCGGCGCGGCCTTGGCGGCCTTGGCGGCCTTGGCCGGAACCTGTTCACTCCTTACTCCCACCCCTTTGCGTGATATAAGCCGGCCAGCCCGGCAGCCAGCGTGGGGTCCTGGGAGATTTGGCGAGCGAGTTTGGCTGCAGACAAGTGCGTGATCTCCCGCCCTGCGCCGCTCTCTCTCTCTCTCTCTCTCTCTCTCTCTCTCTCTCTCTCTCTCTCTCTCTCTCTCTCTCTCTCTCTCTCTCTCTCTCTCTCTCTCTCTCTCTCTCTCTCTCTCTCTTCCTCTTTCTTCGCCCCCCCTCTCTTTGTCCCCCTCTTTTTCTCGGCCGCCTCATCGTCCTGGGGAGCCACCACCAAAAAAGTTAAATAATAATGCGGAGATAACTGGAAAATTGGCTGAGCAGCTTGTGCCCGCCGCGTACGTCGCCGGCTGCCAAGTTGAAATCTCATGAAGAAATCCGGGCTGCTCGCTAATTGGGCAGAGGGCCCACCCCGCCCCTCCTTAGGCCGCGCCGCCCCGCGCCGCCCCGCCCCGCCCCTCCTTAGGCCGCGCCGCCCCGCGCCGCCCCGCGCCGCCCCGCCTCCGCTTCCTGGGGGCGTGCGTCTCGGATTTCAGAGGACCCTGGCCGCTCCGGAAGTGCGTGTGGCGTCGTCCCCGAGGGCCTGTTTACCTGCGAGACGGGACAACACGTGCCGCGAGGTGCTCGCGCCCCCACGGGGCGGCAAGGATCGGCAGCCAGGACGGCCAGCAGCTGCACTGTTAGAAAAAGATCCGTAATTCTTAAAGTGTCTACCGATCTGTTCAGTTTTTTAAAAACGGATCCTTCCGTTCACGAAATAACAGCACATTATCTGTAAAATCGGGTCCCAGGTCAGTCCTCTTGCGTCCTCTTTGGGTCCCAAGGCGGTCCCGTCCCGTCCCCTTGGGTCCTAGGGCGGTCCCGTCCCGTCCCCTTGGGTCCCAAGGCGGTCCCGTCCCGTCCCCTTGGGTCCAACGTCAGTCCCAGTCCTCTTGGGTCCCCTTCAGTCCCAATGCGGTCCCACCCCGTCCTCCTGGGTCCAACGTCAGTCCTCTCACGTCCCCTTAGGTCCCAAGGCGGTCCTGTCCCGTCCTCTCGGGTCCTCTATTAGGTCCTCTTGGGTCCTCTATTAGGTCCTCTTGGGTCCTCTTGGGTCCTCTTGGGTCCTCTTGGGTCCTCTTGGGTCCTCTTGGGTCCTCTTGGGTCCTCTTGGGTCCTCTTGGGTCCTCTTGGGTCCTCTTGGGTCCTCTTGGGTCCTCTTGGGTCCTCTTGGGTCCTCTTAGGTCCTCTTGGGTCCTCTTGGGTCCTCTTGGGTCCTCTTGAGTCCTCTTGGGTCCTCTTGGGTCCTCTTGGGTCCTCATGGGGTCGTCATGGGGTCCTCATAGGGTCCTCATGGGGTCCTCTTTGGGTCCTCTTTGGGTCCTCTTGGGTCCTCTTGGGTCCTCTTGGGTCCAACTCCAGTTCTCTTGCGTCCTCTTGAGTCCCCGTTCAGTTTTCTTGCGTCGGTCCTGTCCCGTCCTCTTGGGTCCTCTGAGGACCCAAGAGGACCCAAGAGGACCCAAAGAGGACCCAAAGAGGACCCAATGAGGACCCAAAGAGGACCCAAAGAGGACCCCATGAGGACCCATGAGGACCCATGAGGACCCAAGAGGACCCAAGAGGACCCAAGAGGACCCAAGAGGACCCAAGAGGACCCAAGAGGACCCAAGAGGACCCAAGAGGACCCAAGAGGACCCAAGAGGACCCAAAGAGGACCCAAAGAGGACCCCATGAGGACCCCACGAGGACCCCATGAGGACCCTATGAGGACCCAGGAGGACCCAGGAGGACCCATGAGGACCCATGAGGACCCATGAGGACCCATGAGGACCCAAGAGGACCCAAGAGGACCCAAGAGGACCCAAAGAGGACCCAAAGAGGACCCAAGAGGACCCAAGGGGACGGGACGGGACCGCCATGGGACCCAAGGGGACGGGACGGGACCGCCATGGGACCCAAGTGGACGGGACGGGACCGCCATGGGACCCAAGGGGACGGGACTGACGATGGACTCGAGTGGACGAGACTGGACCGTCTTGGGACTTAAGGGGACGCAAGAGGACTGATCTAGGACCCAATTTTACAGATTCGTGCCGTAGTTTCAGTTTCCGTTTTTCCAATTTACAGTCGATTTCAGAACCAATTACCACATTTTTATCTGGTAATTTACGGATCTTTTTCTAACAGTGTGCCGGCGACGTCACGCCCCCACTGCGCCCCACTGCAATTGAACCAGCCGCTGGTGAAGGAGGCCTAAACATGGCCTCTCGTGGCTCTGTCTCTGTCGTACCCACGGGACGTCCTGGCAGAGCGAGAGAGAGAAAGAGAGACCTTCGGCTCGCAGGCGGTCTGGCACTAATGGATCAGAGGCTCCTGCCCGCGGGCCTACTTGACTTGCCTGACGGGCCTTCTAAACAGCGAGCAGTGCACTGTGGGGAGGCCGAGGCAGACGCGGCTCTGGACTCGAACGGGCTCTCTAGCGCCGAAACAGGGGTCTAACCAAACACATTCTGGTATCTTTAGACTGCCTGTCAAAAGGGCATTGCATTGGTAGTATCATGACTTTGATTCGAGGAAAAGATAATGTGAGCTCAAATAGATTCCCAGCGAAGTGCCCGCCTGTGAAGACCGTGCTTGCAGAGCGCAGACCGTTTGGGGTTGGCGCACAGTGGGCAAGAAGACCGGCGCAGGCGGCCTAAACTCCAGACGCGTTTGGAGCGCCAGAGTCGACGCATAGGACTCGAACCGAACTTGTGACCCCACCAATGGATTCCTCGTTCGGAGAGGAATCCATCGGTGGGGTCACACGTTCGGTTCGAGTCCCATCTAGCGACTCCAGAACTCAAAACGCGTCAGGGATTTTGACCGCCGCCACCGGTCTTCCGGCCCACTGTGTGGGGCGGCGCTCTCACTTCCAGTCGGGCGAATGATGCTTTCCCAATAATCTGGCAGATCGGCGAATGGAACTCGCGCCACTCCGCCGCCCGGGCCGCCATCCGATCGCAGAGCCGCGTGAGCCGAGCGGCCGCCTCCAAGACTCCCCCATACCCTGCTGTACGTTCGGAGGCTGCTGGTTTATTCGCTTTAATTTTTTCGTTCCTTACATCCCGCGCTGTGATTTGGGCCCGGCTCAGAATGGAGATGGCATGGCACCCCTCGCAGCGGCGCGGGCCCCGGGGCTGCAGAGAGTGCTGGTTCGTCCTCCCGCCCGACTTGCAGGAATGGAGGCAGCCTCTGGGAAAAAGGAAATCGAGAGCGGTGTGTCTACGGCACGGCCCGATGCGACGCGACAGTCGCGCACTTATTTCGCCCTCATGAGTATTGGCGGATTGAATTGGTTTCCTGCCCTCCCCCCGCTCTCGCTCTTGGTCCCCGTCGGCGCGCAGCCCGCACTGCCGCGGCGCGGTGGGTTATATGCGTCTGTGCAGCCCGGCCAGGTGCGTGTCGGCCACGATCACCTCCACACGCTGAGTTCACTGGCCCCGCAGAGCTTGAATGAAAATTAACGACGCGGACCGCGTGGAAACAGCCCTGTGGGGTGCCTGCGCTCTGTGGTGGAAAACGCCAATACAAGAACGGCTACCACTGCGTATTGATTCGGCTGGCTTTGTTGCCTGGGTCCTCCATAAAAAGCAATGTGGCTTGCATCGCGGTTGCAGCCACGCCAAGCCGTCAGTGACCATGCCCGATAAAAGGGCCATAAATCCCTATGTATTTGTTGAGGGTGGGCCCGAAACGCCTCCGGCATTGAGACCGCCTCCACCGGTCTTCTGGCCCACTGTGGCAGTGTCCGTCCGCCGATTTGGCGGACTCGTCCTGAGACGTGTCCCGGACGGGAGCAGCGGAAGGGAAAGGCAGCGTCGCCGCGCCCGCAGCCTGTCGTCCGCAGCGCGCGGGAGGAGCCTCAAAGGGGGCGGCCCTGGAGCGCACAGGGGGTCAGAAGACCGTTGACACGGCCAATATTCTAGACGCGTTCTGAGCTCCAGAGTCGCTAAGTGGGACTCGAATCGAACGTGTGACCCCACCAATAGGTTGCTCTCCAAACGAGGAATCCATTGGTGGGGTCACACGTTCGATTCGAGTCCCATTTTGCGACGCTGGAGCTCTGAACGTGTCTGGGATTTTGGCCGCCTCAGCGGTCCTCTGACCCAGTGTGGGGCGGCTGACCCGCATGCGTGCGTGTCGGGGCGTGACGAACAGGGCAGCGCACGCGGCAGAGGATCGTCCCTTTAAAGAAAAATATTTCAGTTTGTTCGGCCAAGGGCTCTTTCCGTCGCGGGTACGGCGGCCACTCCTTATGGAGCCGACCTTGAACTTGCCTACTGTGCCTGCGAAGGTGTGGGCCGTCCGAGGCTCGCTGTGGCGCGGCGCCGCTGAGCTGAGGCCGAAACGACGGCACTGAATGGGCCCACGGCGTGTTTGCCTAACGTCTGCGACTCGCTGTGATGCCCACTCGCCGCACCCAGAACGTCCTTTGCTGACGGCCCCCGTGGCCTGGCCGCGACGGCTGTTAACAACTTTTTTTTCCGTCCGCGCCGCGCGGCGTCCCTTCGCGGCTGTAGCCAAAAGGCAATCGAATCGGATTGGGCTGCGACGGCGCTCCCAAGGGCGCCTGCCTGGAGGCGGCCTCGCAGTGTACCCGCTCGCCAAAGGCAGCTGCAGGGCGCAGACTGACCAGGCAGGCGCCACTCGTGCCGCTTACCTCTCCGCGGTGCTCCTTTGAGGCGAGTCGCAGCGCGGACGCAGGCAGCCTATCCTCAAGTGTGGGCCGGGTAATCGGCTTTGCGGTGGCGCTGCTGGTCGCCGGGGGGAGACATGCTCCATCCAAGGGGCTCTCAACTTATCCCGCGTCCGATCCCGCCCGATGCGAGCGGCCGCCTCGCCCCGCCTTGTGGCCTCGGGGATGTCGATCACTCAAGCGGCGCGGTGGAGAAGTCAAGTCACCCTGGCGCACTCGAAAACCGCCGCGAGGAGCGACAGCGTCCGCCTGTTGCCTTCACCACGGGCGTCGACGTGGACCCCAGGGCCCCGTCATGGCGGGCACGGCGTCGACGGCGACCGCGAGACTCGCGTGCGGCGTGTCGACCGCCACGTCGCGGGGCTGCGTTGCACGCGCTGGGAGGCCGTCTGGGGTGCGCGCCACTCGAACACCGACCGCCGTCTGGCGTCCGCGCCGCCCCTAGGCCCCACGCGGCCCCACGGCGCGCAGCCGAGGCGTGGGGGTAGCCGTGGGCCCGCGTGGGGGGCTGCCCTGCCCTGCCGCCCTGCCGGGGCGGCCAGCCAGGAAGGCAGGCAGCAACGGCGGCCAGCCGGGCTTGCCGGTCCAGCCTGCTTCATATAATTGGTACGGCTCCCGCAGCTGGCCAGCGCGCTCCAAACGATTGGGTTAATCTAAATTGACCTCGGCGTCGCTGCTTTGCTGCACCTCTGGACCAGGGGAAGATGCCCCACCTCCAAAGAAAACAAAGAACAAAACGGGAAGTGGAAAGGGTCAAAAGGACGAAGCTGAGGCGGACTTTGTTTACCGCGTTGCGTTCCAGGCCGCGCTGCTGGGCGTCTCAACCCGGCCGGCCGCCGGTGGAGCGGTTGCAGCAGCCACAGCTTGCCACGGAAGGAAGTTTTGTCTCGGAAATGAGAACAACAGCCCAGAGCTGCCGGCGTAGAAAATGTTGAATAGGTGAGCCAACTACTCCGCGAGTACAGACCCCTCGCGAGGCTCTCGGTGACGACGGGTTCGTTCCCTCTGCCTTGACGCCATATGTACCGCCGCGCCGACGCGTGGTAGGCCCTGCACTGGCCGACAGGAGTCAGATCCCGAGCCGCGCTGCGTCGCTCTGTCTCTCTCGCACCCCGAGCCGGCGCCCACGGGTGCGAGAGCGACGCGGCGACGGTGCTGTCGGCCAGCAGGGTCGGGTTGCCCTTGGCGGAGGGGGTGGTGGCCGGTAGGCGGGGCGGGCGGCGTGGTGGCCGGTGGGCGGGGCGGGCGAGGTGACGAGTTCGTTATCCGTGTTTTTTTCCCCCGAGTGTCCTCGGCCCGCCCGGGCTGCGCAGGCAGGCGAGCTGCTGTCCAGGTGGCGGCGGCAGGCCCCGGGAGACGGCGTTAACGACGGCCAGCCTGCCGCGTGGTAATATTGAATCGCAGCAATTATCCCTCCTGCAGTGCGCTGGCTCGCGCTGGCTCGCGCTGGCGTGTGTGGGCTGGCGCGCCGCGGGGCCGCGGGCAGTGGCCCGGCCGATAGAGACACTGCGGGGCTGTCTCTGTGGCACTCGCAGGACTCGCAGGGCGTCCCGGCGGGTGCGAGCGAGGCAGAGCGACGCACGGAACCGCTTTGCTGAGTAATGAAGTCATCGATTCGTTCTGTGAGGGCTTCCGGGCCGTCCGGCCGGCGAGCGAGAGGTGCGCCACTCTGGTAATCATGTGTACACTTCGTCCAGTAATCACCGGTAATCACATGTCAAAACTGGATATTTTCGCTGTTTTATCGACTTTTGGGGGTTCTTCTTACAAAAGTGGACAAAAAAATGCTCCTAGCTGGCCAAATTTATAGAGTTTTTTGAGATTTTTTGTTGGTAATCACTGGCAATCGGTAATCCTGTGTACTATCAGTCTCTAAAGTTTTGTCTGGGCGATATCCCATGCACGAGAGATTCTCAACGGTCTCCTTATGAGCAGTCTCTCGCGCATAGGGTATCGCCCAGACAAAACTTTAGAGACTGATAGTACACTCCGGAGCTGAGCGGTGGTCCCCTCGCCGGCGAGTGACAGCTTGTTGCCGCTGTCGCGGTGCTCGAGGCCGCGGCGAGGCCTTGTCACGCCGTCAAGGCGGAGGTACTCTATTGACCAGCAGTTCCTCGGGGTCCCGGCTGTCACCTCCGCCTCGTCGCCGTGGTCGTGCCCTATGGTTCGCCTCGCTGCTGGGGGCTGGCCGGCGCTACCCCGCGCCCGCAGGCATACGCCACGCTGAGCGCGCTAGGGGTAGTTCCAGTGGCGCTACTCCCGCCGCGCTGCTGGGGTGGATGCCCCGCGGCCGAGGGGCTGCCCTGGTGCGCGCGGCGTCTCTACGGCCGATGGAATGCTAGACCTGCCAGACCGCTGCTCCCCGGCCAGTCCGTCTGGGCGCCTTGGAGGCATGCAGCCCGCGCAACAGCTGTGTCCCACGGTTGCCTAGGCGCTGATTCACAGGCGCTCCGAGTCCCGGCGTCGTCGTTGGCGGCGAGGGGTTCCTAACCGAGCCGGAGAGCGTACGACTGACTTAAAGTCAAAAGTAACTTTTTGACTTTTTAGATTTTTTTTTTTTACTTTTTTTGTGACTTTCTGAAAATCTTTCTTGACTTTTTGCCCTGGAACTTTTTTTACTTTTAGACTTTGTAATATCGTTTTGCCTTTTGAATGACTTTTTGACTTTTATTGACTTTTAAAATTACTTTTCCACCAGCGTTCACTGCCTTACAGCATTTTTAAGGCTGTTTCGTGAATTTTTTGAGAATTTATGTTACTTTTTGACTTTTGCGACTTTTGTGACTTCTTGACTTTTTTTTTACTTTTAATGACTTTTTAAATGACTTTTTCACCCGCGTACACCGCTTAGGAACCCCTCGGTTGGCGGAGACACTGAGACTGGCCGCGCTGTGTGGCCGTCGGACCATCTCGGTGCTCAAAGGATGTATAGTACGACCTTTTTTTTTGGCCGTCACGAACAGCTCGTAGAAAGCAAAAAGGACCTTTTTCAAGCCGTTTTTGGTGTCAAACGCGGCACCTCGTAGACGCGAAAACGGCTCGTAAAAATTAAAAAAACATACCAGGTGTGAATTTAAAAAAAAATTACCTGGTGCGGATTGAAAAAATAAATACCGGTGCGAATTGAAAAAAAAAATACCAGGTGTGAATTGGAAAAAATGCCAGGAGTGAATTAAGTAAAACCAAAACGGCTATTGCAGAAGTCAAAAACAACCTTTTACACGCATACACGCTCACACTCACTGACGCGGCCTTGGGGAATGATCGCGGCGCTAGCGGGCCGGCCGTCGACCGCCAGACGGCCCAGCAGAAGGTCCAGACGGTCATCCCGGCGGTGAATGCGGAATGAAGCGACTTCCGGACGCCGCGTCGTAAAAAACAAGGAGGGGGCCTCGCGGTGGCCTTGCGAATCCTCTGCGAATGCCGAGTTACGAGGTCTGACCAGCTTTCCCTCTAGGCTTGTAGCGTTGCGTCTTTGTCGTCGGGGGGGCGACTCCACCCGCATTCGGATATCAGTGGATTCGGTTTCGGCGCCGCGGCTCGCTGGCGGCGGACCTGCAAACAATAGCAGCTTACAACAATCGACAGCAGCGCGAAAAATAAAAATAAAAATAAATGTAAAACGCGACTGGTGCGCTCCTTCTCTCCAATTTTCAGCGCGCAGTTCGAAGTTCCAATTAGCTGCCGCCCTCGAGCACGTTCCGCTCGTGGCGTGGCGCCGGCACGGGCAGCGCAGCGGGGCGCAGCGAGGGGACCTTTGCTGGCTCGCCCGACCCCGCGTCTCGTGCAGCACGTGCAGCCACTCCGACCGGCGGCGACCGGTGGCGACTCGCGGCCGTGTTCGCGCCCTCGGGTCGTTGATTTCCTTTGGAAAGGAACGGAACATGTTTGGGGCAGCTCTTTTCCGAAGGAGTCCAGACACTTGCGGTAGCGCTTTGGTACTGTGCAAGCAATAGGAAAAAGCCTCTCGTTTGGACGCGTCTTAAAATTTCTTGTTGTTCAGTGGAGTCACAGCCGATGGTGCCATCCTGTCGGGATCTGTGCGGCCCAGCTTTGAGAGTCCCCGCCCGCGCACTCTCTTTGCAGAATTGTACCGGCTGGCGGGGGATGACGTCACACGGCAGGCCAGTCGCCCTCTTCGCCTGCGTTACGGCGGCGACCGACCGCCATCGAGCCTACCAATTTCCTCTTGTGTCACTTTTTTTCTTTCCTCGTTCTCGGAAAGCAGGCGCGGCATCCCTCAAGATTGCAACCGCGGCGCTGCGAGCGACGGCAAACCTTTGCGCGCACACCAACGCGCGCTTTACGCACGCACACACACTCCCGGAGTTTATTCTTATCGTACATCCAGGCCGCATCGCCACTATAAATCCAAAGGTCAGACTTCTTGCCACTCCAGAGGCAAAGACAAAATGTCATGCCCAATTTTGGTCAGACATCGAAGTCTCGCCAAAATTTGGCGAGACATTTTTGTCTGACCAAGTCTTGGCGAGACTTTCAGGTCTGACCAAAACTTGGCAAAGACTGTTTGTCTCGCCATATTTTGGCGCAAAGTCTTTCCATTTAATTTTCAGTGGCGGCGCCCATTCAGACTGGCCCCTTTTCACTGTGACGCCACGAGCCGCACTGAGGCTGGGCGAGAATTACCCTAAATCGAGTGTGTGTGTATGTGTCTGTGTGTGTGTGTGTGCGTGTGTGGGGTGTGGGTGCGTGCGTGTGGCATCGTGATTCGGTCCAGTGGTGGCGGGGCCGGCGAGGCCGGGTCCGCCTCGGCTCCGCTCCCCGCGCCCCACCGACCCACTTCGCGACGCCGGCCGGCTCACGCGGCTCACGCACTGGAGCGGAGCGCGCGCGCGCGGGGAGGGGGGGAGGGGCGAAACCAGGAAGTGCGCCCTCATTGGAGGCTGGCGGGGGAGTGGGCCATCGCGCCCTCACGCTCCGACGTGGCCGAAATGCGAATTAATGGCGGGCCGAAGGCTGAACCAGGTCCAGGCCGACCGTGCCCGGCTGTGCGTGACCGTTCGCCCGTGGGCTTGTCTCCTCGGCACGTCGACTGTTTGGAATTGGTCCTGGAGAAAACTTGAAATAAGATAGACTCGCAGGGAACACGACTTGGCCGTGCTGAGCGGCGTCTGACGTCACCTCGGTCGGCCGAGCCAGCAGTACAAACTGCTAAGGGCGTTATTGTCGGGCTGCCACCCAACTCGGCGCTTCCCGAACGGGTTCAAGGCCGTTCGGCAAGTCCCGGCCCGTTCCGGACAGCGACGTGACGGCTGACAAAAGAAGGAGCCAGAGGTTCGCGCGAGCCAACGACCCGGACGACCATGTTCGGCCCAACTTTGTCGCGTGTCTGTCGGATTATACGACCCTCGCTTTGTTGGGTCGCCCACATGGACGGCGCTGGGCGGTGATCGGCGCGGCCGCGGTCCCGGTATAAAGACAACAGCGGGAATAAGTAATGGACGTATTCGTCGTCATAGTGAACAGGCAATAAGTTAGCGCGGCCGCCGCTGCGTGCAAATGGAGCCGTTTGAGTGATGGTCGCAATAAGGCGCCGCGTCGGGTCAATGCCGCCTGCGGAGACGCGGAGAAAGGACGCGCCTCGGCAACTAGGACGGACAGAACAAATGTCTTCCACAAAAGTGTAAGTGTTTTCAAAAGTAAAAATTGAAAACGGCTTCAATTCGAAAGGGTTAAAACGACAGTAAACTAAACCCTGGGCCCAAGGGATCTCGCGTTGACGCCACGATCTCCCTCGTAGCCGCCGGCCTTGGTTCAGCGTCACATTTGCTCCCATTTCGCGGAACGAAAAATGGCTTCTCGACAAGGCGGACGCGGAAACGCCCATGGCGCGCCTCTTCGATGCGAAGCTCGAGTGTGTTGCGCGGCGCCTGTGCGTGCGAAGGCAGTGAGGGTCGTTGGCGTGGCGGAACTGCCGATAGGCCATCCTTCATGTGCAGCACGGCCGGCGAGGCAGGCCTGGTGGCGCGCCCAGCGCAAGCACGCGGAGTGTCACGATGATTTGATTTGCACGCGCCCATCGCATGAGCCGATGAATCTCTCTGTCTCTCTCGCACCATGCGGGGCACTCAACGAGTGCAAGGGAGAGGCCTGCGCAGGACGAGCTGTTGCGGCGGCGCCCCCCAGCCGGGTCTATGGGTCAAAGCCGAGGGGCGAATCACGCATAGCGTTCTGGTGTACACATGAGTACGTGAGTAAGGGTGAGCACACCTTTCAAAACCAATATGTTGCACATTTTTAAACGTTTTTAGGCTTCATTTAGCGTTTTAGACGACACACAACACCAAATCTTGCAAAAAAGGAGCGAATTTCACCCTTTTTAAAGTTGAGAGTCCACTGAGTACGGGCCAATCTGTACACATGAGTACACTAGTGATTCACCCCGCGGTCAAAGCCCCGTGGTGAGGCAGGGACGGAGCGAGGGACTGAGTCCCAGTGCGGCGCCGCATCCTCTATCCCCTCCCAATTTTCGTCCCTACCCCTATATAGGGCCGGCACTGCTGTTGCTTCGAAAAGCGGAATCGAATTTGCGATTATTTCCCGCCCCCGCCCACGCGCGCTTGCGTCACGGCCGTGTGTCGGACTTCCGGGTCGACGCGCCCCCTGCTGTGCTGCTGCGTGCTTTTCTTCCTCCTTCCGCACTTATTTTCTCTTTGCGCCCCTCAGTGCACTGAAAAACCGAACGCGGTCCAGACCACACCACTGGTGCGGTCAAATGGGTGCCATTTTGCCCGCATCAGTTGGTGTGGTCTAGACCACGTTAGGTTTTTCAGTGTGGTTTTGATTTTGATCCTCCTGTTGCGGTGAGAGCGGCCCTCAAAGGGGCGGCGCGCCGCTGTGCCTGATGGGCGTCAGCCGCACACTAGACGGCACTCAGCGCGGAGTGCTCTCTCTCTCTCTCTCTCTCTCTCTCTCTCTCTCTCTCTCTCTCTCTCTCTCTCTCTCTCTCTCTCTCTCTCTCTCTCTCACACACACACACACACACACACACACACACACACACACACACTCCGCGCGGCCAAGCGGCCGTACCCACCCTCCGTTGAGTCTGCATCTGTCTTCATCCCGCAGGAAACCCAGTTCCGGATTTAAAAAGCTGCGGACCGATCGCGCAGTTGCAGCGCCTAGTTCGCCTAGCGCCATCCGTTCTGATTCGACGCACAACTTGTAACAACGCGTTGATTCTCGCTCGGTCTCCCTTATCGCTGGGCCATAACTCAATCCGATCGGATGGACGACGGGCGGTCCGAATCGGGGCCAAAATATATCACCTGCCTCCTGTCTGCCTGGCCTACTTCTGGCTTGACGCGCCACAAAGCACGCGTCGTCTCGCCGGCCGGCCCCGCCTAGCCCCGCTCCACTCGGCCTGAACGGGGATGATGCCGGTGGCAGGCAGGCACCCTGACGAATAGCGCTTGTTTCCCGCCGCTTCCGGCTCCACGACGTGAGGCCGGGCCAGTAGCCTGGGCCTGGGCTCGTGAATATCCATTGTCCTCAAAGTTGCTCTCTACGGCTGCTTCCGCGTTGCCGGCCTGGTTCGGCCTGGTTCGGCCCGGCAGCGCGGGGACCGCCAAGGCCATCGCAGCCTGCCTGGAGTCTGTGGCCCGCTTACCTGTTGTGCGATGATTTAGCGGCCCGATCGACTAGGGCCGGAAGCAGGCCAGGCCTCGTTCTGTCGGCGCTACACAGTGCGCCAGGTGGACAAAACTCAAGATGCGTTTTGAGCTCCAGTGTCGCTAAACAAGACTCGAACCGGGCGTGTGACCCCACCGATGAATTGCTCTACGAACGAGCAAACCATTATATAGAGCGGACGGTAACAAGGAGGAAAAAGACGTCAACGATGCCCGCCGTGAATGAGAAGTGCCGATCTCTTCCTTTGGTATTGCGCGCTTTCATCTATTTCCGAACGCGTGGAGTGTAGACGGCGGCAAGGATCACGATCGCGCTTGACCGGGACGCGAACCTCTGACAGTCATTTCACTGGATGGCCCTCCAGGGCGGCTCTCCAGAGGATGGCAGTGTGACGTCGTGATTTTAAATTGACTTCTTCTGCAACGCTCACTCCCTCGGCTTGCGTCTCTCTCCCCGTACTGTGCCCCGAAAAAAAAAAGGTGGAAACAGGCGTGGCGGGAAATAATGGCTTTCGTTGGCTTGACGGCCGCGCTAACGAGCAGCGCGAGGACTCAGCGTGTCGGACGGTGCTCCCCGTGAGTAACCAACCCAGTTCTGTCGCTGGAGCGCGCTGACACCGCGTGGAGACGAGGCTGGCACACTTTGTGGCGCAACAGCCGGCCTGCCTGCCGCCTGCAATGGAGCGGGTAGGCAACCCGTTGCGCTCCCACGTGTGACGCGACGGATTTTGCCTATCCTCGCAGGCGCCTCGTCGCGGAAGTTTCTTTCCTTCCTTTTTCAAAAATAATTTGTGTTTTTCAATGTCTCTTTTCTCTTATTTCCGATCACACTTTTACCGCGGGGAAATTGGCATTTTGTGGACACCTTTTTTCTCTTTTGAGCTCTGCTGCGACGCTGACGCGGTTCCCAATCCAATTGGCAATAGTGTTTGGCGGTGGCGCGGCGGTGAGGTGGCCCGGGGGGGGGGGAGCTAGTCGCCCGGAGGAGGGACAGTGGGACCGAAGGGGGGGGGGGGAGTGAGTCGTCCTGGAGGGACAAGTGGGACTGGAGGGGCTTTACGGCGCACTAAAGGGCGTAACTTGGCTCTGCGGCAGAGTGCATCGCGGCACCGTTATATTTTCAAAGTGGGACGTTCACCTCGGCCCGGCCGGCCTGGCGTTGCCCCAGAAGGGCTTTGCCGGGATGAAGCGGGCCAACGTGCGCGACGCTCCCTCCGTGAAGTTGGTAATTGTACCGCGAGAGACGGGCCGCGCCACTGTGAGCCCTGAGTGCGCGCGCGATTTACTGCCCAGGCCGTCGCGCTGAATATGCAGTCGTGTCCGGCGGAAGTAAAGCAGCCTTCCTTCCGGGTCGGTTTGAAATTACCGCGCGTAAACGGGCCAGCGTCCGCTTCCGGTACAGCGACCAGGGAGGCGGGAAATTGTGGTCGTCTTCTGTCAATACGACGGTCTTTGTTTGAGAAAGCCGTTAGAGCCGCGCATTCCGCGGGTGGTCGTCAGCGGCACCACAATAAAAGCATAGCTCCCCGACACGACCGTTATGTCCGCCCCGACAGTGAAACCCCACCGACGCCTTGCCATTAGACGTGCGGAAATTGTTGGGGGAGCAGGTTGGTTCAAAACTGTTTACAAAATAATAACTTTATGAAAAGCCAACTTAGCTTTCACGAAGGGCCTTGTGGTCGGCCGCCTTTGCCACGTGACCACGGTTGGCGTTCTCGAGGTCTGCAAAAGTGCGTGGTGGCGCCGTACGTTTTTTTCCGGTTTTTTCTTTCCATGAGGCCCCGCGCATCGTCGGCGGATCGGTTTTGCTTTCCAAGAGGCCTCGCGCATCGTTGGCGTATCGTTTGTTCCGAGTGGCAAACAACTTCGCAAAATTTGGTACACCGTTATTTCTATTTCAAATTATTTCACGTTATGTGACGTTATTTCAATGTTCTTAAAACGTTATTTTAACGTTATTTTCTGTTGTTATTTTAAGGTTTTTGACGTTACTTTAAGTTATTTTACGTTAAAGCACGTTGACGTTATTCTTACCTTAGTTTAACGTAATTTGATTGTTTTGTCAACGTTTTTTCACGTTATTTTAAGGAAAACGTACACATTCAAATTCAAATTGTTTCCTCCTCGACGCCGTTTATCTCCTCAGCGCATCCGAAGCCGGTTTAGGGTTTCCAGTGCGCAGCTTGTTGACGTCGGCCAAGGCCGTAGAAGACGGCTAGGGCTTTAAAAACGTCTGTCTCGGCTCCACCTGCTGCCGCGCGGGCAATAAGGCTTCCCGCTCCGGACAAGCCACGCAATTAAACGGCGGGGCGGAAAGAAACGGCGACAGTGCAGTGACGAAGCGATCTGGAACAAGAGCGCCGGTCCCTCGAAGGCGAAAGTGTTGAAAAGGGGGCGTCCGCCTATACTAAAACGAGGTTGTAAACAAGTCTGTCGCTACGTCCGTGCGCCTGTGTAATGTTTTGAACTCAGGACAACTTTAGTTTACCCCCCACAATCGGGTTTATATGGCGCCCTGCTGCGCCATTATTACCGAGAGCGTATAAAGCTTTGAAAGGGAAACGCAGTAAAAGTCATAATCGCATCAGCGCATTTGGGTCCAAAACTTTCCGTGCACGTAATGTCATTAACGCCCCTGCCAATTCACGACCGCCTGAGTCTCTGGTCCACATACCGCGCGCCATGCGGGGAAGGGGCTGGGGACTTGGAGGCGCACTTGGACGCAGAAACACAGATGCAGCGGGAACCTCTCTGAGGAATGTTGTCGAGTACATGAACCCGTGGAGACGGAGGGCGAGATGAGGCACGCACAGACGTCATTTATACGCTCTCACACGCGCCGCCTGCTTTTCAAGTGCTGGCGGAGCTAAGTCTGTGAGTGACGCGTGCTGCCGGGGCCCCTCCTTTGCAGGCGCCCACCCCCTCCACACTGATGGCATCACCTAATCCGAGACAGCGAGGCTGCCTCGACGCGGCGCTGCTGTGGGATTAAAACAGCACGCCCAAACTACTCCTATCACCAGGACGGTGTGCGACTGCGTGCCGTGGGTCCCGGGGGGCGGGAAGCAAGGTTCTCAGGAAAAACGTTGCACCCGCAGCCAAGCAGGGCGTTTGCCGATGGCGGCAGACTGCCGCTGCAGCAGCGTTGAACGCGAACGCAGTCGCACGGGCCGTTTCAAGTTTTATGGGTACTCGCCGGTAACCGCGAGCCACAAACGGGGCGGTGCCCGAGCGCCGCTTGCTTTTGTTTCTCGGACCCGCGCCTTCTCAGTGTTCGACCGGGACGACGGCGTGGGCGGGCGCTTGAACGGCGTAGTCGTGACGCGGCCCGATGTGGGTCCGTCACAACATGCCGCACCCCGCATTATGACCATGATCAATGGTCACGGGTTAGACTAGGTGCGCAGCGTGGCGCCATTGCTGCCATGCCGTGACCTCAGGGATCTGCAGGTCCAGGAGGCCAGAGGTTTCAAGGGCAGCGCGGTGGGCGCACAAGACACGGCTCTGTAATGCTCATGGGAGCGGCCAGCGGGTCAGCTCAACTGCCGGCCTTGTCTCGACTGCTGAGGCCCAAACAATTGCATTCCCTTGAGGCAGTGGGGGTGACGTCGGGAACTAGTGCTGGGTTTCGTAAACATGGTTGACATGTTTTACATCAACACGACAACTCGTTTTAAATTGCAAACCGGACAAAATGTTTCTTCACAGTATCATGGTGCATTGTGGAGTGCGCTGACCTAAATGAATGGTGCTCAACTGGCTACAAAGCAGCTCTATTCGGGCGTTGCCCGCCCTGGTCCCAATGGTGTCCCTCGCGCGCCCTTTTCTGTCGGTGGGGCCGAGGCCTGCAGTAAAGTTTGAGGACGCGGCGGTCCAGTGGGTCATGTTGGTCTGCGATCTCACCAAGAGTTAATTTGTAACGCACACGAAGGGCGCGTGACCCGCTTACCCGACACAGACCCTTGTACTCTCTCCTTTCAGACAGCTGAGCAGCACCGCTACGGCGCCATGGCGCAGCGCACCTGCTGTTACAGATTAAAAATACTGATAAAACGTTATTTGAATACTTTGGCGAAGTGTTTCTTTTTTTTTGGCGCACTTAAGTTTAACAAAAGTGCAAACCTGTGAATCAACGAAATACAAAACGCAAGGGGCGTTTCTATTGCACCTTGCATTGAATTGATCTTATCTCCTTTTTTTGTAGACTGTCTACGCGTAGGGTGAGCCGCTCTTTTTCTGAGAGTTCCTTGTCCCAAGTGCCATGACTGTCGCCAAAGCCGTACCGAAGTGGCTCACCGCGCCGCGCCTGGGACTGACGCAGGGTGGCCAACACTTGTTTACGTTACAATGGAGCCCATCATTTTAGGAACGTTGGCAGCTTTGTTCGCTCTGATGGGAGTAGGGGCCGCCTTTGTATCGGTCAGGAGGAACAGGGGTGCCGGGCGTGAAGTCGGTTTGGTTCAGTGAACTGCTGTGGGGTCAGAAGGGTCAACGTGCGACCACAATGTGCGACCACACTGTACCGGGTGGGGTTTGCCGGTCTACGCCTTGAAAACACGGCATTATGTTCGCGCCTGCCGAAGACTATGTGTGCCTGCGCAACGCCTAACGCAACCGGCGTTTGAAATGGCGGGGTCAGGGAGTCGTGGTCGATGTTCGAT
Organism: Stenchaetothrips biformis; assembly: GCA_030522485.1. Classification (NCBI taxonomy): domain Eukaryota; kingdom Metazoa; phylum Arthropoda; class Insecta; order Thysanoptera; family Thripidae; genus Stenchaetothrips; species Stenchaetothrips biformis. The sequence continues at coordinate 10,086,295 of CM060088.1, forward strand.
CACTGCATAGAAGCAATACCTCATTCTTTAAATGTCGTTTGTTATTCACTCGACAGTACCGTCTGAAAACAAATTGATTCTCTTGGAAAATGCCAAGTAACTTTTCACTATAAGAGTGATGCATGTTGAAGCCAGCCAAAGCTGGACTCCATTTAGCGTGTCCATATCGCACATTTGCGACAAAACACTTTTTCCTTGACTGCTCCTTTTTACTACCGGGAACGTGTGAGCGTGGGTGCGTATTTGTATGGCTCCGCTTTATGCAGCCTCCCCTTTGGCAACTACCTGGGTCCCGGCCGGGGTCCCGGCCGAGGTCCCGGCAGGGGCGGGTCAGGTCAACGGCTCGCTCTCATGGTCAAACGCACATTCGCGGGGCAACGAGCCGCCACACGCGTACACCGGCACTTGACTGGTCCTTGTCCCTGCGAAGCACCTCAAGGTGTGAGTCAATGCCTCGCAGGTCACTGACCGTGCCTCGCGTGCTGCCACATTGCTTTCCCAAGTGTATCTAGTTTGACTCGGCATGTGCGATGCAAATTGCGCAGCCCAAGAACAGTGGAAAGCAGGGTAATGTTACGCAGTGTTGTGGGCACACGCGCTCTAAAAACCTAGTTGGGCGAAATATGTGGCCAGTGCGCTGCCGCCCCCGGGATGATGGATGTGTCTTTCCCCTGAACAGCTCCAGATGGTCGCGGACTCTGCCAACTCCGTCCGTCCCGCCGCCTCGGAACGTGTGCTCCACATCGCGCGCACGCACAGCCTGCTGGGCAAACCCGCTGTAGTCTATGCAACAAAATAGCTTACTGGGCATGGAGACACTGCAGTAGGAGGGCGATGAAGAAAACAAACTACGTGTTAGAAAAGTTACAATTTTTTTTAAAGTTGGCGTCAGTGTTTTTAAATAATGACAAATGAAGGCGCTTTTGCCAGGGTACAGCTATTGCAGCCACCAGAGGAATCCCTTCTCACCCTGAAAAGTTTCCCTGACGTGCCGGCGGACCGCATATTAAGAGTCTGTTTCTCGGAAGACAAGCTGGGGCGGGGGGCCCAGGGGTGTTCGCATCTGCCCCCGAGCAGGTAAAGGTCTACGGGGCGGGAGGGGGGGGGGGCTGACGATGTTACTTTACGTCAGAACGGAACTGGAAGCCACAACAGAGAGGGCGGCCGTTCATCGGAGGAGGGCAGCTTGGCCGATCCTGGCAGATTCCTTCTTAAATTGATATTGATCGCGCGCTTGTTGCATTCAGGCGGTGGCGCTGTAAGCTCCGTTAGCGTCGCGTCATCGGCCAAATTGTTAGCGAGGCTGCTCGGCCCGGCGCGGCGGGCTGTCAGGAGGGGCGCTTGTCTTATCAGAGGGAGCGTGAAGATCCGGCCGTGAAGACGCCAACCAGGACCGCGCCAGCCCGCCCGGGGGAGGATGGGCACGGCACCGCCGGCCCATGACAATGAATAGGTTAGAAAGTCTTGATTTGGGCCATGGCCGCGCTGCGCCTGTGCCACCCAGCCGCAGCTCACAAGCAGTCGCGGATGCGGTTTGAATTTGGCGCCGCTCCGTCCTCCTCGGCTGCAAACGGCTGCGAGACACGCCAGGCTGTCTGGCGGCTCGCCGCGGCTCGCTTCGCACCGCTTCGCACCGCGCCTGGCGTCGCCCCACTTCGCCGAGGCCCAGTTACTCGCGACCTTTCACCTGATTGGCCGCGCTGTTTCCGGGGCTCTAATTTTGTAGCCCATTCAATGCGGCATTCTAGGACGTGTATGCCGTCGCCCCCGGGAGCCGCATTGGGATGGGGTCGCGTTTATTAGCACAGACCCACGGTGTTCTCCCCTCCCCCAAAATCCGCGCTATCCTTGGTAGGCATTGTGGAGTTGCCGCGGGCAGGGCGTTGAGGAAGGACGGGGAAAGGCGTTGCCACCCCGAGCGTCTTCTACGCCGAATGGGGTCAATGGCTAAGTTCCATGCCTGGAGCAGCCACCCACCAGTCCCAACCACGCAAACACATTAGCGTCCAACAGGCTTCGTCCTGCCAGACGGGGGAGCGAAGGGCATGGGAAGTGGGACAGCACTGGACAACATGCTCGCCAGCCTGCTCAAGCACATCGAGTTCCACACGCTTTCTCGATGACACCAACGGGGGGAGGGGAGGACATCCCTTCTATCCTCATTTTTTCAACACGACCGTACGCACATACTCCCCTGTACAATGTGTGTCGTCCATAAAAATGACACAGCTCCGACCGAGCGCCACACAAAAGGCAGCCTCCTGTTAAATTGACCGAAAGAGAGGAAAGGCTTGTCTGCGGTGGAACTGCCGTGTGTGGCGCTGGAAGGAGATAAGCTAAGGTTTCTTCATGCGCCCTCCGCCTCCCCTATTCAATCTGTCTCCTCCCTGTGGGCGAGTCTTTGCGCTGATCCCGTCTCGGGCTGCGGGTGGGGCCCTGTTGGCTTTGCAGTGGGGCAGGTCGGAGGAGTTGGGGTGGAACCCGACATCAGGGTGGCCACATGTCAGGGAAGTCCGGGAAATAAAAATCTGTCAGTGAAGTCACGGCATTGTCAGGGAAAATGGCTAGCTGTCAGGGAAATTGAAAATCGTCGGAGACAGATGTTGTAGTTTGGGGTGAAAACGTATCTAAAAGCTGATTCGGGACCCTCGGAATTATCTATTCGTCAATATTACACGTTGTGTTTTGGCTCGCTTCGCTCGCGTCAGGACATTCTCCAAGCAACATCTCTAATTTATACGGCTCATATTTGGTCAGGGAGAATTGGTTTCTGGTCAGAGAAATGTCAGGGAATTGTCAGAGAATTTCGTTTTCCAACGTTTGTGGCCACCCTGCGACATGTCACGTTCCAGACCAAAGTCAGGCCAACCGTTCGGACCAGGCACCACCCGTCAAGCGTGTCGCTCCCCTTCGCGTGCCCTGCTGCTGTTTTATCTGTCGTTTCGCTTTCTTTTTTGTTCCTCCCGCGTCGCTTCGAAGGGAAGCGGAACTACAGGGGCATCGGGACATGAGCCCCGGATAAACTGGGCTTCAACGCACCTAGTTAAAAGGGATTTTTCTTGGAAAAACTGACAGCCATTTTCGCAGCGGTGGTGACCGACTGAGGCGCGAGGGACAACAATCAAACGATCACCACAACAAACAAGAGCCATGAGGAAGTAGGACACAAAGGCTCGCAGGGGAAGTCCACACCGTCGAGTTTTGCAAACGGGGCCTGCCACAATAGCCACCCCCCCCCCCCCGTTAGAGATTTAGACTGTGCCCCTCGGCCTATTTCCGCGCCCTAACCGTGTCACTCGCCGTGTGCCGCTATATTTTCTGTTTGCGCGTCCGGGGCGTGAGTTAGGTCAGGGGTCAAGCACACGTGCGTGCGCTCGCCCACTTGCCCGCTCTGACGCACTCAGTGGGCGGGGACGCTTGGGCGTTGTGAGCAAGGTGCGATATTAAAGAGGTGGAACTCGGCTTAACAGACCAACATTTAATTGTGGCCTTTGAATAAAATATTATGGGGCATAGGGTGATTTTGAAAATGACGAGGAACGACAAGAACCTCTAGCTTTGTCTGAAGGAACACAATGGGTCCTGCAAAAGAACAGTGCAAGAAAGTGGGCAGAGGGTGGGGGACCTTAAGCGAGGAGAAAAGCTTGTTTGATCTTTTATTCCGGAAAAGGAAACAAGCGCGGCTGACACAACTCCACATGTGAGTCCTGTGCCTGCACTCTCCGAGGCGTGCGTTTGTTTTCTCCGTTTTCTTCCCCTCAGCGACAATTGTTCCGCCCCCGTCTCGCCCCCGCCCTCTCGACCTGCGGCAACCCAATAAGGAAGTGGCGGCCGCCACACCCCAGCCGGGGCACGGCCTAGCACAACACGCTTAGGTCGCAGATGGTCCTATTTGCGGAGGGCTCTGCCGCGCGGTCTCGGGGAAATCAGGAGAAAGGGACCGACCGAAGTGGAGCTGGGTCTAGGTCGCCGGGGCCGCCTCGCGGACCACTCGGCCGGACCAAACCCAGACGAATGGGGGCAAGTGGCGGCGGGAAGGCTGTGCGTGGAAGGCGGGGCTCGCCTGCGGGGCTGTAATGCCGAGACAGCGTGAGGACTCCAACTCAAGTCAACATCAGCGTCGGATCAGACAGTTCCGAAGCGCGCCCAAGTTGTGTTGCAGTAGGAGTGGCTCGCATGCGTGTCGTTGTGTCCTCAAGTGTTCTCGCGGTGCACTCTCTTTTTAGGCCAGTGGGTCCCCTGCACGCAGACAGCATCCAAGCCTCCCGGCTGCGATAGGGCAGGGGAGGGGATGACGACGAAGTTTCAACGAGGCAGTCAGAAACTCTTTGGCTGGCTTATCGAGGTAACTTTTATGATTAACTCTCCGAGGCTGCAGTATAAGGTGCCATTCCGTAAGGAGGTCATACCGCGGCACACTGTGCGATCAACAAGCACTCCCTCGATGACGCTCAGTCGGAGCCCTCCAAGACCAACTAATGACCGCGAGCCCGCTCAACTCAGACGCGCACTGGGCCTCTGTTTCGCCCGAACCGAAACTGCTCTCAGTGGCCGGCCTAATTCCTGGAACCCGAGGGGTCGACAGTTCATATATTACCACGTACGCGGTGGATATATTACCTGTATATTACCTGTATACCATGTAATATATGCATATTACCACAATTTTGCCTCTGTATTACTCCTTATCTATATTACTGGTAATATACGTACACTCCCTCGTACGCAGGTAAGGGCAGTTGTCGACCCCTCTGCAACCGGGATCTCGCAATGGGTGGAAGGCGAGCCGATGAGAAAGAAACAAAAAAGCGTGTTGCTTGCCGGGGAAGCCGTACCGCTTTAATAAGCAGCAAGGCGGACGCCTCGGTGAGCGCAGGGCGCGCTAAGACCGTAACGGCCTGCTGGGCGACTATCGGCCTGCATAATGGGGCCCTGCTGCGACGTCTCGAGGAGGCGAACAGCTCGGCCGGTGCGGAAACGTGAGACGCGACGCTCGTTTAAAAAGCCTCCTGCTGTCCTGCAGCGCGCCTTGTGCGCAGTTTGCTCGCGGTCCTTGTTTTCGTGCCGCGCGGCTTGTCTGCGCCTTGGGTAACAGCCGCTTCCTTTTTATGCAGAGTGGTGGCGGGGAGGGGTGGGTTGCTCCAGCGCCGCCGCCGCCTTGCCCGCCCTCTACTGCGCGTGCTGTGAGACACACTAAACGACACGTCCCCCTCGTGACGTTAGGTGTTTGCACATACAGGTCCTCAGCTTGACCTTTTATAACGCAGTAAATGCATTATTTTTTTCAAATTTTATGGATTTTTTCACCTTCCCCCCTTTTTGCCAATTAAATTTCGCTCACTAATTTGTTTGTGAATCCACACTAATTTGTGCAACATGTTGCACATTTTATTTTTTTTTTTTTCGAATCGACTTTCTGCGCATTATTGTGCAAGACTGCGTACAAAGTAAGGAGGAGTGCAGTGAGGAAATCACGTTGCTTTTCGTGCTGCGGGACTTGGTCGCAGGACGCGTTGCTTGCTGACGGAGAGAAATGATACTCCTTGCTTTTGCTTGAGGCAGACTTCCCTCTTGCGACTCATTTACGGGGGAGAGAATGTGGAGACCGGAAGAAGCCGTCATTGGCGTACGACACCGAGTGACCCCACATCCTCCGTGCAGCAAGGCGCAGCTCGGCGGCGCAGCAAGGCGCAGCAAGGCGCAGCAAGGCGCAGCCCCCACCCCGGCCCGCAACAGAGTCCGTGCCAGCCCCCACCCTGGCGCGACCGCGATGGGGTGCGCCGCGCTGGGGTTGAATGGCGGGGCGCGAGACGCCAGTCCGCCACCGGCACGCCCCGAGGACGCACAGCACGCAGCACCCCGCGCCACGCACGACCCGCGCCGCGAGCTCCAGCACGAAGTCTCCGCTGCACTGCGCCCCCGGTCCGCCCGACCGCCACCTGGAGGTTGACACCAGCGCAGGTGTGCATCGGGAAGAGTTCGACTGTGACCGCGACATCGCGACAAAGCTTCGTCCGACTGTGAATGTAAACAAAGCGTCTGAGGTGAGTATGAGCACCTTCTAGGTTCGTTTCTTTTTGTATGTTTATTTTGTTTGTAGGCCTTGCTTCATGTATGCGTGTTGCGTTCAGAAGAGAACAAAACATTTGATCTTTTTGCCGTGCTGGAAAAGAGTTGCTTCGGCGTGGCCGCAGGGCTGCGGCCGCGTGTTCGCTCGCGACATGCCGCATCGCTTTGTTTTGCCAGGCGTTGGGCTGTAAGGGGAAGGCAGTGTCGGCACTCGCCGCCAATACCACGCCATACGGCTGTAATCGCAAAAGGCTGGTTTAAAAAAAAGAAAGTGACGCACCGCACCATGCCGACCGCATGATGCATCATTCATGATTCATTATTCCTCCCCGCTGTGAATAGGCGGCCTTCCCCGCGTGCTTCGTGACCGTCGGCGCGGCAGTCACGTTTTCATGAGCGGGAATCCCCATTCAGGTCGATGAGCGTACCTTTTGCCATGCCGCGACGTACCGCCGCTGTCGCTCACAGGAGCCCACTGCCCGAAAGAGTATAAATTTACTTGATCTCCAGCTCCGGGAAACGCTGCTATTAAAATAAATACAAAGATTGTATTGCGATTGCGATTTTCGACTTTGTTGACTTTTACCATGTAAACGTTTTCAAGCTGTTCAAAATAGTTGAGACTAAAAAAAGGCAAACTACTCTTGCTGTGTCATAGAACCCCGAGGGACGTTTATGCAAAGCTTATTTTGACGGCTTGTCTGGATTGGCCTTCCAGGGTGCTGCAGTCCGATGTCGGTGGGCAAGGGGCCGCCCCGTCAGGGCCGTCGGAGCCCCTGGGGCCCTCCTGTCCCGCCATGATGTGAGCCCGCCTGTCATGAACCGGTCCTCCGGCGAGGGGACGGTGCTGGGCCAAGGGCTGGGGCCAGGGCTGGGCCAAGGGCTGGGCCAAGGGCTCGGCACCTGGCCGCTGCTGTCCTCCTGGGTCGCCGACGACCTGCAGGACGACTGGGGCGCACAGGACGCCGTCGCACAGGTGAGTCACCAAAGAAGCGAAAGCCCTCTGCCCGAGTGGGCGCTGTGGCCGTGCATGCAGACACACGGGACAGGCAATGCAGCCCTTGTGGCCGGGCTGCCTCTGAGTTTAACCGGAGTGGGTAACCAACCGCACCACGCCGCCGTGCAGAGGCGTGGCCGGGCGTGGTGGCCCACTCACTTGCCTCGTGGCCTTCCTGATGAGGCTCTCCCGCCCCATTAAGGAGCAATCACTTCCGTATACGAGCGCTCCTCGCTGGCCTCCTTCGGGGCACACGCGCCACGCCGCCGTTCAAGGAGCACACCGCCATGTAATTACATTTTTATCGAGTGGTGATGGTGCCTTGTTGCGGAGAAGTTTGAAAGCTAGGAGCAGCCCGCTAGAACGCACTTATAGCAGTTTATGAAACTATGGCTGTTCTATCCGCTGACGCGGTACTTACATCAGGCTCCACTTGGAGCAGTTCGTTACAACCGCTTGTTATGCAAAAACCTGTTTGTTTGGAAGTGACTCCGATCCGCATGGCTCGAGTATGGAAGTCGAGATTGGTTCCTTTCGCCGCGCCCCGCCATTGGCATGACACGTCATCGCGCCCCTCCCCGGCGACACCCTCTGCTGGTCCGGCGCCCCGCTGTGCAGGCCGCGCCAGGCCGCGCACACACTGCCGCCGGCCGGCCAAAGACCCCTGCGGCCGCTCGGTGCGAATGGACGGCTGAATGTGTTATGCCAATGTGTTTGCCGCGCCGCCTTCCTTCCTGCCCGCCACTGCCTGTTCGCAGTCAACGACCACCAGGCCGTGTGTGCGCTCGCAGATTGCGGCTGGGGTGAGGGGTCGCGAGCGCGTTGCGGTGGTCAGCGCGCCGTGGGCCACGGCCAGTCAGGCGAGAAAGGTTCGTTAACGGCCCGGGGTGGAGGCGCGGCGCGTGTCCAGCAGAAGGTCACTGCACGCGCGCAACCGTGCCGGGGCGTTTGCTTTCCTTGGCAGCGCTGCGCTGGGCTCAGATCAGCCCGCCGCTGCAGTCGGTTCCGGGGTGCGGACTTGCACGCAGCGCACAGTGGGCCAGCGGAGGCGTTGGAAATCCCGGACTTGTTTGGAGCTCCAGAGTCGCTAAATCAGACTCAAACCAGACGCGTGACCCACCAATGGATTTCTTCCCGAACGAGAAATCCATTAGTGGGGGGCCTGAATGGCCAGCAGTCTGCACATCGGTCGGGCCCTAAACTCCTGCCGCCCGTCCCCGCCTGGCCGGCCGGCGAGCGGCGAGCGCTGCATGTTGGTCACGGGCGTCACTGCGCCCAGAGGAGCTGCCGGCTGGGCTGTGAGCGTGGCTGTGAGGCCGGGCTTCGTGGCCTGGCGTGACGTGGGCTCTGCGGCCTGCCCGGGATTAGTCCGCTGTGGCTACCAGTCGAGAGTTTCACCGCGCGGTCTCGCAAGTTTGATTATGCCGCGCGGTTCCGGCGTGGGCGTTTTCCGCTCTCAGCCAAAACACAAAGAGAAAGGCGAGGCCGGGGGGGGGGGGGTGCACGGCGGCGCTCGGCGCGTCCAACGACATCATCAACGTCCTCCTCTGTGAGGATGGTCAGCAGCAGACGCTGTAATGGCGCGCAAACGAACGGGCATTGACGGTCGCAGCGGGAAGCGGTAACGTCACCGGCCATTTGCATATCTCTGTTGAACCTGGTCAGTGGTGTGTGTGTGTGTGTGCGCGCGCCCGTCTGGCAGCGAGCGGTCCCACCGGGGGGTGTCTTGCTCGGCCCTGGTCAGTGGTCAGGGAACCGCAGTGTCCTCACTACCCCCTCCCCCACGTGCTTATGACGAGGCCAGGCTACCGCCCCCAGCCCTGGCGCGTCACGCACGCGTCATGATGCGAGGCGCAGAGTGTGAGCAGGCGTCGCTGCAAAAACATGTGAAACCAAAAACAAATGACAACAAATCGCACATCGCCAACCCTCTCGATCGTCGTTAGTTTTTGTTTCTGTTATATATTTTTTTGGCGCCGGCAGATATATCATGTATCTTTCTTGAAGGTTTGCGGCGCCACTCGACTCGGTTCCCGTCGGTCCGAATGATAATCAATGAAACGGAAAATTTATAGGGGGGGCCAATCGAGCAACAGAGGCCAAGAGGAAATAGGGGGGCTGGGAGACGCGAAGACAAAGGTGACATAAAGATGGGGAGGAAGAAAAATTAAAGGGCAGGACAGAGGAAGGAGAAATGAAAAAAAAAATGGAAAGGTTTTCTCGGTGACAGGTGGCAGGAGAACAATGCCGGCTCATGCCTTGTTGTTTTTTTTTTCTACTTCTCTTTTTTCTTTCTCTTTTCCTCCCAAACTGAGGTGCGGTCGGGACAGGCGAGGCGGTCTGGCGAAGTAATGGATTCTGGCTTCAGATCCGTGTGTGCGCTTGGCTGCAGGTGGCGCGATCCTTTACAACATTGGGCTTGCACCACGCGCGGTGCGGTCAGCTCCATGCGACTGACGAGCAGTCAGCATCGCAGAAATACTCGCAGATGAAAAGAGCAGACATGAATGTGTGGATTGAAATGCTAAAACACCCCTCATTTGTTTTCCTCTGTGTTCCGCGAGTGGCGAGCAGGTTGCCGGAAGGCGATTTTGACCACCTCCTGCGGTCTTCTGGCCCACTGTGCCGCGGAGGTCAGAGGCCGGATCGGCGTAAGGGGCAACGGCCGCCAAGCCGCGCTGCCGAGACGGTGGACCGGATCCCTGGCGGCGCTAATGGATGGCGGCTGCGCTGCTCGCGGCCAGCCCGCCGGGTAGGCAGTGCCGCCACTCGCGGGGGTGTCGCGTTGCCTATGCGCGCGGTGACGGCCGCTCGGCGCGCTGCACAGTGGGTCAGAAGACCGTCGAGGCGGACAAAATTCTAGACGCGTTTTGAGGTCCAGAGCCGCGAAATGGGACTAGAATCGAACGTGTGACCCCACTAATGGATTGCTCTCCGAACGAGGAATCCACTGGTGGGGTCAAACGTTCGATTCGAGTCCCATGTTAGCGACTCTGGAGCGCAAAACGCGGCTAGAGTTTTGTCCGCCTCGACGGTCTTCTGACCCACTGTGCGCTGGCCGCCCAGGGAAGTGGGCGCCCTCCTCAGGCAGGGTGGACGGAATTTGACAGGCAAATCCGGGCCCTCTTTAATGGACCTTGAAATGGCGGTGGAGGAGAAGTCTCAGCAGGCTTAGCCGCTGCGTTGGCGTTCTGCATGGATTTGTCGTTCTGCATTTGCAATCCTCCACGGCCTTTCCTCTTCTTCCTCTTCCCCTTCTCCTCGCGGGTCGACCGCTTGTCGCTCACGGCTGTGACAGACGCGGCGCGGAATTTGATTTCCCCGTGAGGCTTCCACGCGATGCCGGCGTCGAAAGTTGGAGTTTGCCTCTACGCGTGTGTGTGTGTGTGTGTGTGTGTGTGTGTGCGCGCGCGCGCGCGCGTGTTCGTGTGTGCGTGTGTATGTGTGTTTGTGTGTGTGCGGGAGTACGATTGAGTTATACGCGTGCAGGGTACGCCTGACGTTCCGCCAAACCCGGCGCTCATCATAACCAACTTTGGAGTGCGCGGAGCTGGCTTTCAGAATGCTCGGCGTGGCTGTTAGCTGCTGTTGGCACTGTTTCTATTGGGGCCTGCCAGCGGCCTGCCTGCCTGCCTGCCTGCCTGCCTGCCTGCCTGCCTGCCTGCAGCGCCGTGCGCCCTTCTTTGTGCCGCGTATTGGCACGGCTGTTGTGCCGCTGCGGATATAATCAGCGAGATGAGCCTCCGAGATTGGCGGCCGACTGCCGATTGTCACGCTGCCGGACGCTGCCGGAGGTGGCGTTGTCTCCCAGTTTGTCTGCCGAGGCCAGTTTTCTTAGCTGTTGATTGTTCTCATTCAATGCTGCGAAATGTGACAAATAGGGAGTAAAAATTTGAGAAACCTATTTCGTGTCCGTTATGACAACATGAAACTACTTGAGGGCATGGACTCTTTTTAACGTCAGAATTTTAGTAAATTGTTGGTTCTATATATTCCTTATTTTTGCGAGATTGAAGCCCCTCCTCTTGATCGCGGGGACGGCGTCTGAGTCACCTGAGAAGTGTCTGGGTGGATAAGAGGAGGGGAGGCAATAAACCTGTATCAGTCGAACGCGTAGAAATTGCGTAATGGTGAAGAGGCGGGGCGCCGAGTTCAACAGCACATTATTCAAAATACGAGCGGCGGTGAACTGATTTGAACCCGGGCAAGACGAGGGGGAAGAAAGGCACGCCGCTCTCGTCGGACTGGTTGAATTAGCTGACGCCTCACGAGTCCGCTCGCTCCCCGCCCCTCATAGAGCCCCGCGGTGGCGCCAAGGGCTTTTTCGGTCTTATTATACCGCATTATATCGGAAGGCGCGGACGCGGCGCGTGGGAACCTGGTGGCCGGTCCGGCAGGCTGCGCCGCACCTCTCTCTCTCTCTCTCTCTCTCTCTCTCTCTCTCTCTCTCTCTCTATCTCTCTCTCTCTCGCACACACGCCGATTTGTCTTCGTTAGCGCACACCTCCGCCGTCATCGAGAACAATTACATTCGCCCCACAATGCAGATGCCCCGCGTGGCCTGCCCACCGCGTACAATGGCGGATCGCTTTCGCTTTTCGGTTTGTTTTCTTCCTCACGGGGGCCAGATTTTTCGTGGGCCGTAGGACGGCAGGCACTCCATAGCGCGGCAGCGCGGTGATGGTGGTGCTGGTCCTGCTGGCCGGGGGAATAAATGCGTGGAACCGGCGTCGGCGCGGTCCCTGCTGCTGCTGCTAGGGCAGTAGAGTCCTAAACACTGTATCTAGGACTCTACCTGGCAGCAGCAGCAGGAGGCCAGTGACCCGGCGTAATGACGCGACACCTTAAAACGCGCCATCAGTTTAAATCCCCTGCCGCCTTTGCGGCCCCGCTCACGCACTGCTCGCGTCGCGACGGTCGGGACGCGCTGCCGCGGCGCCGCACTCACTGCACGGCCGCCGAGGAGCACGCCGGCAGGACCACGCGGCCCTAACCTGCAGGGCCGCCGAACCCGCGGCTGGGCCGCGGTCGCTGCCAAGCAGGAGCCCCGCTTTGTTCCCCGTTCCAAGGCAAAAGTGAAACAATGAGACGAGTTTTGTCGAGGCGGGAAATGTGAGCGCGCGCCGCTTCAGGAGGAGAGAGGCGCGCGGTCTCCCTCGCGCCCCGAGGGATAGCCTCGTGAGCGCAACAGAGACGGAGCGGCCTGATCGCGGTCGGAGAGGCACGGCACGCCGCACAGTGGGCCAGATGGCCGCCCAGGCGGACAAAAGTCTAGACGCGTTTTGAGCTCCAGAGTCGCTGAATGGGACCCGAACCGAATGTATGACCCCACCAATGGATTCCCATTTAACGACCCTTGGCTCAAAACGCGTTTAGACTTATGTCCGCCTGCGCGGTCTTCTGGCCCACTGTGCGGTGGACTGGACCGCCGTGACGGCCACGGGGGGCAACACACCAACACGCCGCCCCCACTCTCCCTAACCCCAAGCCCTGTCACCCCGGGCCACGGCGGGCCACCGCGGGCCCCCGAGCACAGGCAGGCAAGCAGTGTGCCTGACGTCACTGCCGACCCCACTCACACCTGTGTCGGACCCCCTGGCTGTTTGCTCACTGGGATATTCCTCAGGACAAACGGGAAAAGCCCTTGTGGGTTTCCAGGTTGAGCGTCCTCGGGACAAAAATGCGCCGTGTGGGTGTGTGTGCGTGGTCGTGGCCCCCGGGCGGGGCCTCCAGGGCGGGCCGTGTGGGTGTGTGCGTGGTCGTGGGCCCCGGGCGGGGCCTCCAGGGCGGGCCGGGGATCCCGCCGCTCCCTGGGGTCGTGTCTTTTGGCCGCCGCGCCGCGACAAAGGCAGAGCGCAGCGAAAATTTGAATTGAATTTATCGTCCCGAGCGGGTCTTGAACCCCCGGCCGTGCGTTTTGCTTTGAGCACGCCTTCGGAAGGTGGGAGTGCGTGAGGGCGGCGTCGTGCTGCCTCGTCCCGCTGTTTGTGGAGTCCGCTTTGCACAGCGCTGCTCCCTCGGTCCGCGCCTCGCCGGCCCTCGGACCCTTCGGACCCTTCGGACCCTCGGGCCAACTTGCACTAGCTTGCTTGTTTGATTGGGGACACGGAGAGAGAAGTTGCTTTTCTTTCGGGACTGATTGGGGCCCTGGGACTGTGTGTCTTCCTTCCAAACTGGCTCTTCCTTCCAGGGGGGCTGCCAAGAGCGTCGAGCAACTCGGGCTGCTTCCTGAGCGATTCGTCACGAGGCGGTAGCACGGCGCGGTGCCCCGGCGGGGTGCCACGCCAAGAGGTCGATGCCTGCCTCATTGGGGCCGTGTCCAGTTACGCCCCGCGCCGAGACGCGAGATGTCTGGCATCGACGCGTCGAGGGAAGGCTGGCTGGCCGAGGCCCCTCGTTGTGATTCATGCGCACGTTGAACACGCGGCGCGGCCGCCGTTTTTTCCAACCGACGTGGCCCAACAGGTCGCCCCTCGATGTCTTGTTTTCCCTTCCCTCGATTCGCCTCGACGCCGCGGCCATCGGCATTCTGGCTCGGCGAGGCGTTGGCGGGCCCCAGATGCATCATCTGTCCCAGCCGATACATTCCCGGCCGGTATTCGATATCGGCACGCCGGCCCGGCTGGCCGCTCGGACTCACTACTCACTCCTCATATTGGGCCCTCTGGACGTCCTCAGCCACGCCGACGGCCCGCGGCGCCCCGCGGCGCCCCGCACCGACAGCGCCGTCGTGTCCACAAGGCGGGGCCGAGCGTCGTATGTCGCATGGCGGCGGCCCCGGTGGCGGCGGGGGCAAAGTCCGTCCGACTGTCAAACAGCGCTGACACCGCCGCGGCCCCCATCCCGGGGGCAGTCTGTCCACTCTGGTGGATGACGGACGACGCGCTGCTCGGCAACAGCGCTCCTGGCTATCGCCTGTGAAACAAGTATTTATCTCACCGCGTTCCGATGCAGCCCCCCCCCCCAAAAAAAAAACAAACGCGGAGAGGGGGCACTCCTCCGAAGGGGCGTGCGCGCCCCCTCCCTTAAGGCCGCCAAATCGCGCACCGCGGCCGGACCGAGGGGTGAATCACCAGTGCACTCATATTGGCCCGTACTCAGTGTACCCGCAAGTTTAAATAAGGCAAAATTTGCTTATTTTTGCACGATTCGGAGTTGTGTGTCGTCTGCAACGCTATACAAAGCCTGGAACCGTTTAAAACATGTGAAATTTACGAGTTTTTTTTTTTTAGGTGTACTCACCCGTACTCATGTACTCATGTGTACACCAAAACACTGAGTGATTCACCCCTCGGGCCGACCCTCATCATGGACGAGCAGTCATATCTGGCCGCAATAAAGACCGCGCCATCGGCGATGCCGGCGTGGCGTGGCGTGGCGGGCGGGCCGTGGCCCGTGGCCGGCGGCGTCGGGCGGCAGCACTCTGCGAGATTCGCTGACGCGTTCCTCGCTGCGCTCTTGCGCCGCTCTTGCTGCGCTGGGCGCCGTCAGCCGCCGTCGACGTGCAGGCACTCTGCCGGCTTGATGCGCCTCAGACGGCGAGATTGCCTCCGGGGATCTCGGGAGGCGGGCGGCGGGAGGGGGTGGGGGAGTAATATTATTTCTCGCTGCCCGGCCCCATGAAGTGGCAAATCTGAAAGGCAAACACAGCGGGGCCGAGGCGCAGGAGGGGCCGCGCCGCCGCGGCGAAGGCGCCAAAGCGGCCACACATTCGCGCAAAACTCGCGCGCTTCAACGAATTGTGTCCGTGTGTATGTGTCGCTGTGTTTGTCATTGGTGGGAAAACTCACACTCCTACACGTCGTTTGTGTTTGTGTGTGTGTGGTTTTTTTATACTTGTTTCTGGGGAAACTCACACCCGACCACATTTTGTCCGCGTGTGCCGTTTTGTTTCCGTTAGGTGATTGTCCCGCGTTCAGCGCGACCCGCGGCGAATCGCCCCCCGGTGTGCTGATTGCCCTGTTCGCGTTGGCACAGTCGCCGCTGCGCCGCGCCGGCAGCGCCCAAGGGCCCCGGAAGCCGCACCAGGTAGAATTGCGCCAAACTTTTTGAGACGGGGTGCCTTTTCCGAGCTTCCCTCGTCGTATTGAGTGCTTCCCCAAGGCTCGGAGAAGGGGATACGCGCAGCCACGCCGCAGAGGCCGCACCCGAGGAAAATGCAAATGCAGGATGAGTTAAAGAGGACGACGACGCGATTGAAAACACGCCCCGCTGTGGTCGCTGAGGCGGCGTCGGGCCGCCGCTCGGTGATCCGGGGGGAGGGTGCCTCGGAGTGGCTGCCCGGGGCGATTCAGCGTCGCGATAGTTGTCCTCATAAATTGCAGCGTACATGGACGGGCACGACGCGATACAACAACCCCATCCCTGTTTGCCTCTTGGCGTCGACCCCACGTGTCTGTGTGTGTGTCTGTGTGTGTGTCTGTGTGTGTGTGTGTGTGTGTGTGTGTGTGTGCGTGCGTGCGTGTGTGCGTGTGTGTACGTCTGCCTGCTCGGCCGTAAAAGTTATAAAAGGCAAAAGAAAAAGAGGATCAGGCACTCGACTTGGTTTGTTAACGACACCGCCATGATAAGTGCAACGCAACACACTCTAAAAGATGTTCGGGGAAAAAAGATTTTCTCTAGAAGATGAGGGTCCTCCCAAAGAAAGTGCCTTCTAAAATATGTTGGAGGAAACACTCACTTTCCACGACAAGAAACAAGAACAAAACAAGAACAAAACAAGAACAAAACGAAGAAGGCGCTCTGCCAAAATACAACGTGTTTGCCATGAGAGGTGGTTATTTTTCCCATTTCTCGCGAGTGATTCCACCTTTATTTGGGGCCGATGGGTGCTGATTTACGAGCGCCGCCTGCTTCCTGTGTGACCCCGCGGCCTGCCATTATCATGTTGAT
This sequence comes from Stenchaetothrips biformis, assembly GCA_030522485.1. Taxonomy (NCBI): domain Eukaryota; kingdom Metazoa; phylum Arthropoda; class Insecta; order Thysanoptera; family Thripidae; genus Stenchaetothrips; species Stenchaetothrips biformis. Next base: position 10,102,253 of record CM060088.1, read on the forward strand.
GCGGCGGACGGATGGCGCCGGTCGAGAACCCCGTCGATCCCACTCGTTTATCACGACTTGGTCGGCGCGTGGCGGCGATGCCGGATTTGTTGTCGTTTTTGTTTGCCGGACTCTGGGGAGCCCTACGCCGGGCTCCGCATGACGTGTGGTGCGTGACAGGGGCCCTCGGCCCGCGGGCTGGAAGCGCTGCCAGCGTCTGACTGGTTGGCCGAGCCGGTGGGGCAAACACAGGCCGGGATGGGCCGGGCCCCTTTGAGAGACTGCCTCCCGCACGCTGAATTAGAATGAGGTTATTCCTGCACACGACTGGCTGCCTGGCTGGATGCCTGGCTGGCTGCCTGGCTGCCTGGCTTGCCTGCCTGCCCGTCTGTGCGACACCTGGAGCGCCACGTGCGCTGGACGCGGTGAGACGGGTTTTATTTCTACCTGAGATGGTGCGGTGGCGCGCACAGGCGAACAGGTAGGGACGCGCAACGCCCCCGGGAGAGGCCGGCAGCCGGGAGGCCAGCCAGGCCCCGAGAAGCGCCGACGTGACAATCTATTTCTCCCGGGAAACGTTTTCTTTCAGTGAGGGACACCGTTTGCCTGCGCGTGCTCCTGCACCTCCTCAAAAGCTGTTTTTCAAACTTTATCCTTACTTTCGTTGCCTTTGCTAGAAAGATTTAAGCTTTCCACTTTCACGGAACAAATTCTCAAACATCCCCATCAGACCATTTCTAAAAGACGCAAAAGAAAGGTTTGTTTGTTTTTTTCCTTTTTTTTTTCCAGTGTATTTTGAATGTGGGCGGCGCGGGGGGTTTGCGTGGGCACAGGGATGCGAAGCTGGCGGTAAGCGACCTGTTACGCGCGGCGCCGCGTGGCTCAGGTCCCCGCGAGGTCCACGACCCTGCCAGCAGTGCCCAGCGCTGTAGGCCCCTGGGTGCAATGCCGCCACCGCGGCGGGCGGGCGGCAGGTGTGTGTGGCTGCGTTCTGGCTTCAGACGGGCAGTGTCACCGGCCAAAAACTGACGGCCCAACGTCGCATTTATGCTCAACAAAAATGCCGTCGATGCTGAAGTAGTCAGTAAGTAGTGCAGGGGCTGCGGACGGAGCCCCTCGACGCGCAGCGCGCTGCAGCGGCAGTGCGGCAGGGCGACGGACGCGGCGTGACGTGGCGATCCCCGTACCAAGTTTCCCTTCGCCACATCCGGGAGCACTGACCGAAAATTAAGTAGTGCAGGGTGCAGCGGCGAGCGTGCAGCTGCTGTGAATGACCTCGTGACGTCATGACCACCCCCAGCAGCACCCGCGTGCCCCGCCCCACCTCGCCCCGCCACCCTCAATCTGCCCCGGGCAGTGTTGGCACGGCGCGGCGACCCACCCGCCCCACCCCGCCTCGCCCTCCCTGTAATCGTCATGGCTCCGAAAGTAGGCTAGGCTGCTTATTTTCGCACCGCGTGCCGCGCGACCAACGAGGAGCGCGGCCAGTTGATCCAGGCCAGGCCGAACAGGCGGGGCCGGCGAGGCCCTCATTGCTTGAACAGGCGGTCAGGCTTCCTGGCAGAGTCATGTCACAGGCAGTGTCGGCTCTCTTCGAGGAAGCCTGCCTGTTCAACCCCCTCCCGCGTCACCGTCTCGCGCGCGCGCGCACGCACACGCACGCGCACGCACACACACACACACACACACACACACACACACGTTGAGCAAATCGCGAAGGAAGACGTGCCGTAATTTACTGTTGCTACATCGTAAACAAGGGGGGGGGGGGGCTATACACAACAAGTTGAAGTGTGGGCACCCTCTGCTTGACAGCCAACGAGCCCGTCGGTCGGCGCACTACACTCTGCTATCTGGGACCGCCGCGCCGCCGCGTGTTGTGACAGACAATCGAGCGCAAACAGCGCGCGCTGACTCCGTAACCAGGCTTGCCTGCGTCTGGGCCTGGCCCGCGGCGCTCCCGTACGGCCATCCCGGCCGCGGGGTGTGACGTGCACTCTCGGGGCGTGCAGCCGACCACTCGAAGCTGTACTCCGGCTGTCCCTCTCCCTCCCCCGCCCGACCCGTCGTTGTGCCCAGCCATTCATCACCGGGCCAGCCTCGGCCAGCCACGGCCAGCCACGGCCAGCCAGCCGCGCTCGCATGCACTGCCCCCTTCCATACCCACCAGCCGTTCCTCATAACTTTCCCCCCGACCATCCGCTGTCCGCATCGAGTGGTGAGCTTGTCGCGCGCACGTCACGCGATTTGATTTACTTTTGGCCTTTCGAACTTGGTGCGCGAAAACAAACGGGAATCGCTTCGCCCGTCATTAAGGGCGGAACGAACAGCGGCAGGGAAGTTAAAGCGCTCAAATCGTGTCATCGCCGTCAAAGTTCGTTTTTTCCTCTTTTTTGGCGTTTGCACTCCTCTCTGGGTGACGAGGTGCGGCGGCCCGTTGAAAGCTCGCGCCGGCCACGGCGACTAATCGAGTTTTCGCGCTCTTAATATTCGCGGCGCGGAGAGAAGAGTTGACGATGACAGTGAGAGACGCGGCGCCGCTGCAGCCCTGCCTTGACTTTCTGCTGCTCGCAAAGTGAAAGTTTATAAAAGCTTTCCACGTTGGGACTCGCTGCGACTCGCTCTGACCGAACAGGTCGCCGTGCGGTAGGGCCGTGCGCTGGGCCGTGCGCTGGGCCGGGGGAGGGCTCGCTCGCCGCCTGCCGTCTGATTCCGAACACTGCTTCGTCGCTCTGTCTCTCTCGCACCCCTACGGACCGCCCCAAGAGTGCGAGAGAGACAGAGCGACGAAAGCAGTGCTCGGAATCAGACGGCTGACCCGCGCTAGCGCAGCTGCCGTCGGGGCCGCGAGAGAGACGGTCGCCCTGCCAGACAGACAAACATGCATGCCACTTATTGGTCAAGCGGCAGCTGCGTCACGCCAGGCCCACTTGGCCTGCTTCGTCCCCGCCGTCGCACAGTGGGCCAGAAGACCGGTGGAGGAGGTCAAAATCCCGGACGGGTTTTGAGCTTCGGAGTCTCTGAATGGGACTCGAACCGAACTTGTGATCCCAGCAGCAATGGATTGCTCTCCGATCGAGGAATCCATTGGTGGGGTCACATATTCGGTTCTAATTCCATTATTTGGCGACTCTGGAGCTGAAAACGCGGGTAGAGTTTTGGCCGCCAGCACCGGTCTTCTGGCCCACTTTGCGTCGCCGGGCGTTGAACCTGCGGCGAGCGCGCGCCGTGAGCAAGTAGTCTTCCTGGTGCCGTATAGAACGGCGAGGGCGGTGCCGTCCATATCAGCAGATTGTGGTTCGGGCGTTCAAGTCCGCGGGTCGGTGAACGTGGTATACGACGCCCAGAACGTTGCGCGGCGCGCCGAAACTTCGTCGGGTTGCCGCGGTTCTACACCGCAACCACCACCACCGCGGCGGCGCGCCCAGAGACCACTTGCGCGCCGCCAGCTATGACGTGGTACCGCTGGGGCCGCCGCAGTACCCGCCGCATTTAATTCGGGTAGTGCTGCGAGTATATTTGTTGTTGTTGCGGTCCAGCTCGGCCGCTGCTTGCCCCTCTACCACGGCTGGTTTCCCCGGCCGAGTTCGGGAGCGCGCGTCGGACTCGTCACAATGCCGGGCTGGCGGGGCTGGCGGGGCTGGCAGACACAGGGTGGACTGCTAAATGTGGAGTACAGGCATTCTGCATGGTCTGGGCGAAGCTGGGAGACATGTCTGGAAGTGCTGTGCTATTTTCTGGAAATTATTGGAAGTGAACCAGGGTTGTGTTCACATTTTCTTGCAGATGCGCGTTTCCACCTTAAAATACGCAGCATTTTACATGTTAAGGTGACGTCGAGGGGATAAACACTTGCGTAATGCCCTGTACCAAAAAAAAAAAAAAACCTGCATTACGCGTAATTCACGTATTTGTAATACCATTTTAGGTTCAAATGTGGCAGAATTAAGCATTTTAATGCCGTAATACACGTGTAATACCACCGTAATACAGCGCAATACCGAGAAGTCTGTGCACGATTTCTGGAAAGTGTTTACCCCCTCGGGTGACATCCAAAGCCCTGAAACCCGGCGCGTGTCCTTATAGTATTGTGCTAGCGGAGCAGCGAGGCCGAGCGACTGAGACTGATTGTGCCGCGCGGCTGGAGCAGAGGCACCCCTCCCCTGGCAAGGGCTCGGCTTACTTGACTCAGCGTAAGATATCGGTGGGGGTGAGAAGCAAAAGTATGATCATATTGCGTGTATTTTAAATACGTACGCTAAAAAAATCATTACGACCTTTTTTCCAAAGCGACGCGCTCACCGTCAACATTTAAGAACGGCAGTTTCCTGCGGAAGATGCGGGAGTGCATGTCGAACAGCAGATGAAGCAGCCTATTTATTGGCGCCGCCGACGACGTGATTGGCCGCGTGCGCCGCCCCGCCCCGTTCTGCGTGCTAAGCGTCTCTAACGTGCCTCGTCCTCCAGCAGGTCAACTCCAGCCCCGCGGCGACCGCGGCGACGGGCCTGCACCATGACGGCCTGCTGCGGGGCCCCGGCGCGCCCTGGAGCGACGCGGACCTGTACCCGGGCGACGCGGCCCTGGACACGCCGCTGCTGCGCGCCGCCCTGGTGCTGCTGTACGCCGTGCTCGCGGCCGCCGGCTTCACGTCCAACGTGTTGGTGTGCTGCGTCGTGGCGCGCCAGAGCATGCGCAAGACCACCGCCGGCAAGAGTGAGTACCGAGAAAACCTTTACGAACTAATTAAGGCCTTACAAGCAGCTTGTTATAACGAAGTATTTTGAGCATACATAAGCTGACAAAGGAAATAATTCGTATTTTACAAACTATTTCTTTGTATGACTAATTTAATTAATTTTTACTATGTACGAGGGGTCGATAACTCCCCTTCGCTGCGTACGAGGGAGTATACGTATATTACCAGTAATATAGGTAATATATGTGTCATATATAATAATATAGAGGTAATATAGAGGCAAAAATGTGGAAATATGCATATATTACATGGTAATATACCGGTAATATATAGGTACTATGGCCACCGCGTGCGAGGTAATATATGAGTCGTCGACCCCTCGACTATGTATGCTCAAAATACTTCGTAAGGTTTTAAGCGTGAGTACACACCACACTGGTGGGGCCGCCGCACCGCCTACTAATTGGTACCAGCCGAGAAGAGAGTGCTGAACTTCCCTGGCCGGCCGCTGAGTGGGCCCCGCGGAGGTGGCGCGCCCCGCGGCCGAAATGCCATGCCGCCCCGCGCGCCGCCTGGGAGGGGGCGCCCGCCCTGGCCGCCGTCTGGCAATCTAGCGTCCGTCCCTAAAGCACTCGGCCGCTCTTTCCTCTTGGCGTGCATGCTGGCGGGCCCACCCCCAGACCGCCCCCTCCGACTGCCGACTCCATCGAACCGTCACTCTTGAACCTCGCACAGCCCGCGCCCCGCCCGGCCCCGCCCCCCTCACGGCCAAATCGTTGTTCGCCGCGGTCATGGGCATGGCCATTGGTGCTACTGGCGCGGCGTGGCGTGGCGTGGCGCGGCGCGGCTCGAAGGGGAGCCGGCCGAGGAACTGACGGCACTCCGGGGAGGGATATCTCTGTCTCGCTCGCACCCGAAGGGGGCCGGCCTGAGCGAAAGGGAGACGGAGGATCACTGTCAGACTCAGTCCCGTGCACGGCGAAGGGGAGCGCGCCCCGACATTAAATGCCTCGCGCGATTCGTCAGCGCAGCGTTTTAAAACGAACCGGAGGGGGAAGGCGGCGGGGGCCCCTTCGTTTGCCCCGACGGGACATCCCGCCGACTCTGGCTTTGCTCGTTTAGCGAGGTGGCTGCGAGTGCACTCAAACCCCAGCGCTGACTTTTAAACGGCATTTCACTTTCGCAGCTAAAAATTTTATTAAAATGTCCGTAATATTTTTTTAAGGGCTTTCCATTAAATTGAGTCACTTGCTGCTAGGCTGTTTGAAAACCAGCCTCTTGTCACACGCGTGTTGCGACGATTAGAATGCTACGTAATATTTACCCGGAGAAACACTCCGGAAGTCAAAATTTGTTGCGTTGTTGTTTTTTTTTTTTTCCTGAGAGTGCGCACAATCTTGATGCCGCCGCGCCCACCGGAGTGTTGCTGCGCGCCACAGCCCCACCGCGGCCCGGAAACGTAATGCCGATGAATATCGATTCCTAGGCTCATTTAGTTACCGGCGCGGCCAAGACGGCAAGGCCGCAGCCTCGCCGGAGTGCAGAGCCCTGACGTTGGCACCCCTAGCCCGGCGCGGCCCGGCTGCCCCCATTATAACACTGGGCCGCCAATTCTGCTGGAAACTTCATTTATCACTGCGGATGGTTTAGGTAAAGTGGATGGCCGGCTTGGAGCGCGACCGCCACCAGAACTGGTTAAACAAACAGCCTTTCTCTACAAAGGGAGTATTGTCGTTGTTGGGTAACGACTCATGGGAAAAAAATATTTTTTCGCGACTCCGTTTTTGTTTTTTTTCTGGTCGCAGTAATAAGACTGAGATTTTTTTTATTTATGTACGCACCACCACTTGGAAGTGCTCATGGAAGCCCAAGCGATGCACGCGGCTGGGCGAGGAGAACCACGCCACCGCACGCCACCCTCCTGGGATGCGGCCAGCCAGACGCAGGAAGCCCGGAAAGGGCATACGCTACGCGGCGGGGCTTGTTGCCGCCTGAGCAAGGACAACAACAACAACAACAACAACAACAACAACAACAACAACAACAACAAGGCCCGGCCGGACTCGTGACTTGTTGACTCGTGGCAGTGCGCCGTCTGCTTGCTCGGCCGAGCGGTCAAGCGTGACTAACAATGACTCACCCGAGTCACGGCCACGTCACGTTTCCCTCACGGGGCTGGTTGGTGGGGGCGGCGGCCCGCTCCGGTGGGCTCCGGTCGGCGCGCGATGGGCGGCGCGGCGTCACGTTTGACGGGCACGTGACCGCACGCGGGGAGCCCCTCATGGCTCCGCGTCACGGCTCACGAGGCCGGCTGCTGCGCTGCTGTGCTGCCGGTCCGGCTGTTTCCCGCGCCGCACGGCTTCCCGCCCTCGCCTGCGGGGTTTGTCGGGTTGTGAGTCAGTCAAGCCGGGCCGGGCTGGGGGTCGGGGTCGTCTAAGCGTGGCCGCGGCCCTTTTGCTTCTGTTTGGTTTCCTAATTAGGCAGTTTTCGCTGTGAGACGGCCGCCGCTGAGGAGTGCAAGCCGCAGCGCAACATGATTCCATCGCCGCTGTGCAGGCCGCCTTCGCCTTCGCCCTGGCTGTTTGCTCGCTGTCATCCATGATGAAGCGGCGCGCTGGGCTGCCAGTCCCGCCCAGTGATACGGGAAAGGGCACCGGGGGAACAGGAAGAAAAGGCGGGGACACAATTAGGGCACAGGTGGGTGGGGCGCGCGGGGCGTCAGGTGCGCGGTGCTGTCATTAGGCCCCATCGGACCAGCCTTCGTTTCGGCGCCCGAGTCGCTTTCGGCTTGGCGCGGCTGGCGGGGGCGGGGCTGGTGGGGCTGGCGGGGGGCGGGGCTGGCGGGGGGCGTGGGTGGGGGGCGGGGCTGGCGGTGGCGCCTCGCGGCCGCTCGCGGCGACACTCCCCGCGTATTGCGCCAGATATTAATTGTGGGTCGACGTGCCAGTGTGCGCGCGTGAGCGGGTGTGTAGGTGTTGTGTAGGAAAGAGGGGGTTCCGTTCATTCCACACTGGCACTCCTACAATGTTGCCACCGCAACCCTTCCCCGCCGCCGCCCCCGCCCCGCCACACCCACGTGGGCTTAACTTGATGGCCCTGCAGGGAAGACACGACCAGCACAAAAAGGGGTGACGAGTTTTTTTTTTCCTCGTCTTTCTTTCTGCCGCTTCTTGCACCTGTGATCGATTCAGCGCGCAGAGCTGCGACCGTAAAGCAGCTTAACGGCGACGCTCCGGCGACCCCTGATGACTGTCGGGGAGCCCCAGATTGCTACCCTGCCGCGTCAACTCCTCTTGAAAAAAAAAAAGTAAAAGTGATTTTTTTTCTCTCTCTCTCGGTTGGCTCGGATCGTCGTCCTCGTTCCCTTAAGGGCGGACACGCGCGCCTCGCCGCGACGTCACGCCACCGGCCCTTCTTTCCTCTTTTCCAGTCGTTTCGTCGGGCAAAATTCGGCGATGAAAATCAATGTGATGGCCCCCGCAGTGAGGGCCCCGCACATGTGCGGCGTGTGCGGCGGCGTCCCCGAGGGGCTCGTCGCCCGGAGGGGCGGGGCGGGGCGGGGCGGGGCGCGGCCTAGCGGGGCGCAACCCCAAACGGATTCATAACAATGTTGCGGGGCAATATAAACTCGGCGGCCGGTCGGGTGGTCCCTCCCTCGGTGCCGGCCGATCCGTCCGCGGCTGCCCGCCATGAATCCATCCGTGACCCCGCGGTGGCGTCACGCGGTGACGTCATGCGTGCCCGTCGCGGTGACCCCGAGGCACTTGTTGGGCTGTGGGCCGCGTGCTCACGCCCACGGGGGGAAGGGGGGGGGGAGTTCAGTCGGTGCAGTCAGGATTCGGTCGTAGGGATCGACTTGGCCGATAGGCTATGCTCCAGACGGACTTTCGATTGTCACGATCGACCCTCGATCACCACCACCGATGCGTCATCACAACGATCAGAATGGTTGGTTACCACAATCAGAAGAATGATCGCCACGGCCGGATTTCACCAACCAACCCATTCCGATATTCCGATCGTAACGACCAACTCCATGCCGTCGTAGCATGCCTCCCTGCCGGACCATCCTGGGCTGCAGCTCCCGTCGGCGTGTCTCTCTAGCTCCCGAACCAGGCGAGGCGCCGGGGGGGGGGGGGGGAGGTCCCGCTCGGCATCAGTCTGCTGGCGGGTCCCCGAGGACGCTGCCGCCGAGGCGGGCGAGGTAGAGTTGCGAAGAATGCTGGCCCGCGGGGAACTGGAGCGGAGAGAGATCGGCGGGCACGGCACGGCAAGGGAGGCGCCCTCACCGTGAACGCGCTGAGGCCGGCAGATGTATCGACGGCATGCTGGCTGCTCGCGGCGCTCGAGTTGCCGAATTTATCGGCTTGCTGGAACAAGCGGTTCGGAAAGGCGCTGAGTCGCGTGTTCGCGCCGAGTAGCGCCCCCGCCGCCGCCCTTGTTCCCCGATTCGACGGTGACCTCTGCGGCCTTACGGGGCGACGCGGCGGCAACGGAGCGGCGCATGTTGTTCTTCCGGCAGAATGCAGGTGGACGAGAAGGAAGGCTCCGCGCAGCGTGCAGCCGCGCCAAATTAATTTCGAGCTTTATGTCGTGCCGTAATCCGGGGGCCGGAAAGGCCACCTCGCCTTGGAACGCCGCGGGGGGCGGGGCGCGGCGCGGAACGCACACCAGACGGCATATCCCCTCCCAGACCGTGACCCGTGACCCAGTGCGGCCCCCAGCTCAAGGTGCACTTCTCCTTACTAGCCAGGGGAAGGCCTTCGGCCATGATGCTGAGCTGGCTTTTTCTTGCAGACGCAAATGCATGTTGGCCTTTAGAGCTTGGCCTATGGAGCTTGGCCTATGCAATCATTTATGAATATAGTAAAAATAAAAAGATAAAGATATTTCTAGTAAACTAAAGGTATCGGGGGGGGGACAATTCAACTGATCAAAATCGCAAACAGGGTGCTTCGCTTCGCTCAGCAATCACGGCGCACTATCCCGTACTATCCGTCGCTGACTACCAGCCCGGACCGGAGCCGGAGTCACAAAGCCGCGGCCGTGCCCAAGACCCTCGCCAAGGCCAGCCTCGCAGCCGGACACCCAGTCTGCCGGTGGAGTCACCGCGACTCCCTCGTCTCCTGTTCCGCCCTCGTCGCGTCGACCCAGTGCGGCACTGCATCGCCAGCCAGGGGCGGACCTTGGAACAAAGGAAACCCAATCGCACCGCGGCGGCACAGTGGGTCAGAAGACCGTTGGGGCGGACAAAACCCGTTTTGAGCTCCAGAGTCGCTAAATGGGACTCGAATCGGACGTGTGACCTCACGACCCCACCAATGGATTCCTCGTATAGAGAGCACCGTTCAAGTTGCCTCGCTCCATGATGTGTGTCACGGCCGGGTCACGGCCACGGCGCCTGCACCGCTACGCCGCGCCCAGTGTCGCTGCCTCGTTCGTCAGTGTCGGGCTTCTCTGTCAAGCCCCGGCCATTTGTCCGGCCGGCCCGGCACGCCCGGCCCGCCTGCCCGGCGCGCCGCATTTTCTTATTTTCCGCCGTTTGTACCGGGCCGCGGTGGCGGCGCGGCGGCGGCCCGGTCGATGCATTGACCGATCGACGCGGCCGACCTGCGAATGATGATGGCGCGTCCATGCCAGAAGCGCGTCATCGCCGCGGGGATCGCGCTTCCCACACTGAGTGTAGCGCGAAGCCGCGAAGCACAGTGTGCTCACCATCACTCAGCGGCGTCGCGCTCACGACGGGCTGTCGTGTCTATCGTCCGTGGCAGCACGCAGGGCCTGCGCGGCCGTGACCTCCGGCACTGTGGGCTGCGAGGCGCGGGGCGGGGCGCGGCGGGGCGCGGCGGGGCGCGGCCAGCCTCCCAAAAGAATCCAGCCGCTCCCGTAATCCGCGAGATAGTACCCTGTGGCGCGCATTTCGCGTTTATCTTTTTCCGTTCTTCTTGTTGTTGTTGTTGTTGTTAGTGTTGTTGTTTTTGCATTGCTCGATATCGCTTCCCTGCAGTTCCCCCTCCCCTCCCCCTCCGCACAGTGGGTCAGAGGCCCGTTGAGGCGGCCAAAATCCCGGACACGTTTAGAGCTCCAGAGTCGCTAAATGGGACTCGAATCGAACGTGTAACCCCACAAATGTATTCCTCGTTTGGAGAGCAATCCATTGGTGGGGTCATACGTTCGATTCGAGTCCCATTTAGCGACTCTTGAGCTCAAAACGCGTCTAGAATAGTTTTCAGTGCGGTGCTGTGTTATTTTGCGTTTGGGACGGCACTTCATTTGCATGCTTGATTCGCGCACCCGGCACTATACCTTCAACAATGTCGCGGCCGGCGGTGTTCCTGCGGCCGCCATACGGCCTTGGCGTCTCACGCAGCCGCAGCCAGGCAGACAGCCAGGCAGGCAGCCAGGCCGACGCGGCCTCCTTGCTTGTTAGCTCGACTTGTTGCACCAAACCGCGCCGCGGCGGCGCAGGCGCAGCCTTGCTCTCACAGCTTCCACGTGCAAGTCTTAGCTCACTCTGCTTCACTCTGCATCCCGTTCACCATCGCCCTCGATCCACAAAGTAGCCTCATTGCCACTCCTTGACAAGGTTTCGGCGGTTCTGTAAATACTGCCAAGGATTATTTTTGTTTGGGCAATCGCGAAGTTGTTTGTTTGTCTGTCGAAGGAATTCCACCGCAACCACTAAACAACGGAAATCCTTTGCAAGGTTAAAGCGTTCGAGCAGTGTTGGTGAAAGACTTCGGACCTTAAATTTTTTTTCACCGTGGCGGCGGTGTCGTGTGGCGGTATCCAAACCGCCATACTTTATCTCTGAATTTGACTCCGCAGCGGGCGAAGACACCCCCCCCCCCTCCCCCCCAGGCTGAGTCCGAACAGTGCTCTGCGTCGCTTTGTCTCCCTCCCACCCCTGCAGGACGCCCCATTAGAGCGAGAGAGACAGAGCGACGCGCTCTGTTCGGAGTCAGCCTGTCATAATGAACTCGCAGTGACTGTCTTGGTGGGCGGAAGGCCCGCCTGCTCGGTCTGCCCGTCCGTCCGTCCGTCCGCTGGTTGCGCAACAGCGTGCCCAGTGACGGCCATTTAATGCAGACCTCGGCTGCCTTTTGTCTTCCTCGCGGCCTTTCATCGTGTTTCCCTTTCTCCAAGTCAAGGCCGCCGCCGGCCGCGCCCCGCACCACTAATTTTTTCATCCCGGCAACGCGGTGTGTGCCTTTGCCGCGCCGCCTTTCGCGCGCGTTGCTGATTTCCTGTTGATCCGGCCGTCCGGTCCGGCCGGTGAAAGCCTCGGCCTGTATCGCGCTTGATTGACAAAGCGGAGCGCGGTGCGCTTCATGCAAGCGGCGCGTCAGAGCGATTGCGACAGCAGTGCTTTCACTCAGCGCCCTCGCACGCACGCATATTCATCAACACGTCCCCGGCAGAGCAGTAACGCTTGGGTAATGAGACTGTCACGCGGCCGTCATGCCTGACCATCCGAGGCGTCTGCCGGTGTCCGACAGGTCGTCGACGGCCGCGCCATACGTCCGCGATGACGGTGCAGGGCGAGGGGGAATGCAATCGTGTAACAGTCAACAATCCGTAACAGTGCGCGTATTAGCTCGCGCAATAGCCGAAATTGTCAGGATTTTGCCTGTTTTTTTGGTTGTTTTGGGCTTTTTTTCAGGCAAATTTCGGCAATTTTGAGGCGTAATAGAGCGTAATAGCGTATTAGTCGGGTGCAGGGTGCAGGGCGTGCACATGGCGCGGCGGCGGCGCGGAGGATAGACCGGCAGATGACAGCACCATTATCCAGTGACGCGGCGCCGACGCGCCAACAAAGGGGCCGCCGTGTCAGAATGTACGTAGGGGGTGCACGGGGTGAGCGGGCAGTGGGGCTGCAACGGGGTCAGCGCCAGGGCGGCAGGGCCAGGGCGGCAGGGCCAAGGTTGCCGGATGCCGGGGACGCCGGGGGCATCAGAATGAAACGCTGGACAAGATAGAGTGTCTGGCGAGCTGCGGCAGCGTGACGAGAGAGAGAGAAGGGGTGGGAAGCACTCTGGCGCAGCGTCGTGTGCGCTGTAGGCTGATTCCAAGCGCTGCTTTCGTCGCTCTGTCTCTCTCGCACCCACGGGGCGAGACGCGTAAAGGAGCGAGGGAGACGGCGTCGAAAGCAGTGCTCGGAATCCGGCCGCTGCGAGTCCGCGCAGCAGTGTCGACGACACTGAGTGTCGTGCCATCGCAGTGCGGCAGAGAGGCTTTTAGGCCAGTCCGGACGACGCGCCTCGCCGCGCCGCGCCGCGCCGCGCCGGCCCGCCAGGAGCACCCGTTTCGAGTGCATGTGTCAATACGGCGAGCCGCTGGGAGGGGCGCGGGGAAGGTCGAGTGGGGGGCAGCGGGAACCGCGCCCACCCTGAGCCGCCGCCGCCGCCGCCGTCCGCGCCGGTACTGGCGTCGAGTGTGCTGAGTGTGCGCCGAGCACCGCATCAATTAGTTGGCCGACTCTCCGTACTCTCCCGCACCACCTCTTTTTTGACGTCACACTGACGTCACACCGAGCACGTTTTCGTAGTGGGTCACCAAATCTGGGTAGGGAAAAAAGCCTACTACAGGTTTCATCTTCATTGTGAATCGTTCCTCAGTCCACGCTTGGAGCCACGGGCCGAACAGTTGGGGCGGCGTGGCCGAGGGGTGCCTCATTTCGTCCGATCAGTGTACACCCTCAACTCCAGTCACTGCCTTGTTTCAGTCTAGTCACTGAAAAAGCCGGCGCAACAACGTAATTTTACCCTAGTTGCAGCATTTTTGTAACGAATTTCTAGAGATCCATCTCCCATCTAATCAAAGTAGAAATTCAGTCTAGTCACCAGTCAGTGCACACCCATTCCCGAAGTGAGGTACCTCTCGGGCGTGGCCCTCGGGTCGGCCCTGCAGGTCAGCCTCGCCGGCGGCGGTTGGCCGGTTTCGCGTGGAAGTTATGTAATTCCCCCGAGCCGGCCGCGTGGGCGTGGAGAAGAGGAATGTCGCGCATGAGGCCGGGCCGGGCCGGGCCGGGCCGGGCCGGGCCGGGCCGGGCCGGGCCACCTCATGAAGGCATTACGTCATCGACGGCCGACAATGAGGGCTGGGCTCGCCGACGGGGGGGCGATGGCCGAGCGGCCGAGCCCACTGCCCAGTGGGCCAGCTCATTATCCCATCACACGGGCAGCTAGCATGAACGCGTGGACGCCCACTGCTGCGCGGTCAAGGGAGCAGGCAGGTGCGGGAAAGACCAGGGAGGAGGCGCCACGTCACGTAACGGACGAGCCAAGCGCCCGACGGAGCGAGGGTAGGCAACCAGCCCGCGCGCGCGCACGAGGACTGCCTACCCGCGCTCCGTCGGGCGCTTGCTTGGCAGTCCCTGCTGAGCGGGAGAGGGAGATGGATGCTGCTCGCCGCGCTGGTCTGCTGGGTGCGAGCTCCATCGCTGCAGCGCGCCAGGGCCAGGGGTCCATTGGATTGGGGTGCACGACGGCCTTGTTCTCCTTGCTGGCCGGCCCGGTGTGATGCGCTGGCAGCGCCGTCGCGGACCGTTGGCTCATGTCGGGCCGAATCCATGCCAAGGTCTCCTCGCAACAGGAGCGGCGGTGAGCGGCACGCCGTACGCGCGACCGCCGCCCCACCCCGCCCCGCCCCGCCCCGCCACTCGTCGACCGCCCATCCGCCACGCCCCAACTTTGTTCGGCACGCTTGCAGCAGGTGATCCGCAGCGCGTGCCACGCAAGCCAAGTCGCCCCGCCGACCTTGTTTTCCGACGGCGATGCGACCTTGGCGTCGTGACCTTGGCGTCGTGACCTTGGTGACCTTGGCGTTGGCGCAGCGACGCGGATCTCCGGATGAAGGCCGGTTCCCCCGTTCACCGAAGCTGGTCGGGGACCCTTTTTGGCGTTGATTTTTTTTTAACTCCACAATGACCCGCCCCCAGTTTAGGTCGGTCAAAAATGCGAATATTTATTCAATATTTTTATTAAGGTCAGTCAAAAATAGGTCGGTCTAATTTTTGTCGGTCTACTTTAGGTAGGTCAGATGATATAGACCCCTCTCTATTGCGATCCGCTGGCCGCATAATGCACAGCCGGACTCGCATCGCGTCCTTGACTGCGCCACACTGCGTTACACTGCGCTGCGCCGCTGCAGCAGGTTTATTTTTACGCGACTATGCAAACGGCTTCGCGGCCGCCCAGACACACTCACACTCACACACACACACACACACACACACACACACACACACACACACACACACACACTGATGAAAAAGTTTTTTAATTTTTGTCGGCGGGTGCGCGAGGGAGGCATCTCTAAAATGAGCAAATGGGGCGGAAACCGGGCAGTAAAGCAGCTGCACTGCCGCCCGGCCGCCGCGGTGCACTGGCGGGGCTGGCGGGGCTGGCGGGGCTGGCGGGGCTGGCGGGGCTGGCAGCCAGCTTCCGGGCGGCCAGCGCAAACAACCCCTAAACCCGGCGGCGCTTCATCTCTCCGTCTGACCGAGCAGCCTGTGTGTCTGTGTGCGTCGGTGTGTTGTACGTGTGCCGTACTCGGAGGCGACGGAGCATTCCTTGATGGCCCTGACATAGAAAGCGGCCCGCCTCAGCCAGGCAGGCAGGCAGCCAGCCAGCCAGCCAGCCAGCCAGCCAGCAGGGCGACTCGCCGCCTCTTCTTATTGCCATACTTGAGCCGGCCGCAGAGCCGCGGTTCCGCCGTCGCTGCGGGCGGGCGCCGCTGGCCGGGCGGATTCCCCTCCGCGTCTCGCCGCTCTGTCTCTCCCGCACCGCTGCGGGACGCCCCACAGTGGGACAGAAGACCGTTGGGGCGGCCAAAATCCCGGACACGTTTTGAGCTTCAGAGTCGCTAAATGGGACTCGAATCGAACGTGTGACCCCACCAATAGGTTGCTCTTTGAACGAGGAATCCATCGGTGGGGTCACACGTTTGATTCGAGTCCCATTTAGCGACTCTGGAGCTCAAAACGCGTCTAGAATTTTGGCCGCCTCAATGGTCTTCTGATCCACTGTGCGCCCCTCGAGTGCGAGAGAGACACAGAGACGAAGGCGGAGGGCCCGGGACGACGGGACTCCCTCGCCGACCCTGCCAGGCCTGCCAGGCCTTCCAGGCCGGGTCAGGGACCTGCGGGGCTCGAGGCGGCGGCCGCGGCGAGGCGAGGCGAGGGTGGTTATCGAACCGCGCGACGGGTCGGGACAAGGGTAATCCGGGGGATGAGAAAAATGGACGGCAGTCTGGCGTACATGGACGGAAGCTTCGCATCCGGCCACCCCCGAAGAAGCGTCTGGTCGCTCTGTCTCTGTCGCACTCGCGGGCGCGGGCACGCGGGTGTGAGGGAGAGATGGAGAGATACCGCGGGATGCCTTAATGACGCTGAGTCATTATTCTCGTTTCTGCACCGGCAAATAAAAAAAGTCAAAAAGTCACTTTTGCCTTAAGTCAGTGTACGCTCGCCGGCTCGGTTGGGGACCCCTCGCTCGCTTTCATTACGCCCTGCTGAGCGCAAGGTGTGACGAGGACGGGACGCTTCCGGACTGGTTTGCCAGCGAGGCCTGCCGAGGCCTGCCCGACCCAGCGGGAGGCTTTGCAAGTTGGATTGGAGAGGCCGGGGGGAGGGGGGGAAGCAGCCCGGATGGTCAGGGCGATTGATAGTGGAAGCCAAGCAGTGGTGGGAGGAGGCCAGTTTGGGCAGTGCACACACAGAGGTGGGTCAAGGCTGCAACCACCGCCACACCATCACCAGCACCGCCGATGTCCAAGTGTATGCGAGGGGTCCCTCACTCAGAATTTCGAGGTCGCCGTCGTGAAGGTCGCCGTCGTGGAGGTCGCCGTCGTGGAGGCCGCCGTTCAGGACGCGGAAAAGGGACGCAGCAGCACAATGGCAACGCCATCTTGCGATGAAGGGCGTGATGAATGTCACCGTAACGGCTTCTTCTTTCGCGACTCGCGACGCGCTGGCCGTGGTGGCCGTGGTGGCCGTGATCCGGTGGTGGTGCCCGAGGCGGCTCCCACCATGATACGGTCGCGCACGTCGTGCCTCGTCTCGGCCGCGTCGACCTTTAGTCGGGGCACGCGCCCTGCAGCACGCCACGCAGCGCCTCGTCGTGCCCTGTCTGTCCCGGTGGTCGTCGCCGACCTAGCGCCGCGTCGGAGGAAGAATACAGCGCACTCACGGACGGACGCACGGATGGAGGAAGTAGGGCATGTGTCATCGGCGACGTGACGTCACCGTGTGTATTCAGATTATGTGGGCGTTGTCGTCGCGGGCAACCGCGGTGTATGCCGCCCCGCCCCATCCAGGCTCAACACGGGCGCTGTCTTGGATTGGAGGTCAGGGGCGCTCCCGCCGGGGCGTGGTTTGGGGTTGGATGGGTGAGAGGGGAGACGAGGTGTGAAAGTGCGATAAGGTGTCCCTGGCGGCGAGGGGAAGGGCAGGGGCTTAGCGAAGGTGCTGCTGAAAGGAAGAGTAAGTGGAAAGTCACTGTACACTGATCTAACAAAGTGGCCCTGGCATCAGCTCGCCGTCTCACCATCAGCCACCATAATGGATCACCGTGAGCGAGGAGGGAACTTGGAGAAACAACGCGATACGAGGAAACAGCCGAAAGAAACCGGTGCGGTGGTGTTTGCTGCGGCATGTGTGTTCCCTGAGGAGATGCGCAGTGGCAGCTCGCAGGCCACCGTCAAGCCCTGGGCCGCGTGCGTGCTCTGTGTCCGTGCGTGTGCGCCGCGTCGGCCGGTGCTGTTGTTCACACCGCGTGCTTTGCCTTGCAACTCTGCCGGCCTGGTTCCGCGCGGCCCAGCCGGACTGGACTCTGCCCGGCCCGCGACACCCGACCCCCGCCCGGTGCAGCAGCGGGACTGCTTTGTTTGCGCGTAGGGCTCCACGTGCGCGACGAGAAATGCCAAGGATGCGCCCCGCCTTCGCCCCGCCACCGCCCCGCCCAATTAGTTTAGGGGGCGGGGACTTTGTTTTGGCAGGGTGGCGACGGAGCACCTCGTTCTGGGAGTCCTTGGGAAACGGCATACTGAGGCTGCACCTGTCGCGCGCATGGTCCGACTTCAAAGCGTCCACAGCAGCGAGGCCACCAAGGCCGCGCCGGGAATAGCGGCGGCCTTGGTGGCGGCGGGAGGCGGCGCCGCCGCGCGGCCGTTCGACGCGGAGGCCGAGGTGCCCGTCGACGGCCAGACGGCCACGCCGGAAGCGAATCTAATCGCTGCGCGCCGCCATTTGGCGAAGCGGGCGCGATTCCCTTTATTCGCCGCTTTTGCTTTTCATTAGCCATAAATCGCGGCGCGCGACGCTGTGTCACGTGAGTCTTGGCGGGGTGCGGTGGATACGGCATGGCGCGGCCGTCGGGGAGGGCTCTAAAAATAAACGGACCCCAACGTTGCGTTTATTCCTGTCCCGGCCATCATGTGGGACTGCATGCCTTTGTGAGACCCGCCTTCGCCTTGATCGAATGGCGGCCCTCAGCCGGGCCTGGTGTCGGAGTGCCCGTGGTGGGCGGTCGGCTTGGGTGTTCGTGTTCATGTTGTCCCCGGTAAATCACCCGGAGCATAGATGTTGCGGTGACGTTCTCTCGTGACTGTGGTTTACATCAGGGAACTGGGTTTTGCTTTTAGTAGGGGAGCAACCGGTCTCATTTTCCTTTTTTTTCTTTTTTCCTTTTTATCCCTTCCTCCTCTTTACTCGTCATATCTTTTCCCTTTCTCGCTCCGTGTTCCCTGTTTCCTGCCTTCGGCGACCTGGTGGGTGTTGCTCACGCCCCGCCATGCTTCTGTTGCAGTGATCCCGCGGCACCTGTACATCGCCAACCTGGCGGTGGCCGACGTGCTCATCTGCCTGATGGCGCTGCCGGGCACGCTGTGGTGGCTGCTGCAGGGCTGGGCCGGCGCGCCCCAGCTCGGCCTCATGACGGCGCTGTGCCGCGCGCTGCCCGGCCTGCAGTGCGTGTGTGCGGGCGCGGCGGCGGGCACGGTGGCCGCCATCGCCCTGGACCGCTACCGCGCCATCGTCACCCGCGCCCACGACGCCACCAGCTGCCGGCGCGCCGTCCCCAGAGTGATCGCCACCATCTGGGCCGCGGCCTGCGCCCTGGCAGCGCCCCTCGTGGCCTTCCATGTAAGTCTCGACCATCGGTGGACGATTGCTCCCCCTCTGGCGGCTGCGCGGTCGTTTCTGGTCCGGAAATTGCGTCTTTGACGCGCTGCCTCCGCCGCACCGCCCCAGTCACCGCCCCCGCCGCGCCCTGCCAGCTGCTTCCGTGATAAACAAAAAAGCTGTGATTAATGCCGCAGCGGTCCTTTGAGAGGACTATGGAGGCGCTGCCGCCAGCCGCCTCGCCCTTGTCTGCGGTGCCGGCAAAAATGGGGGACCACAACGCGCTCGTCCTCCTTGAACCCCGACACGGCCCGACCCCGGCCGGGGGCGTTGATTCTGTCCGGAAGGCGTGCGCGTCGCACCCTCAAAACCGTTTCTTGCATCGAGCCCCTGACGCACGCCCTCTGTTTGCAGGACGTGGTGGACGTGGACGGCGTGCCGCGCTGCGTGTCGCAGTGGCCGGCGCCCGCGCCCGCGTGGCGCCTGTCGTACGCGTGCGTGCGCGCCGTGCTGCACTTCCTGCTGCCCGCGCTGTCGCTGTGCGTGGTACACACGCGCATCTCCGCCTACCTGCACTCCAGGCCCATGCAGTGGCGGCGCCGGCGCAGCAGACGCACGGCGCTCGTCCTGGGCACCGTGGCGGCCGTGTTCACCTTCAGGTGAGACCTGTCGTTGCCGCGGACGAGGGAGCGTGTCCGTGTGCTTACCCCGAGAGGGGGTGCACTCGAAAAAAAAATCATTGTACACGAGTAAAACAAATCAAAATTAAAATCAGAGAAAATTAAAATAAATCAAAAATTAAATATCAAAAAAACTAAAATTTCCTCGGTTTAGAGTGTGTTTTTATGTCATTTCTTCTTTATGACTAATTATTTGGTTTATAGTAAGTCAAAAGCTCACATCCTTTCGTGTATCACACTTAAGACTTCAAAAAACCCTTTAAGTTAGGCAATTGTATCCAAAAGAGGTGAAAAAAAAACAACTAAATAAAATCTTCAAAAAACTTCAAAAAACCCTTTAAGTTAGGCAATTGTATCCAAAAGAGGTGAAAAAAAAACAACTAAATAAAATCATAAAAACAAAAATAAAATAAAAAAAATCTTTGTGCACATTGGACCTTTGGTGATTGGCTTACCCTGAGTCTCCGCTGCAGCTGGCTGCCGCTGACCGCCTTCCAGCTGCTGGTGCCGACCCCCGGCCAGCACCGCGTCATGTTCGCGTGCTGCCACCTGCTGGCCATGAGCTCCACGCTGTCCAACCCGCTGCTCTACGGCTGGCTCAACTCGCACTTCCGCCGCGAGATCCGCGCCATGCTGCCCTGCTGCTGCGCCCCGCGGAAGGAGCGACACTCCAGGACCGTGTGCAAAGGTACGGCGGTAACGTCGCTCCGAATGAGCCAAACTCGGGGCGTGTATTTGAAGCGATTGTTCTGGGTTTTCCGCAGCGTGCCGCGCGAGGCAGGAGCGAGCGCTGGTCAAGGAGCTGGAGGGCCGGCCGGAGCGCCTGCTGGTGGCCGCCGGCGTGGCCGGCGCGGGCGGCGTGCACCCCACCACGGGCTTCTGCCGGACGTGTTGGCGGTGCGCCGGCGTGGGCACGCGGGCGCGGCCCGGCGGCCACGGCAGGGGCGCGCGCCTGTTCCACCTGCAGCTGCCCGACCAGCCGGACCGCAGGGGCTCGCTGACCTTCCTCACGTCGCTCACCGCCAGGCACTCCATCACCCTGCTGACGCACCTGTCCGGCGGCACCACCGGCACCACCACCACCACCTCGCGGCTTGACATCCTCTGAGGCGGGGAGGAGGGACGCGGACAGGGGTGTGCCTCCCTCACTCACTGTCGGGGAGGGGAAGGCCACTCATCAAAATCCAAGTATTATTTTCGTTTTCAATTACAGGTTTTGAGCGTAACCGTTTTGGGTCCTTGTGTGAAAGTGGTAATGCTGAGTGGGTCAGAGGAGAATGATAATTTTACTATTGGATGTATTTTTTTAAAAACATTTTGTGGTTGAAAGCGCAATTTAAATCGCTCTTGTAATTGATTTTTTCTTTTCTCTTTCGATATTGTTCAATTCAAAGATTAATTTGAGATGGCCATGACTTAAGTTGTGAATTGCTCCAAACCAAAATTTATTTGGGTCTCGATGACCAGAATGATATTCCTAAAATTTGCCTGTGTCATACTCATGCGTAGTAATAAGGAAGATGAGAATTCATGGCAAGTGAAACGACAGACATGAAATATCTGTGATGGCAATCTAGTGTGTTAAATTATTGCTTCAGTTCTTCTTATGTAGTGGTGCTATTGCACTAAATAATTGTACAGTTTTCTTTTCTTTTCTCTGACCTTGAAGTTAGTATAAATCTCTAATTAATAGGGATCGATAGAGAACAGGCTAAGTAAGATAATATACAAAGCAAAATTTCCTGTTTCCTTTTTCAGGGTTGACTTTGACCATAACTCCATGAAACAATTTGTTGACTGCAAAAATCTCATCTTTTGGCTTTTGTTAACTGTAGGATTACAGAATAGAAGTGTGCCAACTTTTACACTGCCAATGCACATTACTTGAACATATATCAAAGAAACTATATGATATTGTGAGACTGCACCTAAACTCATTTTGGGGCCTCTATCTCATGCATGTAGCAGTAATCTTCACAAGTTCTTCTATACCTAAGATGCCTTTTTAAGCTAGAAATATAACAGCCCTTAAGAATGGTGGCAGCTACACACCAACAATGAAAGTCTGATGTAAATGGAAATGGGGAGTAATGAACAATAAAAATGACAAAATGTGATGTGATGTATAAGGAATGGAGTGAGGCAGTACGTGTCTTTCATGTATTTGAGAGAATTTGTAAATATTACATCTGCTTTTGTAGTTTTTGTACACATACTTTTGATATTTAAAGGTAAAATCAAAATAAACAGAAATATTATCAACCTCTATTTAGAGCATGGCCATATTCATTTATCTTCAATGTAAATTTAGTGCATTGAATTGCCAAATCGCACTTTCTTTATGCAAATTAAAGCTGTTCCTCGTGAATTAGGGTCCAAAAAGTCTTCAACCACAAAACACTATGAGAATAAAGCTTACCTTGCGATAAGCTCCTGCAAGGAGAGATGACAGAAAAACTATGTGCTTTGATTATTAACAAGAGAATGAAACAATGTACAGCTCTTTGAATTGTGGTGAACTCTATATAGCATAGTTAAAAATAAAGTACCTGTGTGCAAAACAACATCTCAATTTAATTTTTTATCATCTACATTTACATAAATAGGTTCAAACACTATTTACATTTCATCCCTCCTGTAAACTCCTTTATGATCATCATTTGATTGCTATGTTGGGTGAGAGAAAAAAAAGAACCAGTAACATTATTTTCTTTAATTTATTATTGTTAAAAAAGGGAAGATCAAATCACAGAATAAAACACTGCAGCTGTATCAAAAAAGACAACCACAGAGAATACTAATCTATTATTAATGCTACTCTGAAATCACAATCTTGTGCTTATATCAAGCTTATGCAAAACTTAAAATAAAACCCATGATGGAATATCCAACATTGTTCTAAAACTGAATTCTGCGATCAAATCATTCATGACTACAGAAGCTGATACAGAAGCGACCTATGGAGGGGGACACACATCATCCCACCCCACCCACCCGAAACCCCTGAATGTGCGGGTGAATGACTAGAAGTCAAGCTAGTTTACTCAAATCAAAATACATAGACTTAAAAACTATTCACAGTCAAGTTGAAACAGAAATAAGCACATAAAACAATATTGAGTCAAAAAAATAAGGAACTTTGAGCCTAAACATTTGTGGTATCACTTATGAAAATTGGAACTAGTAAAATCCTATCTTTTAAAACAAAAGCATAGCCTCAATTTTATTGTAAAACTCTCTAGAAACTCAATGGTATGCAAAGCATGCACCAGCTGGTCAATACAGACATGACAGGCACTCTTAAATTTAATCTGATTTTGTTGTTCTTTGCTTCCACTTCTCTAAACCTAATTGGACAAGCTCTCTTTCACCAAATGCCCACGCAACTGTTGTAAGTAAGAAGCACACAGCGCCAACGAGGAAGTGTCCAAACAGTGAGTAAGGAGAAACATAAACCTGGGGGGAAAAAAAATGAAATAAATGGATTTTTTCTCCAATGCAAAACAATTGAAAATCATGACAATATGTCAACTTACTTCAGAGAGTTGTGTTGTGATGCCTGAAATTATTAATGTTATGCAATACATGCGATGAGGCATAACACCATGGAGGGGATTAAATGCTGAGTTTTTGTACTGGTCCGAAATATATTGAACGCTGAAACACAAACTTATTGTAAGGATCTTTTGCCAGATTGATTATCTAAATAAGACCGAGACCTGTACCACCTGTGGTTTATTCGCGCAGCCATGTTGCAGCAGTTAGCAAGAATGAACCCAACTCCGCCTAACAGCTTGGTAAAAGCCCAAGAAATGCACAAGAACCCAATAGAAAGCCATACCATGACATAATTGTACCTGAAATTGAAACAGAGTTTATGAAGTCATTAACGGTAATGTGGACCAATCGGATAAGACTTACAAATTGATCAATTATATCACATACCTGTCAAGTTGCTTTGTATCCATGGTGGCAAGTGCATAACACTCTGTGATACCATTCAATGCAAGGAGAAAAACAGACAGACAATGTGTTTTCAAGAGAAGCGGCCCAGTTCCAGAAATGAGGCCTGTACCTCCATACAAAAGTAAAAGGAGACGAGAATACGCCTGGCCAAACACTAAGATGACTAATCCAAGAGCAAGCAAACACCGAAGGAGCCGTTGTAAAACTAAGACACACTCTGCAACATGTTTCTGAAAAGACAAGATACTATATTTTAGAATATTTAAAACATTGATGAAAAAAGACGCTTCAGGCAATTTCTTACTTGGTCTTGTTTAGGAATGGGTAAATCTCTTCGAATCATTTGAGAGAAGTAAAAATATGCACTTTCTTCTATGGGTCTGAATAGAAATCTAGCTGCCATGGAACCCAAATTGTTCACTACATCATAAACACCTTGTTCTTCAAAGGATAAAACAGAGAAGAGTGTCATAACATAGCGCTCTCCTTCCGTTAATATTTGTTTAAGGATGCCTTGCTTGAAGAAACTCCATGTCAATTTTGTCAGTTTGTAATCGATTGAGCCCTGCAAAGCAAATTAATAAATATTATTTCAATATTAGAAGGCTACACCTAGCTGTAACTAAATGGGCACCTTGACATGCAAATCACTTTCTTAACACATTTTACTAACCTCATCATCACATTTCGATGGTAGGAATTCCACCAGAGAATTGAATGGGAAATCGTAGACTGTTCCAATGATGGAGTCTTTTCTCTGGAAAGACCGACCTTTCGATTTTTGATTGTTACATTCACTCCTCTCCATAAGCCTGTTTTTCATGTAAAAGTAAAAATAGACATAGTAGCCCACAGTGTAGGCTGCTATGGACAAAACTTGAGCTACAGAAAATGCGAAAACCGCAGCATCACGCCGATGAAGAACTATTGATGTGAATGCAACTGTCCGCACTAACACCAACATAGTTTGCATCACAACCTACGACAAAGGACAATGATTAAGAATAATTTCAGTGACATGATGTAGTTAGAAAACAAAGCTGCTATAACGCAACAAAACTCACCTTCAGACGAACAAATAAAAATGCTTCTGCCATAATATAGACAGGTTCACAACACATTTCTATGATGCAACTGATTGCTACAGACCAAACACCGATAGTATAATGTTCTGTAATGCTCGTACTTGGCACTGAAAGCACATTTAGCCATATGTAACCGAAGATAAGGCAGAATACTTGACACAGTGGAACCCTAAAGTACCAAAATAAAATAATATTATGCATCATATAATATAATAATGAAAACAGCAATGCAATTGAATGAAAAGAAGAAAATTCTACTTACGTGAACCACACTAAGTTGACAACCTTAGGCCAATTATGTTCACTGGTTTTACTTAGACATGCCCGACGAAAAGCCTCCCTGCTTAAAAAGATCAGAGTGGACTCCAAAAGGAGGAGGCGGACATTCATAACCCCGACAGCAGCTTGGCTTACATGACGCAAGACAAAAGCATTTAGCAAGAAAGTGAGAATGCGGCATCCAATCTGAAATAAACAAGTACTTTTAAGGTGTAATAGTGCACTGTACAAAATATGACAACAAATAAAACTAGTATACAGTGAAAATTTTAAAAAATCTGTGGGGTTTTGTTTGGTTGGATATGATGGACAATTATTTTAAATGTATAAAAAAGGCATTTCTACTAATTTCACCATAATAGGCCACATAACCTCAGCCACATCATAAAAGATATAAGATTATTCCAAATCCATTCATTGTCATTGATGATTGAGGATGAGCTCACATCGAAAAAGAAATAGCCATCTGTTTTTTTATACTGAAAATTCGTTCAAATCCTCACCTGGAAAATAATGTTGAAGGATGCATTTTGCAAACTACTAGACAAAATGTTGGGAGGCATGGTTAGGACGATTCCACTTAACGGAAATTGTCGAAAGGAGATGTGTAGGTATGGCCTCAACGACTGGCCCAATGAAAGAATGATAAAATCGGTCCTGAAGTTGCATATTCCATATCTATTGACATGAACATAACTTGACACGTTTGAAGTTTAACAGGAGCAGAAAACAAACAAGTGACTTTCATTCATACCAACCGCCTAAAGCAAAATTGGCCTAAGTACCGTAATCTCAACCGATGATAAAGAAAATGAACACTTCACAGCTAACTAATACTTCTTTTCCAGTCATACTGACAGTTTATTTTAAATGGTGATGCATCCAAACCATGGCTATAACGCAAAACATAAACTTTTTATCTGCTGCAGCAGTGCTGTGGCGGCCGATTCAAATTCAATGAGGCCACCACCGGCCACCACCGGAGCTACCGCTCCACGCACATGGGTGCTATTATTGCCATGGCAACAATCCCTGGCCAAATAGCCAGCAGAAATTTTTCAAGTAACAATTTTTTCTTTTTTAATTCAAGAAGAAAAACAAAAGAAAAACGTCTTCAAATTCTATGTTTACCAAAGTTGTCGCGAAAACTCCCCTTCAACATCTCACCCGTACATTTTCCGCACCCTGCCTCCATTCCCCTCCAAATTGCTGACAGGGACACAACGACACAACACTCGACAGGTCGCCATGTCTCACCGCGACGCGTTCTGCTCCGTGTACACCAAGGACTACAAGTGGTGGGAGGACGTGGTGCGGCCCGCTCCGTGAGTACGAGTTTCAGTAACTGAGCGGTGCCCGACAAGCAGCAGCGACCAGCGACCACTTTTCTGTTCGGCAGGGCGAGGGGCATCAACATCGCCGAGGACCCCGAGAAGTACGACAAGTTCCTCTCGCCGGAAGAACTCAAGGTAGAAACTTGTTCGTGGGGCTCGAGGGCGCGCCGGGCGAGTAGGCCGTCCCGCAACACGGCCGCGTGCGGCGGGCGGCAGGCGCGCCGAGGGCCGAGGCTCGCCGCAGTTGCCGCCGCCCGCGCGGACTCCAGCAGTGGCTGACGTAGGCTGACGACGCTCTGTCTCTCTCGCAGCTAAGCGTGACGCCCCATGAGTGCGAGAGAGACAGAGCGACAGGCCTTAGTAACATGCGCTGCGCCTACCCGCAGCCCGGCAAGCACTCCGTCGACACGATCCAGCAGCTGCAGCAACTCTGGAGGCAGTCCACCTACCGTGTGGACTTCTGCGGTAAGTGTGAGTTCTGAGTTCGAGACCGATTCCGAACAGCGTTCTCGCCGCTGTCTCTCTCACTCTCTAACGCTACGCTGTTGCGGGATCGCTCTGCAGCGAGCCTGGCCATGCTTTCATCACGGTTTGGATGTTTTGTTTCCTCGCTTGGACCGCCAGCGCCCTCAGGGGGCGAGGGCGAGCCCTCCGCGGGCGTCTTCGAGGGGGACGCCCTCATGGACTCGCTGGAGCGCGCGCTGAACCCGGCCGCGCGCAAGCTGCTGCCGCCCCCCGACACGACGCCCGTGGGTGCGTCCACCGCGTCGTGGCGTCGGCCGACGGCACGCCGACGCCGCCCCTTGACGCCGCCCCTTGTTGTGTTTGCCGGCAGTGTTCGGCTTCTGCCCGGTGCGGCGCTGCCGCGCGGGCCGCTCCTTCTACATGGACGCGCACTCGCGGCCCGCCCTGGAGCGGCTGCGGCGCCACGTGCAGGCCAAGGGCGGCTCCAGGCTGGAGGCGCCGCGCGTCCTCTACCCCGAGCCCGACTACAGCACGCCGCCCTGCAGACAGGTGCCACGCTCTCTCTCGCACTCATGGGTGGCCGCCCGCAGGGGCGCGAGAGAGACGCAGCGACGAAAGGACTCGTCGGAATCAGTGCCCAGTGCCCTGACCACTGTCTCCTGCAGGGACGGGCGCCCCCGACTCCAACGTGGATACACCTGCGGCCAGACCCCTACTCGTGACCTCATCCAAAGTCTCGGAGAAATACACGGACTGAATGAAACCAGAAAAATGTGTGGCTCATTCTGAAAAGTTCCACATACAATATAGTCACGACACTGAGTAATCACATCTTTATTGGCCAGACGGGTGGGGGAGGGGGGTCAGGGGGTCACGACCCGAACCCTCCTCTGTAATCCAATGGGTCACGTCCCGGGCCGCCGGGCCCTCGCGTTGCAGTGGATGTTCTCGGCCATGATGATTCCTCCCAGCTTGCTGTAGCTGTCCCGATACTCCGTGTGGTACTGGTTCAGATCGCCGCCCTCGCCCATCATGCCTGAAAGCAGAGACATGGCACTTAGCCAGAGACAAGGCGGGCAGGCCCGGCCGTGGTGCCCGGCCGTGGTGCCCGGCCGTAGTGCTCGGCCCGTACCCTCGCGCGGCCGACTGCCGCTCTTGGCCTGGCAGGAGATGGTGCATCGGCGCGCGAACTGCGGCCTCTTGGGCACCAGGCCGCACAGGCACACCTCGACGTCCCCCTCGCTGGTTCGGGACTCCTCCGCCGCCATCTCGCACATTTGCACTGAAAAATGAAGGGAAAACGGCAACCTCCGTCGGGCTGGCTCGGGGCTGGCCGTTGTTTGAAGCCGCCACCCCGCCACCCTCGCCTTGCGTGACTCACACTGCCTGTTGCGGTCGAGGGACACAACCCCCATGCGGCCGCCGTTGGAGGAGTTGTTGGCCGACCTGCAGGGGCAGTAGGGGAGCGCCCCGGGAGCGGAGCCCGCCAGCCCCGAGCCGGCCACCAGCGCGTCGTACTCGCTGTTCGGGTACTCGCCTGCAAGCCGAAGCAGCGGGGACACGGTGACACGCGCACTGCGCCGTGGAGGCAACCTAAGGGGCCTACCGCCGCGCTCACCTTGCTTGCAGTAGTCGACCTGGTAGACGCTGCGGTACCTGTCCTTGAACACCCTGGCCACCAGGTCGTCGGGCGGGCAGGACCGGATCATGTTAAACAGGTAGGGGTGCTTCTCCTGCAGCTGCACAGCCGCCAGTGGCATACAAACAAACAGACGGCCTGTCAGCACCCCTCGGCGGTCCCGGCGATACCCCGTGCGCAAGTGCCTTTACAGCTGGCCACAAGGGCGGTCCCTTGCGCACGGAGTGTTGCCGGATGCCGCCACCCTCCATCCTCACCATCTTGAGGTTCTGCTGCGCGCGGTCGTTGCGCGCTACTTGCAGGTCGGGGGGCAGGCAGTAGCCGTGGGGGGCGGGGGCGTTGCCAGCGCCGCCCAGCGACTCGATCGTCGGCGTGTGCGGGCCAGCTCGGCCGGCGTGCAGCTCCACGGCATGCTCCGCCTCCGCCTGACAGCGCCGCCGCGCCTCCAGCAGGCGTTCGTACTCCTCCAGGCAGAGTCCCCGCTCCAGGGCCTGCTCGGGGGCGGGCACCGTGGTGTAGCGGACGCCTTGGCATCCCGGCCTGCGCACCGAGCAGCTCACGTTGGCGTGGGTCCTGAGGCATGGGCCGCGGGTAGCCGCGGGGCACCGCCACCAGTGCCTGAGTCACCTGAGGGGGGCGGTGCGGACGAAGGGCCACAGGAAGTCATTGCGGTAGGTGGTGATGAAGCTGCTGGAGGTCATGATGAGGGAGGGGCTGGGGGCGCTAGCCGCGCTAGCGCGGACGCATTGCACTTGTAAATTTGCCTGTTCCTTTTTTTTTATTTTTTTTTTTTTAAGTTTTGTTACTTTTTAGATGTGATTACTCTTAGTCATGTTGCGAGGGTCCCGGGGGAACCCGGCAACCGCTACAATCAACACTCCACAACACAGCTCTGTTGTCATGATGGGGGCGAAGACGGCCGGAGGGTGACGGCTTGGCGGCCTTCGCGGAGAGGAAGGGCAGCTCAGTCATGTTTACATCAAATTTATTCAAACTTTACAACAGGATAAGGAGGTCAACAGAATGAACATAATATAAACTCTCAATACGTCCGACAAAAAATGAGCACAATGGTGGATCAACCTGAAATGACATTTAAAATGCTGACATGCTTCAAATCTTATTGAAGACAGCATCAGCGGACAGCAGAATTAGAGAACAGAGGAATAGGGAAGGGCAATGTCAAAGGGAATAGTGACAACACAGTTCAATCTTTCAGTTTACAGCTAGTTTAAAATATGCACAAAAATATGATGATCAAACACGCAAATTAGACATACAAAATCCAATACAACCAAACACTTCCTTAATATTTCACAGCACATTTACTGAATGCACTATATTACAAAACACTGGGAACAAGAAAAAGTAACCCTGATACCATGGTATAACAATTAACCACTACATAACAAGACAATACACGGAGTACTAACATATGGGAGAAAAAATAGTGTGCTTGCCATTCATGAGTGCATCATAATTTTACACATACACTTGAACAATTTTTTTCTATTTTTAAAAATAAATACAATTAGCATTTCATGGAAAGCGGATTGCATTACATATTCGTACAGATTGAACCAAAAAATTCCCAGACATGAGATGAAGCCAATATAACCCATGCATTGCCAACTAGTATACATGAAAATATGCAGATCGAGGATAGAGATCAGGGCCCGTGTGATACATGACATGACTCACACATTGTGCTATGAACAAATGTTTTAACAGGATTCACAAAAAAAGGGAGGGGTAGAAAGATACGACTAGGTTCACAAATTAGCAAATAATGGGTAAAACTTCACACATCTTCTGCCCCATTCGACTACAGGACAAAGCTGATGCAGAAACAAAAAGCTTGAAGAAGAGAAGTTGTGCCTACATCTCGGAATGTGACGTCTAATGCGAAGATGATGCCACACAACCTCACTATCTAGAAGCTGAAAGGCATGCCACAAACTGGTAGGAACAACAGTATGCCTGGAGATGAGCGGTCAATCTTGAATCACTGCTACAACCTTAATTCATTAGGTTTCAGCTACTGAACTTTGTACAATGCTAGGGCCTGGAAAAAGAAATTGAATTCAATATTATTGACAGGTAACTCCCAACTATAAACAGAGATAAGAAAAAAAAGTGGGGTGGATAAAATTAGAGCTCTATGAAAAATGTCTTACATTTAATTTAATTTGGCTTTACTCCTTGCTTCGTTTCTTCTTCTTTTCACTCGCCTTATCCTGGTGTGGAGTGTCTTCAATTTCAGTGATTGTTACCTTTGGAGATGCAGTCTCAGCACTAGCATTAACAAGATTAACATAGTGAGAATCTTTCTCTGAGTGATATGAAGAGGATGATGACAAAATAGATTTGGATTCTTGACGTTCCTGGTCTGATTGCCATTCCACCTTCTGTTTGTGTTGACGAATAGCATCTTGGCAGCGGTCAAGCACCATCTGCTCAGTGAGAATACCCTCTTCAGAGGCATAGGCAGCAGCTTGCCAAGCCACACCCAACTTAGAGATCTCACGACCAGATAATCCTTCAGTCAGAGTCGCCATTCGAGAACAGAGAGCACTGTAGTCAAACTGCGCCACTTTTAATCGCCTAAAAGAGGGAAGAAAATAGTTTGGTCAGCTGATATATTTTAAGAAATATGAGAAGTATATTTTTTTCAAAACTGCAAAGTTAAATGTACATACTTCTGGCCTTCTAATGCAGGAGAAAGAACAAATTTCTCAAAATACAATCTCATAAGACGTTCCCGCTCCTCAAGTCCAGGCAGATCAAACTCAACCATTTCATCCAAACGATCATTCACAGCCCAATCAAATTGCTCTGGAGTGTTTGATGCTAGCACTAACATAAGCCTAAATTAAAGTTTGATAAAAAATAAATAAATAATAAAACATTTTAAAAAAGGGTTAGGGTGGATAACATTAAAACTTGACTTAAGAAAAAGTACAACATACTTGTCACTTTGCTCTCCAGTTCTATACAAGAAAGCGTTAAGGGCAGCTCGTAGATCTTCACTGATGGTTTCACTGCTGCGCTTACGAAGGAATGCATCTGCTTCATCAATAAACAATAGGAGACCTTTCCTGGAAGTCTGAGCCCAATCAAACACCTTGTGAATGGCTGTAACACCATCTCTGCCCATGGGAGCCACATCGCCTCCGGTAACTATGGCAAAGTCCATACCAGAATGCATAGCAAGTTTCTGTAAAATTTAAACAAACCTTAGCAACAAGTCATTTGAAGATGATATGGATAATTTAGAACTTAAATAGATTGTTACCTTGGCAAACATGGTCTTCCCTGTTCCTGGAGGTCCATACATAAGAATGTTCCGGTACATCCCCCGGTTTTGTTTAGTATTCTTGGTGGCTATTGCAATATCCCTGCAATTAAAAATTGATTGTAAGTGCAAGAAAATTTCAACTTGAATTTCAGACATTAAACCAGTTGTTTCATTACCTTAAACGTTCCTCAAGACGAGGTTCTAAAACTACACCCTCCAAAGCATCACTCTCTCTATTCCTTAGTTTTTTGACAGTTTGCACAGGGTGCTGCAAAGCGTCTAAAGCAGTAATTCGTGAAGTGTCTCTAACAAGCGATGGTTTACCTGGAAAAAAAATCATGCTTATTTCAACACCATTCACAGGAGGCTATGGGCGATATTCATAAATGGAGGAGAGGAGCTACCGTACCAAGTCTTGCCTCAATGTAACGAGCGGCAACAGATGTTGAACCCTTGGCAGTGTAAACACCTAATGCCAGAAGAGAAAGGCCTCCAGCTGCTGCCAGGACTTTGTCCCAATCAGTCAATAATGCCTGTGCTCCAGACCCTAGAACTGACCCAGCAGTCCTGCAAAAACAAGACAACCTCTATCAGCCCACATTCTGTCTTGAGTGAGATGACATTATCAGACACTAGAATTCCCTTACTTGATAGATTCCAAAACAGTTGTCCGTTTTTCAGCCGCTTTAACACGAATTTGTTCAAGGGTCAGGTCTTGATTTTCTCTGTCAACTTTAGCTTTAGCTCGCATTTCTGCTTCCAATTTTCTCATTTCTAACTGATGCCGCATTTCTAATTCCTTTTCAATGGTGGCTGTGATCAAAGGGTCCAAAGAAATAATTTAGTATTTCTTTTTGTGAGTCAAGCGCATTAAAGATTTGTATTGAGTTTTACCTTTTCTCATTGCTTCTTGCTTGGCAACAGATTCTTCTTGTCTTCTCAGATTTTGTTCATTTATTTGAGTTTGTTGATGGAGTTGATCATCATACCTTAAAAATTAAAAAATCAAAAACATTGTCACTTAATGAAGTATATGAAAGAGGAGCCTTAAAATTTGTGTTGCTGAAATATAACTTTCATCGTACCTTTTTCTTGCAAGTTGATCATGATACTGCTCTCTTTGCT
The DNA here is from genome assembly GCA_030522485.1 of Stenchaetothrips biformis. Taxonomy (NCBI): domain Eukaryota; kingdom Metazoa; phylum Arthropoda; class Insecta; order Thysanoptera; family Thripidae; genus Stenchaetothrips; species Stenchaetothrips biformis. The sequence goes on from CM060088.1 coordinate 10,134,922, forward strand.
GATGTTGCTTAGTTTCTTCTTGAATTGTTTTCCTCCTCTCATCTCCTTCAACCCTTTTCTGTTCTATTTTACTTTGCTCAATATGAGCTTCATATTCTTTTACCTTCATTGCATATTCTGACTGTTTAGTTTTCTCTTGAAGTTTAGATAGTTCCAGAGCTTCTCCCGAATGTCCTGTCAAAAAAAGGTGACAAGTGAGAAAATAAAAACTCGAAGGTCTCATGCAATATTAAAGAGGATCAAGAACATCAATGTCAGCAACTTTTAATTCAAAATAAACTAAAATGGTGCGTGCATAAAGCAAGTCATGTTGCATCATACAAAAGTACTTTAGGGACTGAGTGGGGCAAAGCAAAATAATGTTGAAAAGTATTAAACCTAAAAATATGTTACAAAAATTAGTAAATTTGAAGTGAGTCAAATAATTAGACTAAGAGAAATGTCCAAGTACTTAACACAAGAGAGTGTGCATGACCTCACCAACATAGCATAAAATGATATAAAAATATTGTTACAGCATGAAATTTATGAAAAGCGCCTTGATTGAACAAAATTTTATCTCAAAGGTGAAATGTTTGTTTTCAGAATAAGAACAAATCACCTTGAAATACCTGCCCCTGGGCAACCTAACCTTCAGCCACTTCTCTAAAACTGTCTTGCTATAGCATAATTGGCCCTGATTTTTCAAAATAGAGTTAGCAATGTCTAGAGCAAGGCCATAGGAAACGCCAAACAACTTACTTGATTTCTCAAGCTCTTTGGCAGCTTGGGCAGCCCTTTCCAGGGCAGACGAATCGAACCTGTACGCCTCCATTTGAGAACTTTTCGCCGATTGGTTTTGCCCTCCATCGGTATTTTGGCCGCCTGACGTTCCTGGAGGAGGAGGCGGAGGGAAGTTCATGTCGCCCTGAGGCGGTTTAGGTTTGATTCCGAACAACCACGACATTTTTCACTCAATTTTGGGTCCCAACTCCAAGGGCGGGCGACGGGTTAAGGGTGATACCGGCAACACCACGAGGTAAGGATCGCGGAGGAGGGGTGTGGGGGTGAGGGGGGTGGACGGTAAAGGTCACGGCTATGATGACCAACTGAAACAAAATATGAGTAAGCTAATACTTGTTGTACGGTGTCAGGTTTAGAGATGTCATGCGGTCGGGCTTTAGCAAACTTTAGAAGTAAAAGCGGAACTTGGCAAAGGTTTAAAATTCCACAGTTTTATAAAGATTTAGGGACACAGAGAAGAAAAAAGAGTTGGCATGTCAAAAGTTGGTGGGGGGCGTTATTTGCACCGCTGTGTGGCGTTGTGCGAATAACTGGACCGGACGGACAGGACAAGGCTTGATTTGACATTTAATTTTGAGAAGAAATGTCCCAATTCTCCCTTTGATTTCTAAGCAGAGGCCTATTTGTTTGTAGAGTTATTTACATAGGTATCACCATGGCTGTTCAAGTTCAACCGAAAGATGTGAAGGTACATGTCGCGAAATCACATTACTTGTTCGATTCTGTTTCTCTAAATAGGTTATGTTGCCTGGTGTCTTGTTTCCAAATATGTGTCAAGAAGAAAAAGTATGCTCCAACGCCAGTAAAAGTTCGATTTTGGTTTTTAATCAATATGAAAGATGATGGATTAGCATTAATCGAGAACGTCAGCTTGAACTTTTAATTAACAAATTTGGAAAGTTGGTCTTTGATTCCATCTGTCAAACTAATTTTTTTAAAACTTTCTCTTTAGCACAACTTTGGTTATGTTTTGTGGTAAAAACTTTTTTTTTTTTTTTTTCATTTAATTGTTATGTGTGGTACTTTTAGAAAATGATGACACCGTCGCTTGGAACTACAACAGGGCTGGGTCCAGGTACTGCTCTTCCTGGGTCTTCAACAGCTCCTCCCGTTGTTCAGGAATTTTCGATCAAAGTACCTAAGTAAGTTGTCCCACGTGGCTGTTAATTAATTGATGACCTAATTGCTTTTGTGAATATTTTAAATCACCCTCTACTTTCAATAATTATTATAGGAATACTAAAAAGAAGTTTCACATGATGCGGTTTAATTCAACCTTAAATGTTGACTTCACTAAGTGGAAACAAGTCAGGATGGAGAGAGAAAACAATTCCAAAGAATTTAAGGGATTTGATGAAGATATGCCCAAGTAAGATTTGTGGCCAAAAATTCTATTAAAATTTGATTGTTATTCTTGCAAGAACATCTTTTCACTTACATTCTTTTTTTTTTGTGTGTCTAGATTTGGAGCAGGCAGTGAGTTCGGTCGAGAGGCCCGTGAAGAAGCACGCCGTAAAAAGTTTGGAATAGTTGCTAGAAAGTACAAACCAGATGATCAACCTTGGATTTTGAAAGTAGGAAGTGGCAAGAGTGGTAAAAAGTATGCAGTTAACATTTTTGTTTCAGTAGCAACAGGTAATTGTAACTAACGGGCAGTCAGGCAATGAAGAATGTTTTTGTTGCAGGTTTAAAGGTATCCGTGAAGGTGGTGTATCTGAAAATGCTGGGTATTATGTGTTTATGAAAGCAGAGGATGGTGTCATTGAAGCCTACCCATTGCAAGAATGGTATAACTTTCAACCTATTCAGAGATATAAAGCTCTGTCAGCTGAGGAGGCGGAAGAAGAGTTTGGCAGGTATGGTTAACATAAATTTACCAGAGGGGTTTGTAAAATTGGTTCTGCAATTTGGTCTAAACGGTATTGGTTTGCAGACGTAATAAGCAACAGAATTTCTTCTCACTCATGATGCGCAAAAGACTTCGGCCTGAAGAAGATATAGAGCTTGATGATCCAGATGAAACCAAAGGGAAGCGAAAGGGAGGCGGTGGCAAAAAGTCAAAAGGTTTGGTTTACCTTTGAGGAACACATACCTCAAAACATTTTTCATCACCCCAAATTTATGTGTGTTTATGTTTTTCTTTTTTCTGGTAACTTGTGTATCCAATTAATGTTAAATGTATTTTCAGAACTGAAAATTTCTGATATGGAAGAATGGATGGACTCAGATGATGATTCTGATTCAGATGAAAATGATGAGAAGGAGGAAGATAAGGAAGAGAAAGCTCAGAAAAAGAAGAAGGGCAAGAAGGGTAATTCTTGACTTGCTTCAAATTTTACTTGGTACTCTGTGTGTTCTTCATTCACAAAATCTCTTTTTTTTAAATGACAGAGGCTGATGCCAAGAAAAAGAAAAAAAAGAAAGATTCGGATGATGAGGCCTTTGAAGAGAGTGATGATGGTGATGAAGAAGGAAGAGAACTTGACTATATTTCTGATTCATCTGTTAGGTAGGCAAGTCGCAAAGTTAAATATTAATTGTTGATGATTGCAGACTGTACGTTCTCTTTGTTGTTAGTGTTTCAGACCATGATGAAAAGGCTAAGGATGAAATGAAGGGAGTGGCTGAAGAAGATGCCTTAAGAAAACTTCTTACTTCTGATGAAGATTCTGATGAAGATGAGGACAAAAAGAAAGAAGGTGAAGAGAATAGTGATGCCGATGAGAAGAAAGATGGAGAAGAAGGCAAGAAGGATGAAAAAGATGCTAAAAAGTCTTCTGGAGACAATGACAAAGTCAAGAAGAAAAAGAAGAAGGTATGAACCTTTCGTTTTTGATTTAAAGTTTGTAAATGGTGTTCTTCTAATGTGTTTTTCTGTTTCTAGAAGCGTGAATCAGACGCCCCTGCTTCTCCGTCTAACAAGAATTCGTCCAACGGAAATGATAAGAAGGACAAAGGAAATGGTGAGTCAAAGTCGCTGCTTTATTTTTCATTTTTTTTCTTATTTTGATCTACTTGTTTATTGAAACATAAAAAATTTCATTGCAGACTCAGCTAGTGATGTTAGTGATGCTTCTGACGCTGAATCAAAGAAGAAAGATAAGAAAGACTCCAAGGACTCAAACAGGTAAGACATTGATCATCCAAGCAAGCAAACGTTAAAGAGGGAGAAGAAAAATAATTCAACTTGTAACTGAATGATTGTTGTGTCAGTGGCAACAGCTCGCGCTCTGCCAGCCCAGCTCTGCAGGCCGACGGCAAGAGGAAGGCCACCACCGATGCGCTGGCCGCTGTGGCGGCTAAGAAGGCCAAACTGGACAACTTCGCGTCCGCGTCTTCAGCGCCCTACCTTGCCGGCGCTAGGTAAGACCTTGCAGGGAATGATAAATACTCCTCATGGAATGGTCAGGAGACTCGCCGTTCGATTCACACTACTACACATGGTTGTCTTTACAGCGAGGCGGGCATCACGGAGGACGCCGTCAGACGGTACCTCATGCGGAAGCCGATGACCACCACTGAACTCCTGCAGAAGTTCAAGAGCAAAAAGACTGGGCTCAGCTCCGAGCAACTCGTTAATATCATGACTCAAATTCTCAAGAAAATAAACCCTGTTAGGCAGACAATTAAGGGGAAAATGTATTTATCTATTAAGGCTCAAGGCGTGCCTAATCCACCGGCACCAGATCCAGCTAGTTAAACAATTGGTGCATAGTTGTTTTTTTTTTTTTTTTAAAGAAATTTCATTTGTTAAATGTACATTAATTATTGTTAATTTATTCCGTGATGTAAATAAACACAATTTGACAGCAATTTTTTAAACACTTGATTTTGAACACCTTAGTCCAGCAGTTCCCAATATTTTCCGACTCGCGACCCAAAAACGGCGGTTATCGCATCTACAATTAAACGAGCCGCCTCCCTTGCTCTTTTCGGCGTGCTGCGTGGGCTGCCTGGGTGTTGGGTGTGTGGCGCAGACCACCCGGCCGACCGGGCACGGGGAGGCCCTGCATGATGCAGGCGGGGTCGGCCCTCCGCGCTCCGTGCTGCAGGGCTGGACCTGGTCGGCAAGTCACCAAAAACTGGCGGCTTATTCTGGCCCTCCAGGGCGAAAACTAGGACACCCACGCACAAAGTAAAGAAAAGCATAGATGCACCTGCGGGTGTTCGAACCCGGGCCCCCGCCGATCTCCCCCACCCCCTCTTATCACCGCTGTTGTTTTGCCGCCAGACGACGCGGTGGCGGCGGCGTTCCATTTCCCCGAAGCGAAGATCAAAGCCGTCCTTTTTCCCATAAAACCACGCCGGCGTTAGAATCGAAAATAAAACGCGGCGGGGCGATGCGCGGCCCGGAGGGGACCGGAGGGAGGATGGAGAGCGGCCGTGCGCGTCGAAGTGGCGGAAGGCGGCGAGGGAAACGCCTGCCATCGGCGAGGTAGGCATCGCCGCAACATCCGCGCGCGGTGGGCAGCCTATCGCCGAGTTCGCGGGCGCTCCGCGCCGCCACCGCCACCGACGAGGCAACCAAGGAGGCCGCCCCTCCGCCCTGCTTCGCGTTACACCCCAACAAGGACGCACACACGTCTGGTGTAAGCGAACACCCTGCGGTGCGGCGCGACAGAGAGGGAGAGGGCCGGGGCGGGAGGGCGAGGGAGACGACAGAGGGGTGGTGAATAATGAGTGGGCGGCAGACAAAAGACGATCTGCGCCGCACTCACACAGGCGCAGGGGCAACTCACACACGCACACACACACACACACACTCGCGCGGGGCGGTGTGGTTTTAACTCACGTATTTGGCAACACGCAGCGCTGTGTTGTGGCAGGGGCCCCAAAGGGGGCGGGGGAGGCGGGGCGGACTTGGCTTGGGGCTCATTGGGGTGACAGGGGGTGTGGCGAGGCGGGCTGCCACCAGCGCCAAGGTGAAAAAGCAAGGCGGCAATGCGGTCGCCATCATGCACACAAAGTATGCACGGTGCGGCGCGACGACGCACAGCGACGCACAGCGCTGGCTGGCGGCAGGGTGCTGCGGTACCGCCCGCACCGCCAGTCCGATCCACGTCATTCGTTCCGCAGCCATTAACGAGAAGACGCAACGCTTCCTGCGCTGATTTGGCGTCCCTGCGGTGCGGCCAGGCTGCCTGCTCGGTCTGCCTGCCTGGCTGGTGCGTGCCGGGGGTCAACAAACGACGACTGTCTATTGCTTTTAATTAGGCCCTGGCTCACCCTGGAGCAATCACTACGCAGCGCTGAGGCCAGGCGGGGAACGCCAGCCGCCCCCGCGCATTCGGTTTAATTAACATTTTTTTCCGTTCGTTACTTTTTTTAATCTTATTTTTTTTCCGCGTCGGAGATATCCTGAGAGTATTTATCGATGTCGGTGGGCGCCGTGAAAACAATGGAGGGCCCGCATCTTTTGTGAACGCATATTTCCCGGTCCTGAATTTTTCCAGAGAATCCATTTTCGCGCGGAGCAATAAACAGAACGCTGCAGGAAAATCGGCACCTTCTCCCCAAAGGATGCAAAGGTATGCATACGTACCCGTGGCCCACCTAGCAACAAACAAGGAAAGAAAGCGAAGAGCAACTGAGAAAAAGAGCAGACACAGCGAGAAAACAAATCAAAACTAAAGGAAAGGCTTCCTTTTTCTCGGCGCTGCGCGAGGCGGGGCGGGGCGGGGTGGGGAGAGAGGAGCGCCAGTGGCGCAGGGCGGGCGACACACACGTCGGGGCGTTAAAACTCGTCCAGGTCGGCGTGGCGTAGCGCGGCGTGGCGCGGCGTGGCGCGGCGTGGCGCCGGGAGGGGCTGGCGATGCATGCTCCATGCTGCTGTATTTTTCATGCAGTGGCCAGAACCCCGGGCCCCAGCACCGGGGCCCGCTGTTCCCTACCAGCGCCCCGCACCCTGCGCACTTCACCGAGAGGAAACTTTCTCCCGGAGCCCCGTCCCACTCCGTCCCGTCCGGTAACCCCCCCCCCCTCCCCATTCCTCTTTTTCTCCGGCCCGAGAGTTTGTTCTGTGGAAACCAATCAGCTCCTCGAAGGTACACAAGCACGGCGAGCAGGACGAGGAGCAGGGCCCATCGGCCAAACCAAATCACGACCGCAATGAGTCAGTGGGCCGCGAGCTAATTTGCATCTCGGGCATTGCGGCGGGGACTGGTGCCAATATCGCGTCATCGGGAAAAGAATAAGTAAAGGCAGCAGTCGGGAAGCGAGGGCGGCGGGGGCGGCGAGGCCCCGGCCACTCGGCCTTACTGCGTTCCACCTTTTTGTTTTCACCATTAAAAAATACAAACAAAACTTTGTTGGTTTCCTCTTCGTCTTTCTCTTCCAGATATCGGACCTGGCGCCTCCCTTGCCATGATCCCATCTAATCGTATTTTAGGTGGGCAGGACGCATGAGGTGTCATTTTGCGGCAGGATAGTGAGAGATCGACATCCCCTTCGTGGTAGTGGTCTGCGTGGCAGCGCTATGGGCGGTGCGCTGGTTCCTCGTGAGGCTCGCTAAGACGTGGCGACGGCCGGCACTACTTGGTCCGCAACAGCGCAGCACGCCCCGCGGGGGGCCTGGCCAGCACGGCGCCCCCGCTGCCCCCGGTGGCGCCACTCTGCCGGCCGGCAGTCGGCAGGGCCAGGCCCGGCCAGGCCCGGCCAGGCCATGAGCGGCCCGGCCCCGGCCATGGCCCGGCCGTGCCTCGGCGCTGGGGGAGGCTGTGCCAATGCGCCTGGCTCGCAGCTCAGCTCTGTTTCAAATTCACGCCATGCGCGATGTGGGGCGCAAGCCGTGAGCCATCCCTCAGGGCGTGCCGCGCCGAGCCGTGCCGCGTCCGGCCGCCATTGGGGCGCAGGGCCGCGGCGAGGCGGGCGTGTCCCGGCCATTCACGGCCTCGTCGGCCACGTGTCCTCGCGCCGTCCTCGTGTTCGGAGTGTCCTCACGGCCTCCTACCGCGCGGCGCCTTTGGCCCGCACCTTCTGCGTCCGGCGCGTTCCGCCATTGTGTCTTATCTATCAGTTTTTCCGCGGCCGGCGCGTCCTTGAGTCCCTTTACTATCCTTATCCCTTCCGCTTTGTCTCGCTCCACTTCTCTATGCCCCGCGCGCTGCTGTCGCGGTCTTGTCACCCCCCCCCCTTTCCCCCTTCCCCTCAACTTATTTTCTAAGACGCAAAGCTCGGCCGTGTCCGGCCAGAGATAACGGCTGCGCCATAAATTACGAAAGAGGATTGAAGGGGTAGCGGCGCGGACGCCGAGGCCCGGAGGCCGAGCCCCGGAGGCCGAGGCCCGGAGGAAGGACGCCGCGATGGGCCGCGACGGCCGAACCCCTTCCCCCTGTGTTAAGGATATTGAGTCCTTCCTCGGTCCTGCTTGGCCCAGCCCGAGCCCAGCCCCACAATCCCACGGTGCCACGCTCGGCGTATCGGCCCCAGACAGTCCGGCCAAGCGATTTAGTTGTGTCGCTCTGACGTCTCTCTCGCACCCCGAGGGACGCCTAGGCACGCCCAGCAGAGCGACAGAGCGGCGGAACGGTTCTTCGGATTCCCCGCGCCCCTCGGCGCTTCCTCCACCACGCCGTGATGACGCTCGCCGGAATGGGCGTAAAATGTTGAGTGCGGCCAGCCAGGCGCAGCCAGGACCAGGGCCGGCGGGGGTAGGAAGCATTAAGGTGGCTTCTATTTATTTCGCCCGGCGGGATATGGCGACAATTTTTACGTTCTGGGAGTACCCATTGTAATTCCGAGCGCGAGTCCTTGCGAGGGGCTCGCGGCCCCCTCCGCCACCCTCCCCCGCCTTGTCATAGCCGGCCATCGCGCCAACTGAACTACTGCGCTACATGGCGCAGCAGCAGCAGCAGCAGCAGCAGCAGCAGCAGCGCCTCGTTGGCGGTGGAGCGATCCAGTTGCGTCACCTGCCAGCTCGCCCAGGCAGCCAGGGAGGCAGCCAGCCGGGCAGGCAGCCAGGCAGCGAGCAAAGAGCCCTACACGGCCGTAAGCAGCAGGACTGAGGAAAAGGAGCAGGCACCTGCAGCCCTGCGACCACCACTGGGACCGATGGGGTACCCGCCGCGCCTATAACGCCTAACGCCGCCGAATGACAGTGACGAAGGAAAAAAAAGCCGAGGCAGGCAGGAAAGTGGAGTTTGCTAAGTAGTTTTCCGGAAGGAAGGCGCGTCGCGAAGCTGCAGGCGGAAGACGTCGAGGCGACGAAACGCTGCGCGGAATCTGGCAACTCTGGGACGGGTTCGCCTCTCGGCCGACGGGGACGCCAGGGACGCCGTCATGCAGGAGGCTGTCCTGTCCGCGGGGGCAGCATCACTTGGAAATTTGGCGAGCGGAGCTTTGCCTGGTTTCTCGTTTTAGGAGAGGCGGGGGGGAAAGAGAGAGAGAGAGAGAGAGAGAGAGAAAGAGAACGTGAAGGAAACCTCAGAGGCCGGCAGGCTTGGGGGAGAGGAAGCCTCATGGGGCCAGCGGGCCGCGGGGCTCTGGACTCTGGAGGCGAAAAGCAGAAGAAGTTGACCGAAATCCGAATAAGCGGCGCGGCGGCCACAAGAAGCAAGGCGGGCAGGCCAGACGCGAGGAGCAAGAAAAAGCAGCAGCGTGGGGGAGGGGGAGGGGGAGGGCCTCACTCGGTGTCGCCCGGTGCACATCGTGCTGCTCAGAGGTGCTGCTGTCGCACGGGGCCAGGCGGGGCCAGGCAGGCAGACCCACAGTGGCAATCGCCGCGGACACACGCCAACACTGCAAAAACAGGGCGGGGTGGCCAGAGGCGGCCAGAGGCGGTGACGCACACTTCTGACTGATCCCGCACAGTCTCCGTGCACCTTCACGGAGCGCCCCACAGCGGGTGAGAGAGACAGAGAGACGAAGGCGATGTTCGGGCACGAAGCGAGCCGGCATCTTATCGTCAGTTTGTAAATACGCGATTTTCCTCTCGGCGCCGAGTCGGCAAATAATGGCACAAAGTGCGCAAAGTTTCCCTCCCCCTTTTGTGCGGCGCGTCGGTCGGGGCCTTATAGGCGTGACCTGGACCAGGGCGTGGCTGGAGCCAGGCTGGAGCCGAGCCGCGGCCTGGAGCGAGCGGTGCAGCGGCGGAACACTAGGGCCGTGGTAGTGAGCTCCAGGTGCCCCTCTTAGTGGTGGGCCTGCTGCGCTGCGCCCCGCCTCACCCCGCCCCGCCCCGCCCCGCTGCCGAGCAGGCCATGCCCACCCAGTCAGCGCGGGCACCGCGCCCCGGCCAGGGTACCGTGGGTCAGTGCGGGCACGCTGGCGGGGCTCAACTAGGGCGCGTCGGAGTGCCAGCTGCGGGGCGTGGCGGCCCTGGTGGCGGCGGCGCGATGAAGTTACCGTGTACCGGGGGCACAATCGTCGCACAGTGTCGGCCCGGCCCGACCCTGCCCCCGGCACTTGAAGTAAAGTTACTTCAGCGGACGACAAATTTGCCCAGCCATCATAGGGGGAGGGTCTCGGCGTATGTGTGCCCGTCCCCGCCGCCCGCCTCTGCGCGGTTCGTCCTCCCCGTGGAACAGGGACAGCCGCCCGGAACGAAAACATGAAAATGGCAAAAGGAAAATGTTTGCAGGGATAAGGCGCCGCGGACGCGGTTCTCGCAAGACTTGTTTACCGCATTGTCTCGCGGCGGAGGGAAGGGGGCCAGGCAGGCGGAGGCAGGCGGCCGTGTCGCGGCCAAACTTTGATTCCAAAAGCCCGTTGCCCCATTACTTATGCGCGGCCTGTCCGGGCCGGGTGCCGCCGCGTCGCCGGCTCAGCGAGACGCCTGCATTCCGGCCGGAGCCGCCACGGCATGCGGACACACGGACAAATTTAAAAGTTGGTTGAGAAAAGGAAATAAAAAATAAAAATTGAACCCTACAACCCTCGTCACAACTTGCTTCTTATTCGTGGCGCTCTTCATTTTGTCGTCTTTACGGCCTTTCCCAAATAAAAGCAAAATGGATATTTAAATACGAGACAGGACGTACGGGCGGGACGAACGAACGGGTAGAGACGTTTCGCTGAGGCCTTTGGAGCGCGTTAAGCGGCCCGCCATACATAACAGTGTGACTAATTGCCGTGTTGTTCCATGTGGTTCGCTGCGCTGCGTCCCCTCCCCATGGCCTGGCTGGCTGGCTGACTGGCTGCCTGCCTGCCTGCCTGGCCTGCCGGGGCCCAGGGGAGCGCACCGCGTTGCCGCGTTCTGGACTCCTGCAGCTCATTACTGTGAATTTGTCGGACCACGCACTGAGAGAAATGTAATGTCGTTTCCCGGGGTCACTAAATTTTGGTTGTTTAGACCAAAATCAAGTTAACTCGACTGATTTTTTTTAGTCAAAAGAACTTTTTTTTCGTCATTTCGACTAGTTTTCAGACGAAGCGACTAAAACATTTAGTCACCCCCTGAAACGACGAAAATTTTTGGTCGATTCAACGAAAATTTTGTCGATTTGAATTTACTTTTGGGACAGTGCGCCTCGCTGGCCTAGACAGAGAGGCCTAGCCGTGGCGCGCGTCTGAGTCGTTCGTCCCCACGGCGGCAGTGCGGTGGCACACACGCCCCGCCCCGCCCCGCCCCGCCCGCGGCCGCCACGCCCCTGTCACAATCGTGACGTGGGTTTACACCACAATCCTCGGTTCGCACCTGCTCGACGCACTACGTCACCCGGCGGGGCCCGGTGTGGGGCGGTGTGGGGCGGTGTAGCGCGGTGTAGCGCACCGCCACGCCCGGGTGACCCTGAACAACAAAGAGTAGAGCAAGTTTGAGGAGGACGTGCTGGCGCCAACTTGGAACATCACTCATCAACGGACAGACGCACGGCAGCACGGCCAGCACCGCGTCCCAGGAGAGCCGCTGCTGGCTGGCTGGCCACGGAAAAAAGATGACAGCAGACAGAGGGCGGCGGCTTGGCGTAGAACACAGGTCAAAGACCGCCCCATGCTGCACACACGCACGCTCAAAGAATGTTTGCAGATTGCTTTCGATGTTAGACTTTGTAGTCGCTGCAGATACAGTGATCCCGGTGGCCGAGAGCGTACGGACATTTCATTCTGAACCCGCAGTTTTAGGGTTCAACACCCGCTGTTTCTTCCTTTCTTTTCACCAAAGCTTAGGTGAGGCAAAGGCAAAGGTTCGTTCAGTCAGAAATGCGAATATTTTTATTCAATTTTTTAATTCAATTTTTTTATTCATTTTTTTAAATTTAATTTTTTTATTCAATATTTTTATTCAGGTCGGTCAAAAATCGGTAGGTCTAAGTTTTGTCGGTCTACTTTAGGTAGGTCAAATGATCTGCTCGGCGCCACGCACAACACGCCAGCGCGGCTACTGCTGCCGGGGCCGCTGCCCGCCACGCCGCGCCTCCGCTGCCACGCGCTCCGCTTTGCGCACACCGTGTATAAATAAAATTTGTCCGTGCAAGGCGACCGCTAGCGCCACTGTTATTCCCCCCGCCGCGGGAGTGTTGGAAAGCGGGAACAGTGAGGCGACGAGGCTGCCGAGATCCACCGCGCGTCCCGCAAATGCCACCGACAACGAGTTAGTTATTTTGCAGAAAGCGGCGCGGCGTCCTTGGCGGCCGGGCAAGCTCGCCTTCGGGGACTGCTGTTCCCTATCGGGGATCCCCGAACAGGGGCCGCGGGGGCTGCGGGGGCCGCGGGGGCTGCGGGCACGTAACCCATCCGCTAATTACAAGGACCGCCCTCCAACGGACTGCCGTAGCAGTGCCGAGCCCTACCTCGCCGTCCTCGCCGTCAGCGGCACCTGCCGACGGCCTCGCCTTATTCGCACGACCATCGTGAAATTTTTGCTGGTCGATGGCTTGGTGATGCTGCGCGCTGCGCCACGCTCGTCTTTTCTCCCCCCCCCTCCCTCTCTCTCTCTCTCTCTCTCTCTCTCTCTCTCTCTCTCTCTCTCTCTCTCTCTCTCTCTCTCTCTCTCTCTCTCTCTCTCTCTCCTCTCTCACTCTCTCTCTCTCTCTCTCTCTCTCTCTCTCTCTCTCTCTCTCTCTCTCTCTCTCTCTCTAGCTTTCTGTCTCTTGCTCGCTAGTTCTCCTGATTAAACCTTCCCAAAACAGACCGCGGGAGACGCGCGTCGTGGCATGAGGCCACTGCCTCCACCACCCTCCCGCCCCGCAGCGCCTCGGAGAGTGGCTGCCAACGCTGCCAACGCTGCCAAGGGGCGGCCAGCAGCATCCACGCTTAGAAATGCATGGCCATTTCCGGTGTATGCCGATGAGCAGGGGAGGAGCAGGGAGGTGGAGGTTTAAGCCCGTGGCCATAATCTGCACCGGGGTGAGGCAGGCAGGCAGGCAGGCGGGCAGGCGGGCAGGGCTGGCGTGCAGGCGGGCGGGCGGGACGCGTGGAAAACAAGATTATTCCGGCGCTGCTTCCCATTCAATCAAGTATAGGCCGCCTATATGTGGGTCACCATTGCCGCACCGAATTGAAATCCGCGTCGCGCGCGCCATAACCAACACCACACACACACACACACAGAGAGAGAGAGAGAGAGAGAGAGAGAGAGAGAGAGAGAGAGAGAGAGAGAGAGAGAGAGAGAGAGAGAGAGAGAGAGAGAGAGAGAGAGAGAGAGAGAGAGAGAGAGAGAGAGAGAGAGAGAGAAAGAGCTGTGCGCTAGGGTGGCGATGGCGGTAGGGGGCGGCCGTAGAGGTGGGGGGGGAGGGGGTCTTCCACGCCAAGCCGCTCCGCCTGCGGGGTTTCCTGGTAGTTGTTTTGGGGCGCCCCTGGCCCGCCCCGCCCCGCCCCGCCCCGCGTCGTTCTATCGCACACAAACAGACCACGCCGACACTTCAGGTCTCGTTCTAAATTTTTAAGACAAACTCCGGAGCGGCGTTCAGCGGGCAACGCCGTCTGGAGTCGTGTGGAACTGTTTGCAGCCGACTCGGTTTGTTTCAATAGCTTGGAAGGTACAGTGCGCTGCACACTGCGCGTCGCGTCCACCCTCACAGAGGTCGCCGCCACGCTGAGCAGTCAGTTTGCGGCGCAGGAGATTTCTTCTTCTTTAATACCTCCTCCCTCCTTTGGCGTGTCAAGTTGATTCGCGCGGCGTTTGAGTGGTCAAGTCAAGCCGAGTGTCTGGAAGCTTTTGAAAGATAGCCGAGTGTCTGGAAGCTCTTGTGTCGAGGTGTACGTACATGCATGTTGAAAATGCTAATTTCCTGAAAAGAATGCGTTTGTGGTACTTTTCTTTCTTATCCCTCCCCGCTCTCCAAGCCTGCCTTCTCGGCAAGCTCGGCGTCCCCAAGCAGGCCGGCATCATTGTGGCGGAGGCGAACAGCTTCAGGGACACTGGGACGCGGGGCCCAGGCCCGCCCAGGCCCGCCCAGGCCCGCCGTGGCGCTCGACATCAAACACATCACCGTGCCAGCCTTCCTGTTACAGGACAGCAGAGCGGAGCTGGGCCGGGTGGTCCATGGACTAAGAAGCACGTGTCCGCTGTCAAGCTGGCCACCGCCCGCCAGCCCGCCAGCCCCAGTGGCTAGGTGTGCGACCTACGGCCCTTTTCTTCCCGGGGGACGGAATCAAGAGCAGCGCTGGCGGGGTGAGGGGAGGCGAGGGGAGGGGGGAAGGCAACAGCATCTCTTCTCTCGCAGCAGCGCGAACCAGGCTACGACGGGGAGGGGCGGCGCGGGGCGGCGCGGGGCGGCACTGCCAGAGGGGTACGCAGAGCCCCCCCGAGCGCTCGTTCGGGCCGGGGGGTGCGGCCGGGGTGGGTAGTGGGGCGGCAGGCCCGTTTGCGCGTGCGCGCGCTCGGAGCTCGCTTGGCCCCTGCCCCCTCAGCGACCCGCGCCTCGTCCCGCGCCCCGTCCCGCGCCCCCTCGGTGGGTGGGCGTGCTGGTGGCGCTGCTGCTGGGGCTGGCAGGGCCACCAGGGCTGTGCCAGGGCTGAGGCAGCGCGCCGCCCCCTGTCCTCCCAGTCCTCAGTCTCCCAGGCAGCAGTGGGGCCGCACGGTAGGGCTGTGGCGACCTTCCTCTGGGCCCCCCGCAGCCTGCCTCTCGGCCTGCATGGCCAGCTTGGCCAGTTTGCGGGCATGGTGCAGCGCGTGACCTAGTCGGCCTCGGCCAGGATGGCGGCGTGGCTGCTGGGGCCGCGGCCGGACCTGGCCCGGGGCCTCGGCCTGGGCCGCCTCGGACTTCACGGCCTCCTCATACTCATCGCCGCCTCCACCAGCCTGCTGCACCCCGGCGGCAGGCCTCCACCCCTCGCCATGGCAGCGTAAGTACAACAACGAGTGCTTTGTGGCGGAGACAAGCAGTCGCGGCGTTCACGCCGGCCCCGCGCACCACGCCGAGCGAGCGGAGCGGGCCACGCCAGGCGCCATGCAGCCCGGCCTAGGGCGGGGCACGGAGGGGCGGGGGATGTTGTGGTAGGGAGGGTGCTGGACCAGTGTGAGCCTAGCACGCTGGGCTGGGCCCGGGCCTGGGCCGGGCCTGGGCCGGGCGTGGCGGGGAGCAGTGAGTAGAGCGCCATGCTCGCAGGGAGCTGCTCAATGCTTTCATCCCCCCCCTCTCTCTCTCCCTCTCTCTTCTCTCTCCTCTCTCTCCTCTCTCTCTCCTCTCTCTCTCTCTCTCTCTCTCCTCTCTCTCTCTCTCTCTCTCTCTCTCTCTCTCTCTCTCCTCTCTCTCTCCTCTCTCTCTCTCTCTCTCTCTCTCTCTCTCTCTCTCTCTCTCCTCACTTCCTCTGTCGCGCTCCCTCTCTGTTTCATTGTCGGCCATCTCTGTGTGTGTGTGACTGTGTGAGCGTGTCGCCCACTTTCCTTTTCTGCGTTGGTTTCTTTTTCCTTCTTCTTTTTGGAGTGTGCCCGTTGTTCCTATGTTGGCCTCTCTGCGCTTCTTAACGCCTTCCATAACCTTTCTGCGTGTCCGTGAGTCTGAGAGAGAGAGAGAGAGAGAGAGAGAGAGAGAGAGATGGAGAGTGTGTGCGTTGTTTCGGCAGCCTTTGGATGGCTGGCTGACTGGCTGCTGCTGCAGCATCCCCTTTGCCCCTTTAGGTAATGAGAGCGCACCCCCCGCGCCGCCGCCGCCGCCCTGCGGTTCCAAACGGCTGCAAATAAAACATGGAAACGGTGTTCATGGCGGCGTGGATGCGAGGGGAGGGGGCGAAGTGCGCAGTTTGCCTCCCGAGGATGGCTGTTCGAATTGTTGACAGTGCGGCCGGAAGACAGGAGAAGCGCGGAGCCAGGCGGAGCTTCCGGTAGGCCGCACCCTCGCCACCCCTTCCGCGCCCCGCGTCCGCCTCCACCTCGGCGAGGTCGGCCCGCCGCGCGTCGCTGAGGCACGTCGCCGTCGTTGTCGGCGGCGGCCCCTCCGGGAATAACAATGCTCCCATTGGAGTCCGTCAAGGCGACGGCAGGCGACGCAGTGTTATGCCAAGCCGTGTCAACAGCGCCTGTTTTCCGCCAAACCAAAGGCAGCGGCGCCCGAGGCAGCCGGCCTTGTTTTTAGGGTCTGCCAACAAGCCTCTGCGGCCCCGACGCGTTCTTGTGCTCGGGACCGCGGGGCGTGGCGGGGCGTGGCGGGGCGTGGCGGGGCGTGGCGCGGAGGGTCGGGCGGCGGGGCTGCGGCTTCCATCCGCAACCCTTGCTGAATTGAGTTCCGTTCGGAAATCGCCCTACCCAAGCAGACGCCACCCCTGTCTCTCGTACGCAACAACACTCTGCCCAGTCCGTCCCTTTCCGCCGCTGGCTAGCACCGCAGGCCTGCATTCTGAGTGTCTGCGTGCGTGTGAGTGTGTGTGTGTGGGGGGGGGGCGTTTATGATTGATGCTGACGGCCCCTTCGCGTGCGTGGGGGCGGCCGGGGCGGCGCGCTGGTCAGAAGACAAGGCAGGGAGGAGGCTGAACGAAAAAGGGGCCAACTATACGAAGAAGTGGGGGAGGCGAAGACGGTTCGCGGAAGCGGCAGGGCCGGCCGCGTGGGGGGGGGGGGCAGGGGGGAGATTTATTGGGTGTGGACCTTAGTAATACGTTTCCGATAGCGGTGCGCTCAGTCTATATCCAGGGACCTGGGCCGCGCGTGCAGTCACCGGCAGCGCTGCGTCTCACCTGGAGGTGACCGGCTGTGAGCGGCTGTGAGTGCGGGTCCTCGCCCGGCCCCGTCCGCAGATAGTTGCCATATTTGAATGTGCGCGCAACTGGGCCGCGTGATAAGAAAAGCAAGGTACGGACAAAATTTACGGGGTCATTACTTTATCAGGGCGGCCGATCAGCAACGCACGCTGACCCTGGTGTGGTACCCTGCAGCGGGGGGTGGGGTGGGGTGGGGTGGTGGGGCGGGGCGGCCCGAATATCAAACAACTCAGATTTATCTTGCAGGTGTCAAGGGCGGCGGCGGCGGCTAGGCGCGTCGTGGTTTGCCCGCTATCGCGGACGTCTTCCTCCCCGCCGTGCTCTCCTCCGCGTCGACGTGGTGGTGCGGGGCCGCCCACCCGGCCGTGCACCGCGTTGTTGCCGCCTCACTGTGTGTGTGTGGAGGGGGGGGGACAATAGCGCGAGCGTGCACGTCAAAGGACGCGGCTCACTGAACGGCTCAGATTATTAGTGGCCACTAAGGCAGCCACGCGCCCCCCCCCCGTTCCCCCTCCCCTTATCACCATGGTGACCGCAGGACTGCGCCGCCATCATGAAAGAGACAAGATTAGCCACGCTTCTTTCGGGCCGCCGGGCGCCGCGTCCGCCTAGGTGACTTCGGGGGCCAAGAATAAACGCGCGCCGTCCCAGATTGGGAAACAACCCACTTGGAGCCCGCACGGTCCAGCGAGACGAGCCGAGCATTCCCCCCGCCAAGAGCACGGGACGAAATTGCGGCAAATTATTTATGGCATTCCCCGCGTTGATTGCGCATTCATGGCGAGCGAATTAAGCACCGCGGGCGAGCGACGGCGGAGTGAGGTTCAAACAAGACGTGCCCTTGGCGGCCAGCATGCACTGCAGCACGCCAGGGCGCACCAATCGAGTCCGCCACCGTGTCGACCGCCACGCCGCCGTCCATCACGGGCTGGTTGAAGCAAAATATAAAGAGGGGAAAATAAACAAGGCCATATTGGGCGTCTGCATTTATGTGTCCGTATAATCTGTTTCCATACAAAGCAGCTGTTTGCGGGGTGGCCGGCAACAAGGGACAGCGGTGACACGGCAGGGACACGCGCGTGTCCCGGAGACAAACGGCTCCGGCCTGGGGAGGTAAATGAAATTCAACAGATAACGCGCACGCGTTTCCGGGCTGGCGTGCCGGCAGCGCTATGCTGGCATGGAAAGAGAGAGAGAGAGGAATACGGAACAAAAAAGATTTGCGGACTTGTCGCACGCACTCTCCGAGTCCCAACGCACGTCCCCACGCCACGGCCCCACGGCCCGGACCTACGCCAGGCTCCTCAATAATTCAGCGCACCTGATCGCCAACCCTCGTATCGCTCAACGCCCCGCCCCGCCCAGCCCCGCCCCGCCCCGCCCCGCACAACCACGCCCGGCACCGACCACTAGGCACACAGGATCGGTGAGGCGATCCGCGTGAATACAAGTAGCCCGCCGTGGATGGATTACACTCGCACACACGCTCTCACGCGTGTAGACACACACACACACACACACACACACGTGTATCCGAATCATTCTATTTCCGTTATTTCTGCAACGACGACGACGACAACAACAACAACAACAACAACAACAACAACAAACGATGACGACAGCCTAGAGAAATCACGGTGGAAACATCCTCTCCGAACGACGACGCCCCATCGCTGCGCACGAGCATGGCGTCCATTGAGGCGGATAGTGCGAATCGTGCGAATAATTGATGAGGCCGGCGGCGGTGGCGCCCGACGGTGCTCGGAGAGCACACTGCAGTGTTCGCAGACACTGCCGAGCTTCGGGTTCCTATCGACCAGGCGGCCTTGCGCCGTGCGGCCCGGCGCGGCCCCGTGTTGTGGTGATCGACTGTCAGATATTCCGGGCCATCGACAGAAGGGAGACTCTCCCCTCCTGCCGGCCGGCCTCCTTCGTGCGCGCCGCGTGCCGCGACGGCCCGAGCGTCTTCGCGGCCCCACGCCGTCAGCCCCGCCCGCCTGACGTCGCGACGGCTTCGACCAGGCAGGCGACAGCCAGGCGACAGCGCGACAGCCAGGCGGCGCACTGTTTCAATCACTCTCCGCGCCGCGGCGTGCATCGCACTGCAATCGCTCTGCACCGCACTCAGGGGGGCCGAGGCGCGCGGCTTCTAATCACCGCACCGTGCCCCTCCCTCGCGGTCGCGTGCTTGCCGCCGTCCTGAGTTTTCTTTTTCGATCGGCGGGAGATTGATTATCTGGTCGAGGGGTATCGGCCTAAACCGCTTAAGACCGCCCCGCCCCGCCCGCACGGCGCACCTGATGAGGGCAACACGCTCCCCTGAGCAAAGCGCGCGCGCAAAACTGTTAATAAGTTGCGAAATTGACTCACCCGAGCGCGGCGCGGCGCCGCTGCCTCGACGCGCGTGGCTTGGCGGCTTACTGGCGCCTCGCAGGCGCCGCATCACGACGTGAGGTGAAGGCGGAGAGGAAAGGACGGAGCGAGACGTGACAGGCTGGTTGTCGGTGGCCTTGCCTTGCGCGCCGAGTACCCTCTCGCAGTCACGCATCGGTGCCCCACCGCCACCAGGCCGATGAGTTGCCTCGCGACACGCGCCCTCCCCTCTCCTTGCTCCGGTTCCCTTCGTTTCCCTCGGCTGCCGCGTGCCCTCTGATTTTACAGGCCACGGCACAAATTGCTTGTTGACATTCGATTAGCCTGCCGGGGCGGCAAAGGCGTGCGCGGAGGCGTGTGGCGGCCTCGGCGTCCTCGCCACACACGCCCCGCGGACTGCGGTCGGGAGGGGGCGCTGCCAGCACTCTCTCTCTCTTTCTTTCTCTCTCTCACTCACTCACTCACACACACACGCACGGGCCTCTTGCATGCCGAACACAGAGGGAGCCGCACAGGGGCGCACGCAACGCAGCCACGCCACAGTGCGCCATGCAGGCTGGCGGCTCGGCCAGGGCGGCTGGCGGCTCGGCCAGGGCGGCTGGCGGCTCGGCCAGGGCGGCGAGGTGGGAATGCGCTTCGGAGGGCGACTGCGACTGCGTTGCGGTAGCAAAGAAGCACGCGCCGAAAAATGAGAGCAGAACAATTCCATTCTAATCAGTTTGAAAAAAATTTTTTTTTTTGGTAAATATTCAAGCTACAATGAAGCTTGTTAAGTTACGCCTACGCAAAGCGATTTTTTTTTTCGTTTTTTTTTTTAATTTTTGACTTTATTAAAAACAACAAATTGTTTATCTATGGTATCGGTGGCTGCGTGAAGTCGACGAATCGTCGGCGCGGCGCGCCGTGGTGGTGCAGTGTGACGTGGCGGGGCGGCGGGGTGGCGGGGCGTCGGGGCGGTGGGGCGGCGCGCAGCGAGGCGCGAGGGGCGTACAACGGAGTGGGCCCCTCGCCGCCCCCACCGCCCTCGCTGTGAATGCACGCCGAGAGGGGCAATTACACGGACTGACTGACTCGGCGCCGCGCTTAGGCGTCAAGCGGTGACGGACAGACGGACGGGCAGCCAGGCGGCCAGCCAGGCGGGCGGCGACGGGGCTTGTGCATGTGCAGCCACCCGATGGAGCCGGGCATGCATGCAGGGTAATCGGTGGAAGGGGCGCCCCGCCTGCCGGCACGCTGCCGCCCCCAGGGCCGCTGGATGGTCACCGCCCCCATGGCGTGTCACCGGACACTATCTGAGCGGCGGGGAAAGACCGCAGCGGCCAGACCGGCATCGCTGCCTCGGCGCCCCGGGACGGCCGCCCTGCTGGCCCTGCCCACCAGCCAATCCAAACGGACCCAAACGCAAAGGGTGCATGTGTGCAGGCGCGGCAGGCACGCGAGGAGAAAGGGCCGCAAAGTGCTCGTTTCGGCTTCCCTTTATCGGGTCGCTCCTCATCCCCGGCGCGGCCGTCAAGCACTTTGACACCCAGCGGGGCCCCACGGCCCGGCGTAGCCGTCCGCGCCTTGCCGCGCGGTGCAGCGCAGCTAATTAGTCGGCCAGTTATTCCTGGGCGGCCGGCTCGGCTCGGCTCGGACCGCGGCTGCGGTGACCCACGGCCCGGCTGCTCGGCTCGCACGCCTGGCGTGGAGCGGAGCCAGTTGGCCGTGCGGAAATTAACGTGTGCTGGTAATGCAAGTGAGTGACTGCGATAGAGGCAGGTGATGCATGGCGGCGTGACGTGCTGCCCCACTATCTGCATGCAGGCCGTGCTGCGGCCCGCCTAGCCCCGCCTAGCCCCGCCTAGCCCCGCCCGGCCTGCCTGCTGCGGCGGCGAGGCAGACTTTACTGCCGGCCTGCGTCATTGGTTGGAGGTGCACCCACCAAACTTGGCCTCTGTTTCGGTCCCGCCGGGTCGCTGAGGCGTGCTGCGCTGGCCTGGCAGGTGGCCTCGGCTCCGGTGGCCTTGGCGGCCGCGCGGCCTCCACCCCAGTCCGGCCGACCCGGCTTGCCCGGAGCCCGGACGGGCTGTGACCCGTGAAACGTACGCAGTGCGCACATTGCCCAACTTCCAAGCGAGGGGCAGCGAGGGGTCGGCCACCCGCACCGCGGCCGCACAATGAGCTGATTGCTGATTCGATAAGCAAGACCGCTGTCGTCCCTGCGCCCCGACCTGCCCCACCCGTGGCTGACCCCGGCGGGCCCCGGCCGGGGTAACATGGTATTGGACGGTGGCCGCCACCGTGGAGCGACCGAAGCGCAGTCACACACAAAGAGGAGCCAGCGGTTGAGAGGGCCGGCCTTGTCTTTTGATGGCCCATTACGCGCGGGTCCTTGCCCCGTAAATCTCATCCCATCAATGCTGTTGTTGTTATCTTGCGGGCCGCTTTGTGTTGTTGTTGCTGCCTCGAGATGGATAGCCGGCCCAATCTAGCGCGGCCCGCTGGAATGCCGCAGCCCAGCCCGCCCACATCCACGCCACTGGTTTCCATTCACAATCATTTAAAAATAAAAAAAATCAAGAAAATCGCTGACTCAGAATGGAATGAAATACTTCACCGATTAAACAACACACAAACGATAACAAGAAAAAAATGTCAGGTTTTCCTCCTTAGAATTCGCCTTGCGCGGCACGCGTTTTGTATTTCTGGAACTGGAATTCTGGGAAAGTCTAACAAGGCCGTCGCAACCCCCCGCCGGCCTGGAAGACGGATCGGATGGTCACGGTGCGGCGCGGCTCGGCGCGGCTCGGCGTTTGTCCCAATCAGTACTCCCTGTCCTGTCCGTGACGCCCTTCTCTGATTGCGTGTGGCGAGCGAGTCGCACCTCGTCCGTCATGGTGACACCCTCATCGCTCTCCCCCCTCCCCCCCACCACGACACCGCCTGGAAACATCGCATGGTGCCGTCGTGTGCGTTCCGCCGGCACTGGCGCGCGAACTGTGGTTTTATATCGGCTTTAGTCGATTTCCCGCCCACGAGGGCTCACGGCCGCCCACGCCTAGCCGCCCCTAACCTGGTCCGGACACGCAGAGGACTGCGGGCGTGCTCGCTATCGCTCGGCGCCGATCTGATCGAACCCCGCGTCCGTGATTGGGGCCGCGCGTCCCCCTGCGTCCCGGCGTGAAGCGCGCGGGGGGGGGGGGGAGGCGGGGGGGAGGCGGGGGTGGAAGCCCGTCTAACTGTCACTCTGTAAGTCGCGCTGTCGACCAGTGGGCGCGGGGCAGAGCGGAGCGGCGCGGGGCAGCGGATGTTGTATTGAACCCCCGAGGCACGGCGACGTGGGTTCGGCGGACGCGGACACCCTCCAGTGCCGCCACTCAATGCTCTCAGGGCAAGCTTCCCCGGGACAGCGATGGCAGGGTGGTCGATCCAGTGCCGCCGCGGCCGCAGCCTCAAGCCGGCTGAAGCCATCTGATTGATGAAAGTCCTCTAATCGGTTGAATACGACCCGTCCTGCCCCCGCCTCTCTGCCCCGTGCGTCAGCGAGACGCTCGCCCGGTGCGCCGCCGTCTCAAAGGCTCAGGCGGCCGAAAGCTTCCCGAAATGAGCTTAAGAAAAGTTGCCACTGTTGTTTGTCCTTTTGTGCCCCTCTAGTTGATGTTGTTTCTTGTTTGTTGTTCGGTGCAGCCCCGAACACGCGGGCGTGGGGCGGAGGGTCTTCTTGTCAGGCCCAGGCTGTTCGCTCAGAGTGTCGGCGAAGGGCCCGGCCCGGCTGGCCCGGCCGCTGGCGGCTGGCGGCCATGGAGCCGGGTTCTGCCGTCCCGGATCACCTGCTGTCCGGCGCAAGCCGCGGATGCACAGGCGCGCTCGGGTACCGCGCACACACACCAACACAAGGAAAGCGCCTCATCACTGATATTTCTAATGTGATAAGTTTCATAAGCTGCGATGAAAAGACTAATGTGATTCCTTCAAATTATCGCATTTGTGGCAGCAATAAAAAATTATCACATTGAAAATACAATAAGTTTCTCACGTTTAAGTCGGTTTTGGTCCAGATCATCACATTTATTTGTGATAAAGTGATATTATACGTAAATGCAATACAACGTTTACTGCACTTATAACGCAATAACTTTTTTATGGCGCTAATAATGCAAAAACAATTTTATTGCCTTTAAAATTAGTTCGTTATCACACAAAAAATAACAGTGATTGGACACGTTGCTCGCGAGGCTGCTACGCAATGATGGCACACACGTTGACGATGCAGGGTCGTCTGTTGACAACACGCTCTGCTCCCTTGCCCTTCCCGTCAATGCAAGTGTGTGTGTGTGTGTGTGTGTGTGTGTGTGTGTGTGGACTAAGATATCGCAGACGGTCAATAGCCATGGTTCATGAATAAGGTCCACATCAACGGGGAGGGTACAGCCGGCGCACGCGAAGGTATCGTTATTGTGGGTGAGTGTGCCTGAGTGTGTATGGCGCCTGGGTGCGCGTGCGTGTGCGGTGGGTGGGTGTTATTACCAAGCCATTGTGATGTATTTCGAGGTAGGCCGCAAGCTCGGCGCAGCGGGGCGCGGGTTGCCTGCCTCGCCCCTCACAGCACAGTGGCTCAGAAGACCGTCGAGGCGGCCAAAATTCGAGACGCGTTTTGAGCTCCAGTGTCGCTAAATGCGACTCGAATCGAACGTGTGACCCCTCTCCAAACGACCAATCCATTGATGGGGTCACGCGTTCGGTTCGGGTCCCATTCAGCGACTCTGGAGCTCAAAACGCGTCTAGAATTTCGGCCGCCTCAACGGTCTCCTGACCCACTGTTCACAGGCGGGGAGTGATGGCGCCCCACTGGTGTGTGACGCAGCATTGCTCCAGGAGATGGACGTCGCCTTGCGGTTCCTTTGAGTCTCGCCCGGTGCCCTCCGCTCCCACCCCCCCCCCACCCCACCCGGCTGCAGTCACCCTCCTGCTCACCACTGCGCCCCAAAAGTCGAGGCTCGGTCAGCGGCCCAACTTGGTGCTGCTCCGCAGAACTTTCCGTTCCTATTGGAAAACAATTACCTGTTTCGTCTGAGCTGGCTTTTGATTTATTTCATGACCCGGCTGGCCTGATTGACTGAGGGGGAGAGTGGAAAGGGGGGGGGGGGCTCGCGCCACTCGTCTGGCGATTGCACCGTCGCGGTGACCTACCTCCAACAGTAAACACAAACACACACGAGAAGACGGAACCATACATCGGCGGCAATTCGCCTCGAAAATGCAAAAACAAGAATCACATCCGCGCAACGTCGAATACGCTTTTGGAATACCAGTACACTAAGATTTAGAGGTGACCCTCAATCAGTGCACGGGGCTGAAGGGAGAGTCTCTTCGACAAGCTCCTTTAAGTGACACGCTGTCCGAAGACCTGTTCCTCAGTGTTTGCACGGGGCCACGCAAATGGGACGGACGTACGGCGACCCGTCTCGCAGCGACGGCCACGCCTGGCGCGCCCCGCCCGCCCGGCGACGCCCAATGGACCCGGAGGAGGCGAGCGGGGACGGCGCTAGCGGCGCTAGCGCTGCTCCAGGACAGTCAGGGACGGTCGGGAACGAGATCTCTCGAGCTCGGTGGGGATGGGGTGGCGTGGCGGGGCGTGGCGGAGCGGGGCGCAATACCCTCACGTCTGTTCTTTACGGTCCTCGCCACGCCTCGCCACGCCGCCACGCCCAGTCTGCCATGCACGGCGGCGAGTTGAGTTTGCCTTGCTCAGGTCGAGAAACCCACCCGCCCCTGGGCCCGCCTGCGCCCCACCCCTTCTCCAACCCCTCCTCCACCCCAACCGCCGGCGCCGGCAAGTCTCAGTCGTCGCGTGAGCCTTCGGCACACAGCCTTCGGCCCACAGCTCGCCTTCGGCAGCTAGCAGCCCCCGGAGCGGGGCGCCTCGTCCAGCGCGGCGTGCGTGAGCGTGCATCGCCCGCACCTCGGCACGAACAGACTTCGGCAGTTCGGCAGCGAAGGCCTCGGCCGGCTCAGCACCTCGTCGACGGTCTTCACGGAAAGGGCCCGGAACGGCGGAGGCCTTCTTGAAGGCGGCGAGCTGCTGGCGGTATCGACCTCGGCGTGTGCGGCTGATATGACCTGATTCGCGGCGCCCCGCCCCGCCCCGCACGCGCTGCCCGCTCGGTTGCCGCTGTTTGGTTGCTGGCACTAGACTATGACGCTTTAATAATCACGCTCTGCAGCGGCATGGGCGGCGTGGCGCGGAGCTCGGCGCGGAGGAGGGTCCGAGTTCACAGCCACGCCGTGCCTATAACAGCCATACATTTTATTTTTCCACCCCGACCAACTCTTGGCCACGGCCCAGCGGCCTGGCCAGGCCTGAGCAGCGCCCGGCAGCGCTCGTGGGTTGTTGGCCTCCCTTGTAGGCCTTCGCCCTGCTCGCCGCCCCACCCCGCGCCACCGCCGTCACCCACCGCGGGGACGGCCGCACGCCATGCGCACGCCATGCGCACGCCACCTCCACGGACGGCAGCCCGGCCAGCTGCCTGCGTCTCACAGCCTGGGCCCTCGGCCTGGCCCCGCCCCTGAGAGCAGCCTCAGGACCCGGTTCGACGCGGCGGCGGCGGGGCGCGGCTGGTCCCGCCAACACACTTTGATTCGACGACAGACCCATTTGGAGGAGGACATCCATTACGCGGCCATAACCACGAGCCGCCGCCGCCGCGGTCGCACTTTGCAGGCGAGGCAGCGCGGCGCCGCAGACGAGGACGGCGGTCCGGGGGGGGGGGGGATCTTAATGCCAAACGGCTAAGGCTGTGCGGCCCGAGATAAGCCGGCGCGGCGACGTCGAGGCCTTCCTCGAGATGACGCGCACCATGTCTGCGGCGCCGAGGGTGAGCGCTCGGCCGCCGCAATTAAAGCCGCCTGACACACTCGCGTGACGGCGGCGTCACGCAAACCGTCTCGTCACGCCTGTCACGCCTCGTCACGCCGCGCGCCATCTCTGCGGCGCCGCTTATTTCTTTGGATCTAATTCGAGTTGCGTGCGGCGGCGGGCGAGTCACCTGCGAGGCCCCGCCCCGCCTGCTGCAGCCCCTTAGCGAGCCATTTACGGCGCAATGCTTGGACGAGGGTCTCCGGGGCTTTGACGGGGCGGCGCTTGGAAGACAGGACCATCCAACACTGGTGGTGGCCGCGGGCTGCGGGGGACGGCTTTGAGGACGCGACCTCCCGCTGCGGCAGCATGGCGCCGGCAAGCTTTACAGGGGGGCAGCCTCAGGCAGCCTAAGGCAGCCTAGGGCAGCCCGCCCAGCAGCCTTCTTCCCCTTTTTCCCGGAATAAGAGGAAGCATATGTCAGCCCTCTCGACCCCGCAGCGCCACGCCCCGCTGCCTTACCCCCCCCCTCTCCTTTGCTTTCCGACTGCCGGTCTGCCACGTCGCCGCCAGCGCCATTATTCACAGGCAAATTATTTGCAGTGTACTTTCGCTGCGCGCTATATGCGGCCATGCCGCTGACCGTGCTCTTTGTCATCAAATTAAATTTTCCTCGAGAAATAAAGCGCCACACGCTCGCACCCCGTCCCTGCTTTTTTCTGCCGAATGTACGGATTGTATTTTTCTCCCCCCCCCCCTCTCCGACCCCCGCCCTCAGAGATCTCTATCGATTGGATGCTGGCCGGGCCCAGCGGGGCGGCGGGGGCGGTGGGGGCGGCGGGGGGCGCCTATGACTTGTTTTAGTCAAATTTGGGGAAAATCCTTGGCCTGCTGGCAGTGGCGGTGCTGGCGGGCCGCGATTTCCGGTCTGGCGCGTCACGGCCTCAGCAGTTCAAGGAGCAGCACTGCAAACCCAGATGCAAGTTTCCTCACCACAGTGGCGCTCTCTCCAGACGACCAAAGTTTGGCGTACCTGTCCCTGGTTTCCGGATTCACTGCCAAATTTGGGCTTTCCATTCCCCAGAGCAGGCATGGGCACGGTACTCCACAATCGGTACCGCAGTACTTTACCGGTACTACCGAAAACTATGGTACCGCGGTACTTTACCGGTACTACCGAAAACTATGGTACCGCGGTACTTTACCGGTACTATCGAAATTTTCGGTGCCGCGGTACTTTACAGGTACCTTCGAAAGTACCGACGGTACTTGACGTACCCACGGGTACCACGGACTCCATGCGCTGCAAACCGCTGTACAGCGGCGCATCCAACAAAAGAACTTGGAGGGAACAAAAAAGAAGAAAAAATGGGGGCCCTTCTCCCACCTCCCCACACAGTAGGGAGGACCGCCTGCAACTTCGGTGGATCGGGGGAACCGGTGCATTCCAGGCGGCGACCCCAGGGGTTCTCATCTGATGTGGGCCGGGTGAAGGGCGGGGGTTGAGAGCCTTTGGTTTTCGCGGGGTGGTCAGTGGTACCCACAGTGGTACCCCCGCTGTCCGGCGCTCTCTACCGAACATGCAGTGTGAAGGGCCAGCTTCAAAGGACTTAT
This sequence comes from Stenchaetothrips biformis, assembly GCA_030522485.1. Taxonomy (NCBI): domain Eukaryota; kingdom Metazoa; phylum Arthropoda; class Insecta; order Thysanoptera; family Thripidae; genus Stenchaetothrips; species Stenchaetothrips biformis. The sequence continues at coordinate 10,162,601 of CM060088.1, forward strand.
CAACTCCAAACCGACGAATCAGAATGGACCCACTCGCGACCAATTGCGAGTGGCTGGAACGACCGGGGATCGAACCAGTGCCGAGGCCAATCCGCCGAAGCGGACTGCTTTTTAGACACCCAAGCATAGTGGACGACAAATGATCCAGACCACTACGCTATCACGACTGCACGTCTGCCGAGTGTCGGACGACGGGTTTGAGTCGTATTGGGATGAGGGAGGCAGTCGTAAAATGTATTGAAATGTTGGGATTCGATCCCCGGACCTTACTGTTCAAGTCCGACGCCTTAGCGATCTCAGCCACCACGGCTCATGGTAGATGCGGCGTCAGCCGGGCTCTAGACGCGGCAGGGATGGAGCCGCAGTGAGCGGGTCATTCGAAAAATGTTGAGAAAAAGTGGGACTCGATCCGTCGACCCCGGTACCGGGAACCGACGCCTATACCACCTCGACCACCACGGCCTATGATTAGGCCAAGTGATGTCATGTCTTTTGAGCCGCACTCGGAGTGCGGCAGTGCGGACCGCACTCCCAGTGCGGTTCAAAGGCGTTGACATTACCCGTCCCCAATGAAGGGCGGTGTGAAGAGCCGCCTGTGGTGCGGGACTTAGGCAACACGCACGGCCCCGCGCCCGGCAGGATGCCTATCTTCAGCTCTGCAGGCGCTCTATTGCTATTGGCGGCTGGACCACTGCTTGCTGGAGACCCCGCCACTGGATGGCCCCACCAACTGGGTGGTCCCGCCACTGGGTGGCCCCGCCACTGGGTGGCCCCGCCACGCCGCGCTGAGTCAGGGGCCATCGCCATCTAGCGGATATTGTTGGCGCAGTTTGCACCCACCGCGCCTGGCGGGGCCTCCCCCTCACGTCCCCCTCACATCCCCCTCACGTCCCCGTCACGTCCCCGTCACCTCCCCCGCCCGACCTTATTCTCTTTTTGCGGACAATGGTGCTTCGACAATCCTGCAGCGCCTCGCCGCCTCTCCCAATGTTGAACTCCATTCTTCTATTTGCCGTATGCCGGCCCCCCACTTATCTGCCTTGGCGACGACCAGAGTTTTAGCCGACCGTCTGTCTCTGTGTCTGTCCGTCCGTCCCTTCGTCTGTCTGTCTGTTCGCCTGCTCATCTGCTCTCATCATTCGGCCTGTCGACTCAATCGTCAACGCGACCTGCTTTGCGAATGGGGAGGGGGAGGGGTCTGCGGCAGTGGGGCAGGCAGGGCCAGGCAGGCCGGAGGGCTGCCAGGGGTGGCGCAAGGGGGTGGGGGCTCGGAACTCCGGTCTCAACGAAACTCTGACCTCCGGGCCAATCGGTATCACTTGTCTTCGCGGGAACCCCGCAAAGGAATCGGAAGGGCTGGGACAGGGGCAGCGCGGAGTGGGGGGGGGGGGGCACCCCGCCTTCCGCTTTACGGCGACACCCCAACTGAATTATTCGCAGCGGTGACAGGCAAAGTATAACCCTCCGAAAACAATGGGAAGAAAAGGGGAGAAGCGGAATGGAAAAAAAAACCTTTCCACATTCTGGGATAAAAATTTGTATTCGCTATGGCAAAGATGCACCCGAAATGATTGCTCCTCGCGGTACGCGCCGCTGGAGGTGCGCCGCAGGGCCGCGCCGGCAGAGTGTCGCTCTGTCTCGCTCGCACCCTGCGGGAGGGCGAGGGCGGCGGGCCGACGACAGAGCCGTCCGGAAGCAGCCAGACCGCACAGCGCAGCACCGCAGCACCGCAGCACCGCACACCAACCAGTGGCGTGCGCGCGCAGGCCGCCATGCAGACTGCCATCATGCTGCCATGCTGGCCTCTAGGGCTGCTGGATACATGTACATGACATTTCTTCTTTTCAGTGGCCCAGCTGTCCCCTCCACACCCCGCCACGCCCCGCCACGCCCCGCCTGGCGCGGAGGTTGTGACCCTATACGAGAGGTCCCAGGGCGCCCCGTCTCCTCGGTCCCCTGACACGCATGCGGCCCGCACGCCGCCCCTGCACGCCACCCACGCACCCCCACACACCGCCCCAGTCAGCCCCGCGCTGTGTGGGGCCCTCTTCACTGGCCCCCTGCTTCGCAGCCCCCTCGCTGCCTCGCACCGAATAACCTACGTATTTTTGTGCTTTTGTTGTCCTTGCCGAAACTCCTCTCCTCCTCCTTCTCCCTCGGCCCTCCTGGACCGTTGCCCCTCCTTTCTACACTACAAATCTATTGGCGGTACACGTGGTGTACCGGTAAAATCTGTACCATCTTCTATTGGAGGTGAAATCTGGAGCCCGCCAATTACGCACCCTACAAACTGCACGAAAAAGGCGGTACAAAGTATTACCGCCGATTGCGCGCCATTTAGACGGTGTGTAAAAGGAGGTACAAAATACTGTGCCGCCAATCGGGTGTAATGAGTTGGGGAAGAAAAGTACAAAGCAAGAGACGTACATTCCCGTGGCCAACCGGAGGCATCTCGACATCTATTTGATAGGAGTTTCACTTTCAAATTTTCATTGCGAGTTCAAATCTTAACTCTGAGCCACCCCTCAAATAACTGGTTTTCCGCGCACGTACTTTGTTTTCCTCCTCTTCAAGTGCCGCGACTGAAGCAGACGTGATGGCCTCTGCGTCTTATTTTCTTGTTTTCAGCGTCTTAATCACCCATCCAGCTTGAGAGCTCCGAAAGTACACGACTTATAGTTTTCAGAGTAACGACGGACCGAAGGCTTGGCGAGAGAAAAATGATTATGACACGAAGTAACAAAGAGTTAAAAAAAAAAATCCCGGAACCCTGGCGGCGTGCACACTTCGACCTTGACGCGCGCGGGAAGAGGGACGAAAGTTTGAGCGGGAAATTTTAGGGCACAGGAATTTGTTGGTGTCGATAAATCAGGATAGGCGGCGCCCAAACCTCCAACCTCTCTGATTCTTCCAACTTTGTGACGGGTTTTTAAAGCTCAATGTCGTGGTGGCGCAGCCGGCCGTGGGGCAGCAGCGCGGGCCGCATAAAGATAGGCCCTCGTGTGGGCCGCTGTCATTACCACCTGCCCGCCGGCCCGCGTGGTGCATGGCGCGCCATGCCGCGGCCAAGGCAGGGGGAACACGGAGGAGAGGAACGATAATGGTAGAAGCGATTAACCTTTGAAACTTTAAAAGCTCATCCTACTGTGCCGGGCGTGGGCCAGGCGCGCCAGGCGGCGCCGGGGCGGTGCGGCCGGCCGCCACGCCGACGCTGGCCCACTGTGCGTCGTAAGGGCTCCGGGCGGCAGAGCGCTGCGGCGGCCTCTACGGGCCATCACGCCGCCGCTGGTCGTTGTGCTTAGACTGGCCGCCGCAAGAGTTTCGTCGTTTGGAAACCGCGGCGTCGCGCTGCTGGGCGCTAGTTCCCCCTCTCTCTCCTCTCTCTCTCTCTCCTCTCTCTCTCTCTCTCTCTCTCTCTCTCTCTCTCTCTCTCTCTCTCTCTCTCTCTCTCTCTCTCTCTCTCTCTCTCTCTCTCTCTCTCTCTCTCTCTCTCTCTCTCTCTCTCTCTCTCTCTCTCTCTCTCTCTCTCTCTCTCTCTCTCTCTCTCTCCACTCTCTCTCTCTCTCTCTCTCTCTCTCTCTCTCTCTCTCTCTCTCTCTCTCTCTCTCTCTCTCTCTCTCTCTCCTCCTCCGTTTTTTTTGCCTTCCGTGAAAGAGATATTGGCACTACAAATTGCGGCGGCCGTCGGGAAAAAGGGAATCAAACGAACGATGAAATATTCACTAATTTATACGGAAAGAGGAAACTCCTTGATTGCCGGCGCGGCGGGACGTCCATCACGAGTCCCCCCTCCCCTTCCACCTCCACCTCCCCCTCCTCCCACTTTTCGCCCTGCACCCCGTGGCCGCAGAATCGCAAATGCGTCCGGCTGCGTGAGTGGAGTGCTCCCCCTAAATAATTTCATGATGAGTGTGTCGCAGCGCCTCCCCTTCCCCTCAACGGCCCGCGCCGCGCCGCGCAGCCCGGGGAGCATTAGAGCAAGACGGGCAGCCTTCCGTGCCGGACCGCGCCGCGCCGCGCCTTAGGCACTCCGGCACGAACAACTTGCGGCAGAGAACGGCTCATTTCGGGGCGAACAGCCCCATCACGGCACAACGCGGTTCCGTGCGCGGGGCCGCGGGGTTGGGGGGCCTCGGCCCCTCCATCACCTGGGAGCGCATTGCGACTGCCTGTCAGGCTGCGCGGCCGCCGTGGTCCGGCGTGCGTATGGGCGAAGCGGTGCAAGTCCTGTGGGGGCCGGCAGAGAGCCGGCAGCAGCGCGGCGGGGCGGCGGGTCACGGCGCGGCAGGCGGCCCTTGTCGCCAAGTCACGCCCGCTGGCCGAGGTGGCGAGCGAGGTGGCGAGCGAGGTGGCGGCCGTGGCGACCGTGAGGTTGATCAAGACAAATCGACGCAGATCCGTCCGTCCGCGCGGCGACCCAAGGCGTGGCGGAGTGGCGTCCCCGCCGCCCTGCCCCGCCCCTCTCCGGAGATATGGGGACGTGCCACTCCAGGGAGCGGCCCTTTTGAAGCCCTCCGACGGCCCTCCGGAGGCTCTCGGAGGCCCTTTGAGTAAGGACGTGAGCAGGCGGTGACGGCGACGATCGCGGAGCAACAGCGCTCGGCCCGGGCGGCGGCGTTGTGCAGTGCCTCTCCAAAGTTGTCGACTTGTTTGACTTGTTGGCGCGCGGCGGGCCGGGCCGAGCCGGGCATGGCGGGGACCTCTTGTCTATCAAAGTGCCGTCCGGTACTGTTTCACTACGCCGAAGTGTACTGGCAGTGTGCGGCGCCGTGCCGTATCTCGCCGGCACGCCCTCCTCGTCCTGCACGCACCTCCACCATCCGGGGGTATGCACTCGTGTTATAGTCGGCTCGCTCAATCCGTAATGGTGCGCGTAATAGTTCGCGTAATAGTAGCGTAATAGCCGAAATTGTTAGGATTTTGCCTGTTTTTTGGTTGTTTGGGGCTGTCTAGGGGTTGTTTTAGGCAAATTTCGGCAAATTTGAGGCGTAAGACAGCGTACTAGCGTATTGGTCGTGTCACTCGTTTTGAGAGTGCATACCCCCTCGAGCGCGCCCTGCTCGAGGGGAGAACAAATTCCCACATTCATTGTACAAAATTTGAGCACATTCCCATATTCCGGAGGCGAAAACGCCTGTAAGTAGGCGACAAGTGTGACAAATGGAGCAGAAATCTTGCACATTCCAACACATTTCCCACATACATTGCACACAAACTCTTACAGTGAGTCTCGGTCCTGATGCGGCGGGATGCGCCGTGAGTGTGACAGAGACAGACCTCCGGCCTCTTGGCCGCCGCTGCACCGCTGCAGAGATTAGCCGAGCGAAGATGCGACGCGATATCGGGGGAGGGGGGCCCAGAGGGGGGCCCAGAGGGGGCCTCTGCCGCGGACAGCACGGTGCCTGTCCCCGCCGTCTGGATCTGATTGCGAGATGAGACCAGCCGCGCGCACCGCGCATCGTGACTTGACCCACTTCCCATTTCCACGCGGACCCGCGGAAAATAATGGATTGCAAGCAGCGATTTATCGGCCAGCATAGCACTCTAAACTCTATTGCACAAATGGCCGATGGGATTTATGGGCGTGGGTCGTCAGGCGGCGCATCCCCGTACATACAGATACACTATCGGGGCTAAAAAATGGCGGCGCTATCGGCCGAGTCGGCATTGGCGGCCCAGGGCCCCGCCGCGGACCGGAGTGGGTACGCGCGGTGAGAGTCCTGTCAGGATCGTCCCTGCTCCCTATCAGCACTGTGCGTGGCTCCGGCCCCGCCCCGCCCCGGCCTCAGGCCGCAACGCGAGACCCATATAAATCTTTGACAAGTTAGGCGCCACCCCCACCCCCTGCCCCTCCCGACACGACCCTACGCACGACCCCACCCCGCCACCGTGCTATCCCGCGGTAAAGAGTGCTTCTCATAAACACGCGCGGCGCGCTGTCGGAGGGAAGAGGCGACTAAAATTGTTGCTGATGAAAAGACAACACGGGCGGAATTGGAGAACAGCGGACACGCCGGCAGGTTGGGGTGGGGGGGAGGAAACTCAGGGAAAGGCAGTGAAGGGCGCCCTGAGCGACGAGAGAGAGAGAGAGAGAGAGAGAGAGAGAGAGAGAGAGAGAGAGAGAGAAGAGAGAGAGAGAGAGAGAGAGAGAGAGAGAGAGAGAGAGAGAGAGAGAGAGAGAGAGAGAGAGAGAGAGAGAGAGAGAGAGAGAGAGAGAGAGAGAGACTCCCGTCCCGTCCCTTGGCGGTCTGCATTTTCCAGCATGCCCCCTGCTGCCCCGGCCCGGAAGCTATTAGGGTGAACAGTCTGTGACGCCGCGCACCGCTATCACCACATCGACCCCCACTCCTTGCTGGCCGTCCAGCGTGTGTGCGTGCGCGGAGAGGGCGTTCGTCACGCGCGCGCGCGTGTGTGTGTGTGTGTGTGTGCGCGCGCGCGCGCTTGCGGGCGATCGCGGACGTGTGTGTATGTATGAGTTAGACAGACACGAGTGTTGCAGAACGTGTACAGTATGAAAACAACAGGGAACAAACACGTCGCACATCGCACACACTCTATTTGTTTTATTTTTATGTTACTTTTCTGTCCGCTGGCGCGTCTGTGTGTGTGCGTGTGTGTGTGTGCGCGCGCGCGGATTAGTCCGTTGAAATAAATCTGCGACGCATAATTTAGACCGACAGCGGCAACTGGCAATGAGCGCGTTTTGTTGGCGGCGCTTGTATAGTCGCGTTTTCTGCTGTCGGAAAAAGTAGTGCGGTATTTGTTTTGTTTTCGAAACATAAAAAATACACTTAACTTTTGCTGTCACGTCCGCGCGGAAAATGGCGGCCCGCCTCGAAGAGTCGCCTTTTCGGTCTTGCCCCGAGGACGCCTTATTAATCACCAAGAAAGTTTTCACCTCATAAATAATCTGCTGGAATTGAAGTGGAGGGAAATGTCGTCACTGTTCGTCGATCTTGTCGAGGGAATGGATGTGCCCGGGGCGGGGCGGTCCGCGCGACACGGCCTGAGTGCGCGCCAGGGCTTGGGCGGGCGGGCGGACAGACAGAGGGACAGACAGACGGACGGACAGAGGCAGAGGATCGGCGGACAGGGAAGCACTAACGAAACGGAGACAAAATGGGAACAAATTGCCTGATACTCGGCAGTTGGCGGTTGCGGCCCGCACTGTCGGAGCAGAGCATCGGGGTGGGTTGAGGTAGGGAAGGAAGGTGTGTTGAGGGGGGGGGGCAGCGCTGGTCTGGAGCGGCACAAGTGGTGTGGTCGAACGGAAACTCAGAGGCGGACATCGAGAACAAAAAGCAAAGAAACGAAAAAGAGAAAGGGATTAAGGGTGGGAGGTTTAAGGTAAACAGAGATCGTCACGAACGGGTTGATCTAAGGTCCCCGTGTCCTTAAGGGTTGCGGCGGGCTGCGGGCAGGAACGGAAGGGAATGAAGGAACACCGTGGAGCACAGGGCTTGGGTTGAGATTTTTTTCCCCCGACTGCCTTTCGTTTGTTTGGGCTTGGTTCGGGGCGGCTTGGGGCACAGCATGGCATCCAGCGGGCCGGTCGGGCCGGGTCCAGCACCAGCTTGGTGAGGAGCGGCATTAACCAGTGTACGTGCTGAAGATCGAAGGCCAACTCATATGGAAGGCCGAGCTGGTCGCCAAGTTGGCCGTCGTCCCTCGCTGACTTGGTTATCACTGCAGCTGCTCGGGCTGCTGGAGAACTTCTCCAGGACTGAGGACTCCAGCATGCCGTGCGGGCAACCCCAAAACAGTCACGTGCGATCAGGGCGCTCGCCCCAGCTGCAGCTGGCGTGGCGTGGCGCGGCGTCGGTGCAGGACACTGCCGCGTGCGAGCCGTACTGCGCGCCGTGCTCCGGGTGCTGCTGCTGCTGCGCGCCGTGCTCCGGGTGCTGCTGCTGCGCGCCGTACCGCGCCCCGTATTGATTGGGCCGAGCTATGACGTCACAGAGCGCGACGCAACGCGGCAGTACGCAGGGTGCCGCTGCTCCCCCTCCGCTCCAGTTCCAGCCCCCTCCAGCGCTCCAGCATCCCGGCCGCTCGGCCCGCGCCCCCTCTTTCATATCTCAGCCTATCTCGCTCTGTCTCAGCGCCCCGCCGAGCCCCCCCGACCCCCCCTCTCTCTCCCTCTCCATTCACCTTTCGAAATGAGCACACGGGTTCGCGTCCCACTCGCTGCTTCCGACTTTGGCGCGCCGCCCCGCCCTGCCCTGGGCCTGGGAAGCTAGCATCCGCCAGCCATGCCCGGCGCCCTTTGAGTGACATCAAACACGCGCGCCGGTCGCCGGTGTGGCTCCGTTTTCGGTGTTTTTTTCGAGTGATATCGGCACATTTTTGTCGCCGGTGTGTGTTGGTTGCGCGCGCGCGCGTGTGTTTGTGTGTGTGTGTGTGTGTGTGTGTGTGTGTGTGTGTGTGTGTGTGTGTGTGTGAGTGACTTTTGCGCGCGCTGCTGCACCGAATTGGATTACCCCAATAAGCGGGCGCGATGGACGTTATGAACCTGTCCGGAGCACCGTGTTGGCCGGATGGCGGGCCGGCCGGACACATTCGTGCGGGAACGGAGGGGTCCTACTGTAACACACTTATTTTTGGAAAGCGACGACCGACCGGTGTACCAGCACGGCCTCATGGGGGTTCATTTGTCACCCGGCACACTGACACGGGGCGGGGCGGGGCGGGGCGGGCAGGCGCAGGCGGCTGGGGTGGATTAATAAACGCCATTAATATTTGCCGTATACGAGTAGCAGGCCAGATGAGGATGGCATTTGCAGCGCGGCGGGGCGCGGCGCGCTACAGCACACAGTATGAATGCGAATACGAAACAGGAAGAAGCAAGGAGCGTGGAGGGCTGAGCCGGTGAATAATTGAACATGCATTCAGCGGACGAGACGCTTCCTCTGTGCCCTGCCGGCGGCCCTGCCGGTCCCGCCACGGCCCCGGCGCAGGGCTCCGCAGGGCGCGCCACAACGTGCTGATGGCAGTGATGAAAAGTAAGCGAGCAAACGGAGGCGAGAGTTGATGAGCAGAGCGGCCCGAATAATGAGGGGCGCACGTGTGCCCGCTCTGCGCGCTCCGTGTGGGCCGCGGCAGCGCGGCAGCGCCGCATGCCCGCCCAGGAAAAAGCCTCCATTTTTTTCCCCTCTCGCGAGCCTGCCAGCCTCTGCACACCTCGCAGGGCGGCGGCGGTCGGGCCGGGGCAGGTTCATCTGGGTGAGAGCTCGCCGCAGCCGCCTCGCTCCATGCCGGCCATGGCGGCCATGGCGGCCTCCGTGACTGCGAGTAGCGTGCTGCGGTGCCGGCGGTGCTGGCGGGTACCGGCCGCGGCGCCGCGCATTGCAGGCCGCGCAGGTGTGGATGTGGGCCAATAGTGTTACGTCTTGAAAGGACGCGCACGCCATGCCATAGCCAGTCGCCCAGCACAGCACGCCCGCTGCCTCAAAACAAAGGCATGGTGGGGTAGGGGCGCTGGGCCACCCCGGCCCGCCCTGTGGTGCCCCGGGGGTGCAGAAAGGCCAGCTCGGAAACGTGGAGGCACTCTATCTCCGGTGGCAGTCAACATACCCATTGACTTGCCCTGTGAAGCTCACTCGCCGGGCCGGGGGGGGGGGGCTGCCGCCGCCGCCATGCCGCCGCGCTGCCACGCCACGGCCCTGGCAAGCGAGGGGAAGGGGCCGACACGGCAGACACGTTATATCGTCTGTAATAAGGATGCAGCCGCGGGGCTCTGGCGCCAGGCCACGGCAAGGCGCTGAGGCTTTGCAGCGAGTCTTCGCGGTAAGGCGTGGCGGTTGGCGGTGGGGCTTCGTGATAGTGCTAGACGATATGCTCCGCGGTCTCCGCCGTGAGGTTCGCGATGAAAGCTTCACGATAAGGACACTGGCGATAGAGGCTTCGAGAGGAGGGCCTCCTCGATGAGGGCGGAGGCAGCGCCGCTCAAGGCGGCCGAGGAAAACAAACCCAGCGATCCATCATCCGGGGGGCAGCCGGCCGGCCCGGCCCGGCACGGCCAGGGGGAGAGAGAGCGGGCAGGGATGATGGCGCGGCTGATCACATCCCCGGAGACCATTATTTTTTGACGCGGAGAGGATCCAGAGGTTCGAGTCCGGCTGGTGCCTCGGCGATGTATTTTTCAGTTTCGGCTTGAACCCGTGCACACTAAATTCTTATGTACTTTTTGTACATGGTTATGCACGATTTTTCACATGCGTTTGTTATGCATAATATTATACGTTGTTATGCATACTATAAGGTAGAAGCTTAATCATGTGCAAAATCGTTCAATAACTATGTACAAAAAAGTGCACAAGGATTGAGTGTGTGCACGTTGGTCTTGTGATCCCCTGTTTCGCGGAAGTCCTGCCGGATCAAAGGTAGGGGGCGTCGTCGCCGATGGGGGGAAAGTGTTCATTTTGCCAGTGCAGATGCATTCGGCGACGTAGGCGACCTAATTTTGCGGGTCGCGCTTCCTGTCCACGCCTCCGCGTCTCGATGCCGCGGGCTGCGGGGGGGGGGGGCAGCCGCGGAGGCAGCCGCGCGCCCAGCTCTCGCCCTGCAGCCTGTAGCCGCATACACCGCCATTGTTCCATTGTGGCCAGCTCTTTGTCTCCGTACAACGGGCCCGCTGCCCTCTCTCTCTCTCTCTCTCTCTCTCTCTCTCTCTCTCTCTCTCTCTCTCTCTCTCTCTCTCTCTCACACACACACCTACTTGTGCCCGCTTAGCTCCTCCTCCCTCTTGGCCTCGCTTGACTCAGCATTCTCTCTCCTTCTAATGCGTGACTGGCCGCGCTCAGTGGCGCCGCGCGGCTCGCGACACAGGCCGCGCCGATGATAACTTTTGTCCGCGACTGTACGGCACCGCGTCGTGTGTGCCATTTCGCATGCACTGACCTTAGCCGGCCTTTGTCTGAGATAAGGTCGCCAGGCGGCCAAGGCGGCATGTGTATGAGCGTCAAAGGTTGCGGGTGAATTACCTGCCGAGTGGATGATGCTCTGAGGCGCGGGCCGTCAACGCGGTGGCGACGCGGGCGGCCCGCCTAAGCCTTCGCCTTTCTGCCCCGCCCCGCCCCGGCCCGTGATAAACGCGCGAGTAGCCCAATAACGCGGCTGCCATGCCGGACAGACCGAGCAGCCGGCCAACACGTCTGTCGCTAATAAAACGCGCCTCATTTGGGTCGTTAGGGTGATGGTAAAAAAGTAAAATACGGGGCGAGTTGCTTAATAATTCGGCGGCCGTGACGTCATCGCCTCGCTGGCCGGGGGGGGGGGGGGGGGCTTGATGGCCTCCCTGTTGAGCTGCGCAGCCCGCCTTGTCAGACTCCGAACAGGCAGGCAGGCCGCTGCGCCGCTGCAGCGCACAGTGGGCAAGAAGTCGGCGCTGGCGGCCAAAACTCTAGACGCGTTCTGAGCTCCAGAGTTGCTAAATGGGACTCGAACCGGACGTGTGACCCCACCAATGGATTGCTCTCTGAACGAGAAATCCATGCGTGGGGTCACACGTTCGATTGGAGTCCTGTTTAGCGACTCTGGGGCCCAAAACGCGTCTAGAGTTTTGGCCGCCTCCGCCGTCTTCTGGCCCACTGTGCAGCGCGAAGGGCAAGTGTCGGCAGGTCTCTCTCGCTGGATGCACCCGGACGACCTGCTGCTGCTGGAGCGAGGCTGGAGCAAAGCGCCCGGAGGGATTTACGGTACAAACCGAGGCGAGGGGGTGGAGGGTGGGGGGAGGCGAAATGAAGGGAGAGCGCCTCGACCAAACTTAGCGCGTTGGACGGAAAAAAATACGGGCGGGCCAAAAGCCCGCGTCAAATCCACTTTACTGTTCCTTATGAAAGATCCGAGCCGAGATTCGGGCGGTGGGTCGGTGTGTGTGTGTGGGGGGGGGGGGCTGCCGCGTGCGTGTGAGATTGGTGTGGCGCGGAGGCGGTCGGTACTTTTGGGGTACAAGAAATTTGCGTGCAAGAAACAAGTCATATGTTTCCCTGTCAAATCTCACACACAGAAACAAGCGGCGGAGATTGAAGGCGATAAGCTGCCAAAGCCGGGGCCAAAGCCGGGGCCAAAGCTGGGGCCAAAGCCGGGGCCAAAACCGGGGCCGGCGGCGCTGGCTGACCTTGGCCAGCAAGTCCACATCAGTCAAACCCCTCTAGATGAAAGCGATTCGGAAAGCGAGCCTGAATTATGGAGAGCGGCGACTTAACTTGTGTCGCGAGATTGCGGCATTGTGCGACGGGGGCCTTGCATTATGTTTCTAATTGTTGGTTATTTTTTCTGTGCGCAGGACTGGCGGAGGCAGCATGCTAGGCGACGTCAACATTTCTGCCATTTTAGATTCTTTCAGTGTCAGTTACGACAAAAGAGTAAGGCCGAATTATGGAGGTGAGTCAAAGTTTTACGTTTTTCCTCTTTAGAATAAAGATAACTCATTTTACAGCATTTTGGGAGCATCAAAGCAATCGAATTTACAGCCGTCAATTAAAATTCCTGTCATAGCAGGACTTACGCATTTCGCGATGCTTTCAAATTTACATTTGCAACCTGCCTCACAGGACTTCACGTTGAAATGGAAAACGAAATGATTCGATACCACACGGCGTCAAATTCTTTTGCAAGGCTCGACGTTGATGTTCAGATGGAAGCAATCTTTCGTTCACGAAATCGTGCACAGCTCGGATGTAAAGAAAATAATGCCATTCTCAGGGAGCCTTGCAGATGGACGGATACTCATAAAAGAAGGCACCTTGCCCGTTTAACGATTTAGCGGTGCCGTGTGCCCCGCCCGCCCCGCCAAGCATTAACGGGTGGAAAGGCGAAAACGGCCGAAGGGAAACTCTGGAAGTGAGACTGGAGTGAGACCGTGTCACATCTTAATGTTTTGGCCAGGGCCCAAAATCCCAAAGCCGCTAGTCGCGCGCTAGTCGTCCGGAGGCCTACCAATCAGGATTCCATTAGCGGAAACCTAATTCCAGCGTCGGGACGGCCAGCGGGGCCTAACGCAGCGCCCGCCTCAAGCCGCCCCGCCCCGCCCCGCCCCGCCCCGCGCGTGTAGTGGCGTAGTTTCCTTTCACGGCGCCGCGTTTGCCGAGGCATTTGCCGTCTCGCTCCACCCATTACTGGTCGATAGCGGCGTGACAGAGATGGCTGGCCTTTGAAGCGGGGCGGGGCGGGGTGGGGCGGTGCTGTGGGCAAAACAGGCCGCGGGCGATGAGTCGGCCCCGACCGGTCCCAATCCCTTTGAAGCGAAGGGAAATCGGCCCCCGCTCCATTTCCACAGATGGATTTGAACGGCGCAACGTACGCAGGGCTACCCCGCAAACAAAACAAAAAAAAACGGCAGCGCGCTTGATGACAAAAAACGACACGCTCCGTTCGGCGGCGGGGGCGGGGGGTCGAACCCGCGGCAGCTGAAGGATGACTGCTGTTCCTCGACGGAACGCGCGTGCTCGCCCAATCCGCCAATCCGGGGGCCACTGTGGGACTGTGGCGCGCACACAAAGATCGCGCATCCATACACACAGCATCAGCCGGCAAGGCCGCAGCGGGATCCCCCCCTCCCTCCCTCCCTCCCTCCCCCGCCCCCTGCGGCGCATTCCGGCGCCAACACCGCCGCCCGACCGCCGCCCGACCGCCACGCCCCGCCTGGCAGTGAGAACCAGCCTGAAAATATTAGCCGTGGCAGAGCGCGCGGGCAGGGCGGGCATGGCGGGCATGGCGGGCCCTCCCACTGATATGTCCTTTGTGCGGCGCGGGGCCGGCCGGGCCGGCAGGGCGGGGCCGCGGAGGGGGAGGGCTTTTTGGCCAGCATCTCCTGGCGCCCGGCCTGGCCATTAAGGCTGCGCGGCGGCGCGGCGGCACGACACGGAAATGTTGTCAATGTGACAATGTCATTTGCGAGGCCGACATTCCGGGGGCTGCGCGTCGTGGGCGGAAGCCAGGCCGTCGGGGCTGGTGCCGTCCCGCTGCGCAGCAGCTCGGCGGCGTCGCGCACCGCGCACGCCAAGTGGGCTGTCGTGTCCGTGCTGCCGGGCCGCCGCGCCCCGCAGCACCGCGGTGGCACGCGCACGCGGCGGGGTGCGGCGAACACGCCAGGGGCTGGCCTAATGAGCGGCCCGCTTATTGCCGGGGCACGTCAAGAAGGCCCCCTCCCCGGCGCGCCGGCGTGGCAGCGCGTCAGGCCGCCGCCAGCGAGCAGCGCTGTACCTGCATGCAGGCCGCGCTGCACAGTGGGTCAGGAGACCGCTGGGGCGGCCAAAATCCCGGACACGTTTTCAGCTCCACAGTCGCTAAATGGGACTCGAATCCAACGCGTGACCCCACCAATGGATTCCTCGTTTGGAGAGCAATCCGTTGGTGGGGTCACACGTTCGATCTGAGTCCCATTCAGCGACTGCGGAGCTCAAAACGCGTCTAGAATTTTGGCCGCCGCAACGGTCTTCTGACCCACCGTGCGCTGCTGCCCTCGCTGCGCCGCGCGCCGCCGCTGGCTCTGCTGGCATGCCTCGGCAGCCTCGGCGGCCCGCTGACTTGTGGAGCGGCCTGGCCTGTGTGTATACAAGGCGAGGGGGTCGATACGAACACGGTAACTGAGCAGTTGAGGGCTGCAAACTGCCTTTCCGTGTGCCGGGCGCGCCGCGGCATGGGGCACGGCGGCATGGGGCACGGCGGCACGGGGCACGGCGGCATGGGGCACGGCGGCGCGGCTCGGACAAGTGGGGCAAGGGGCGGGCGGCGAGGGCGGCGAGGGCGGCGCTGCACTTTGAAATCAGCTCAAGGCTCATGCGGCAGCCCTCGGCCCTGGCTGGCCCGGACATGCATTTTTCGCCATCCATTACGCGGGGGTCATTCAAATTGAGCCACCGCGGTGGGTAACGACACTGCCAGTCGGAGTGGCGGGGCGCGGGCCGGGGTCAGGGACCGCCGCATCAACCACGAACTTTTCCCGCGAGCCGCAGCGGCAGGCGGTGCCGGGTGGCGTCACCGTCACTGCACTGTCACTAGTCACACAGAGATAGCGCCGCGTCCCGGAATTTATGAACAGATCGGTGCGGTAACTTCAGGCAGGCAGGCATGCACAGGCAGGCAGGCGGCCAGCCAGCGCAGCCGGGCAGGAGAAAAGTAGCGCGCCGGAGTTTTGGCAATCACTGATTATCACTGCCGGGGAAACTGGAGCAGGAATTCTTAATTAATTTATTAGACGAGTCATAACGATCCCGAGGGACGGCGATGGCGGTGAAGGGAGGCGTGATGAGGCGAACATTTTATTTTCTCCTCCTCGTTCTTTTTTTTTTTTTTTTTTTTTTTTTTGCAAAGCTTTACTTTTTTTTCGAGAAAACACGACGCTTTGAGGTAGCATGCTAATGAGCCGGAACGCAGGACGAGGGTCCTGTCCGCCTTGCCACTCATCTCGCGCGCTATCAATTTTTCATACCGCGCGATGGCGTAATCGCGGCTGCAGTCCAGGAGGACGGGCCCCGCCGGGCCCCGCCGGGCCCACACGGCGCCGTCAGCGCTCATTACGGTGGACGCATCACGCCGAGCCTAATCAGCCGCCGGCCGGGGCGGCAGCGCGGACCAGCGCCAAAAATGGAGGTGGCTCCAGGAAAGGAGGTTGGAATTGGAAATTGGGTCTGCAGGTTGAGACAGGGTGCGAAGTACGGAAGCAGGGGTGCGCTCCACGGCCGCGGAGCAGGGAGGCTGGGGGGCTGTATCGATTGAAGCAGGTGTGCTATAAATACGGGACGGATAGAGCGGGGGAGAGTGGGAAGTGAGAGAGAGAGGGGGAGAGAGGGAGAGAGTGTGTGTGTGTGTGTGTGTGTGTGTGGCGGGAAGGGTGGGCGAGAGAGCAGAGGACAGATAAAGGGGAAGGGATCTGGCAGTGTGAATCCCCCTCCCCCTCCAGCGCCTTTCCGTACCGCTGTCTCTCTCCGCCACGTCTTCCTGCTTCCGTCTCTCTCACACGCACACACACACACACACACACACACACACACACACTCCTTCCTGCTCCACCCACATCATCTCGGCCGGGCCGCGACAGGCGCCATATCCCCTGATCCCCGGCCGGGCCCTGGCCGGGCTGGCAGGCCGCGGCCCTGGCCGAGCTGGCAGGCCGCATCGTCCAGGACCGCCGTAATCCCTCTCACCCGCCGTCAGCGTAATGAAACTTGGCCCACTACAGCTTGCAGGCGATGGAGCGCGCGGCCGAGGCCCGCGTGGCCGCGAGGCCCGGCCAGTGGGCCGCCCAGTGGGCCCGCCAAGCCGTGTTGAGGCCTGCAGAGGAGGCCCTCGAGGCTCCGGCGGCACGGTGGCCTGGCTAGCCGGGCTAGCCGGGCTAGCACGGTGGCACGCCCACCAGCTCGGCGCAGCGCGGTGGTGAACCGGCCAGGAGGGCTCCACCACACCCACTCGAGTTTTGTGGCTGCTGTCCGCATTTCATCAAAATTTCAAATGAGCAGAGCCGTTTACTCAGCGGCCCGTGGCGCGGCGCGGCCCGCTTTATGGAGCAGACAGCCAAGATCAAGTCCTTGACGTTCTTGACGTCCTTGAGCGCCGTGGCGCCGGCGATGCCCTTCTGGCCCTCGTCGTTGACTTGCGGCCGGCAGCCCAGCCCGCCCGCGCTTCAGTCGGCCGTGCCTCGACGCCTTGGCGTCGCTGCAGCCAACGGCAGCCAACGGACCATCCGAGCGGCCGCGAGGCGACGCGAGGCCAGGCACCGTCACCTGCAGCCGAGATGGAAAGCAAGGCGAGGCCGTGACGACTGCAGCCGGGTAGCGCACCAGTCACTCTCGCAATCAACTTGCAAGAAACAGGCAGCGACCTCGCCCCCCCCCCCCCTTCCAAAAAAAAGGAGAAGAAAAAAAGTAGCACACAAAGTACGCAAAGTCTCAAAGTACACTCCCCGAAACACGAGAAAACTTGGATATAAAACGCGGACGATAAAAGCAGATAGCTTCCAAAAGTGAGTGAAATAATTTAGGAGACAGAAAGGCGGCGCTCTGCTCCTCACTCGGCACTAACGAGAACGCTCATTAAATCACGCCGGGCTGGGCGGGGCGGGGCGGGGTGCGGCGAGGCGGGGCGGGGCGGGGTGGGGTGGGGTAGGGTGGGGCGCGGCGAGGCGAGGCGCGGGGTGCAGCAGGGCGCACCCAGGGCCTTGGACTCGGATCAGCCGAGTATACCCATTCTCAGCGTTTAAAGGCACAAAAGGTGTTTCAGGGAGTACTCAGACCCTCATGTCAAGAAACGAAGAACAAAATACATTTTAGAATTTCGGTTTAAACGATAAGCCCCTTTAGTTTTAAAACGGCGCTATAACGCTCTCGCTCACGACCCGAGAGAAAAATGGTAGACGGTGGCTTGGCGCTCAATAGGCTTCATAATAACTCGTCGTCGTTAGAAAGCGCCGTCGTCGGGTTTCGAACCGTCGCTTCTAGGGTTTGACAGCTTTACGGCGACTAACTGTTTGGTCACCCTACTTCACAAACGCACCAAAAGCGCAAAAGCCAAACACCCCGCCGTAAATCAGCGCCGTTTTTTTATCTCGTTGTCTGCGCTGCTTTGCATATCGCAGCTGATGCTCATCTTTCGGGCCAAAACGATGTTATTTGTGTCCTGCCTTTGGCGCGGCGTGGCTGCGACGCCATTAGCGCCGCCTGCCGTCGGCCTGGCGTCGGCCTGCAGCCCATTCTGACGGCCCCGCGGTGCCTCCGCCTTATATGCTAATGCCGCGTTCGGTTTGGCAAGAATACAGCACTTTGGATCAAAGGGATCCCCAGGCGGTGCCGAGCGGCGCTAACCACAATCCCAAAAGTTATGGAGAGCGGCTAGGCCGAGCTGCGCGGCGGGGGCGGCGAGGGCCGGCCGACGAAGGAAGGAGCACCTTGGACATGACTGCCAGCGAGCAGCACGGCCTTGGCGGCCAGGTCATGGGCAGTCCGCGCGCCGGGTGCGGAGCCGCGGGCAGACCAACCCCAGCCACGAGCAGCCTCCTGGGCGACCTTCGCCTCGCCTGTGCGGGTGGAAGGTTGCCAGGGCCCTCCCCGCCCTCTCGCTGCAGCTCGCCCCGCTCTCCCCGCTCGCTCCGGAGGAGGATGTGGGAAGAAAACGACTGCGGGCGACTAGAAGAGACACGGCTACCCAAACTGTACAGAATGTTGGAGCGGGACCAACACTTAGCAGGGGGTAGAAACGGCCTAGGCTCCGCCATGCGCGTTACCAGCGGCGGCGCGCCGTGCCGGCCGGGCACCGCAACGCGTTGTGGGCTTGATTCTCCTTGAAAGAAAATGAAGCCTGTGATGTCCTGAAGGCTTGCTCTCTAAGCTCTGTTCAGGTATTTTAAAAATAATTTTAGGTGCGGCGCTAATCCCCACGCACAGTGCATCGCTGTGCGCGGGCTGATGAGCGGCGCTAATCCCCACGCACACGTGACGCGTCGGCAGGCGGCGTCATGCTGATGACGAGAATAATAATTCAAGACAAATGGTTGTTTGCTGTCGTGGCAACAGTAAGACGCTCTTAGCGCGCTTCCCCTCCTCCCCTTCGCCCGCCGACAGCAGAGACAGTGAAGGAAACCGGCTAGAACAAGGCGCCGCCGAGCCGAGGCCCCCGCCGAGGTATCCGATTCCAATTCATGGCTCCAAGAATAAGAATGGCATATTATTTAGGCGAGCTGGGTCGTTTTCGTGGTGCGATTGTAGTCGGTGGTTTTGTGCTGGGGGTGCTGCGTGTGTCGAAGCGGGAGTGCTCAGCGACGGTCGCACCCTCGCGAGAGTGACCACGCCACTCGTCCGAAGTAACTATGTGTTTACACCCCGCTTCGCTTACATCTTCTAGGCACAAAAAATGCTACTAATCCTCTTTCTTCCAGCGCATTTAGTGTCCGCGAATTTCGCCGTCCTTCTTGCACACTGTTCTAGAGTCCCGGCAGGACAAACACTTAATCTTGTCCCCCTTCGCCCCGAAAAAATAGTAAAAAATCATATCAAAATTAACAAGTAGGAATCAATCATTTGTTTGTTATAGATGGTCCACCGATCCCACAAAATTCTATACTGAACGCTGCTCTCTACCGTAAAGAACTGCGGTCAAACTATAGAATGTTGCGGAGTCCGTAAAACACCTTTTTGTAAACCAAAAGAAAATTTACTACCGCTTTAGATTTTTCTTTAGTGTCATTTTTTTGTTGTCGTTGTCTTCCTTTGGACTGAAGAAATTTGAGACCCCTCACTCGAATTCGCTGAGTTTTCTCGACTCCCCCTATGTTTGTGAACCAGCCTGGATGTGTCATGTGTCTGCTCGCAGGTCCTCCGGTTGAGGTGGGAGTCACGATGTACGTTCTCAGTATCAGCTCCTTGTCGGAGGTCCAAATGGTACTTAAACTGCCCTAGGTCGCTAGTCGTGTCGTCGTAGAAGTGCCATGTACACCCTGGGATGACGTCGTTGTCTTTCTTTCTCTTTAGTTTGTCGTACCCACATCCCTGCACCGGGCCGCTCGCCTGCCCCCGCCCCGTTGGCTTGTAGTGTCTGTGGCTCTGCGCGCTGGGGCAGGCGAGGCAGCCTGCCCGGTTCTCTGCATGTTGCGCCCAAAACACTTGGCATTTTAACTTCTCTTCGTTAATTATTTTTCTAAAACGTTTTTCTTGTGAATGACGCCCTTTATTTGGTTTTTGTTTGTTTTTTCTTAAAGGAATTTAAATGTGCAATCCTTGCCATCCTTTTTTATTTTTTGAACGAGAAGAACTAGTGCCACGGAATGATGCGATAGCTCGCCTCCGAAAACTAAATACTTTGAAAATAATCTGCAAACAATCCGTAAACGAGAAGGAATCCCAGACAAAAGCGAATGTGAGAGCCAAGGCTGGGTTGAGTGCCGGGACTGTGACGGCAACACCGTGCGAGTACACTGCACACACCGGGGCGCATTTCCCGCACCGTCCTGCACAGTCCTCAGGTCAAGTCTATGTGTGTTTCCAGGTCCGGCCGTGGAAGTTGGGATTACAATGTACGTGCTGAGTATCAGCTCGCTCTCAGAAGTCAAAATGGTACTTAAACAAATCAAAACAAGCAGCCGCATTTTGATTAGTTTTGTTTGTTTTGTTATTTGGTAGTCAGCAAAGCGCGCGCGGCAGCGTGGCAGCCCGCTTGACTGCAAGCCTACGTGGCACATCTGCTTGCCCTTGACAAAGTTTGGGCGCCTTGGATGGGACGGCCGGATCCGCCGGCCGTCCTGCAGTTGGCGCGGCGGGTTGGCCGCCAAACCACCTCGCTAGGCTTGCCGCCTTGTCACGGTAGCGAGCCCAGAGTCGCCGTCCGGCCTGGCGCACTCACACGAACGCGGGACATCCATCACCGGCTCGCTGTGCAATCTTTCTTTCCTTTCTCTTGGTTTCTCCTCGCACATGGGGGATGGTTGCTGCCAGTCCTTTCTGCACCCCACGGACATCACTGGTGCTCACGCGGGCCATGGACTGCTCAGCAATAGAGCGTCATTGCTGCCCGACAGCCGGGATCGTACTGAGCAGTCCTCGTGCAAAGTCGAGGCACTCCGCACCGCTTTCGTCGCGAGGCCACAAGGCCTTTGCGACTGTGCTGTTTTTCAACACGAGTCAATGCAACGGACGTGTTTTTATTTTTCACGCAAATTTTCACTTTTGTCCCTGGTGCAATTTATCACTTTTGTACGAAGGCATTTTGCTCTCCTGGCCAAGTTAAGAAAATGGCGTTTTCTTGTTGATGTGCGAAGAGGAGAAACATTTTTTTTTGTTCCGTCTGAGGCGGGCCTCAGTGAGTGTGTAACCACGGGTCCGATGTCCGCGCTGCCCCCAAACTTCTTGCTCATCGAAGCTTGGATCTTGTCAAATAATGAAGTTGTACCGCAAGCCAATTCTAAAAGTAATTGCGCACTGCATTGCCGTATGGTGGTCTTTTGCGTGCAGTTGAAAATCGTAGGAATCGATGCTCTTAGATTAGCCACAACAGCAAAGAATATTAATCGCGAGCTTCCGTACGTCGAACTATCTCCATTCTCTTTTTATATCTCTATCTCTCTTTCTTTCTCTCTCTATCTCTTCCTTCTCCCTCTCTCTTTCTCTTTCGTTCTTTGTATGACCTAGGTTCAAGACGACACACTGTTGTTTCTAACCACACCGCCGACACTCTAGCGTGATTCCATATATTCCACGGCCCTCACTGAGAATGCCGAGTAGGGTGGCGTTGGATGCATGTTCGGAGGTACTGCCGCCGCGGAGGCTGCGGGCGAGGCGAGGCGGCCTGGCCACGACCGGCCAAGGACATACTCCGTAGAATGCGTTCCAAAGCTCCGTCAGAAATTTCCGGAGGCTCTGTTTTCAAAACTTTTTTTGGACGTTACCTGCTGGAAACCCAGACCCTTTTTTTTTTTTTTTTTTTTTTGCAGCAAGCTCTCCGGGAATTTCCAAGCCTTTTTTAAACAGTGCAGTCACTTTCCATTTAACTGTAGAGTAACAGTGGTGTCCCGGTCGCAGCATATGGCGGCCGGAAACCGGCCGGAGTTTGGATATCTTTTTTCCGGCGGGCGGCGCTGCGCTGCGCCGCGCCTTGCCGCTGTGCCCAGGCTGCCTCGCCTTGGAGTAGTTGTGTAACGGCTGCTGCGCGCCCTGTGCCCGAAATGCGCCCCACAACCACGACAAAAGAAACGCCCCGAACAAACTAGTCTCTTCCCCTTAGATTTTTATCATAACGAATAACGACTCCCGAAGCCAGTTTTCAGTTGGATCTAGCACTTTGCAGGCATTTTGTTTATTTACTTCTGGTTTGATTCTTGATAGCCCCGTAGGCGCATGTTAGCGGGAGTGCCTGCGTAGGGAGCTGCATCCCCCACCCCGACTAACCCAGTGTTTCTTGCAGGACTGCCCCCGCCCCGGCCCCGAGGGCGCCCCAACAGGGTCCCCCGGGAGCCGTGGAGAACGGCCCGGCCAGCCCCGCGGCCCCTGGTCCCCACTAGAGTGTGCCCCATGCACCCAGCGCGCTCGCTGCCTCGACCAAGTCCAGCAGCTCGGCGCCTCAAGTCGCTGCGTTGTGCTGTCTGTTTTATTTGTTGTTGTTGTTGTCGTTGTTGTTGTTGTTGTTGTGTGCAGCAGGTGCTTTGAAGGATGTCCCTGGCGCGAGGCTCTCCAAGCCCGGCCGGCCAGGCTTCGCGTAGCCTCGCGTCGGGGACAGCCTTGTCTGGTGGTTGTTGCGCTCCTCTCTGACGGGCCAGCTGTGTGTGTGTTTGCAGGACCTCCTGTAGAGGTGGGGGTCACCATGTACGTGCTCAGTATATCCTCGGTGTCGGAAGTGTTAATGGTACTCATCTCATTCCTGCTCTGTGTCGTGTTAGCCTGTGCTGGACGGGCCACGCCCCCCGGCGCCTCGCCCCGTCGCTCTGTGTCTCTCGCACCGCTACGGTACGCCCCACGGGTGCGAGAGGGGCAGAGCGACGACAGCTGGTGGCGCGGCCCCGGGGGCCCCCGTGCCCTCCCCGATGACTGGGCCAGGTGTCGGCGCGAGTCCGCGGCCCCGCCGGCAGCGCCTCGCGCGCCCCTCTCTGCACGGACGAGTGCGAGGGGGCGGCGGGCGGGGCGTTGGCGGTGCCCTGGCGGTGCCGCACCTAGCCCAGGCGGGTGCCTCCGGGCCTCGGCGCCCGCGGCCTCGGCCGCAAGCGCCACCAGGTGGAGCCGAGGCCGTGGGCGTGCGGGCCCGGCCGTATGCGGCGCGTTTCATGTGTGTATTCGTATGACAAAGGCCGGGACTCGCAGGCCTCGGACTGGGGCTCTGGCCGGGGCCCTGCCCGATGGGCCGATGGGGCCTCGAACTGCCCAGCCCGGGCCTCGGCCAGAGCAAAGCAAGCCAAGCCATGCCAGCCGGGCCGGCGGTCCCAGGCACACGACAAACACCGTACAGCCGTGGTGTGCTCTGTGCCTGCGGTACCCTGCGGTACTTTAGGAAAAACCCACCTAAGTCTTCTTCCCCTGCTTCGTAGAATGTATGGTTTTCATATTTGTATCATGGTTTTTGTTTAATATATTTATTTTTTTGTATCCCGAGGGGACCAAGTTTCATGTCTGCGTGACCGTGACCGGTACCTTCCCGTTTCCCCGCTGTGTTATTATTTCTCTGTTTACCTTCCTCTTTCTTCTTCTCTCTCTCTCTCTCTTTTCGGCGGGAAAGCATGTACGATCCTTAAGTGGGGGCGCGCCACACACTACAAGGGGCGGGGAAGAAGACCAGTGACTGCCGCACAACAGACGCACTCACACAGACACTCACACAAACGTCGATCGGCCACCATGTGTGAATGTGTTACCGTCCTCTTCACTAGGTTCGTTCGACCCTCCTTAATCACGCATTGTAGGTCCCTGCGGCGCACCCGGAAAGGAATCCGATTCATCATCCGGGACCTTGCGCGGTCGCCGCGCTTGGAGTGGACTAGAGTGTGCCCTCCCCCCCCCCCCGGCTGCCGGAGCCTGGAGCCCCCTCCCCCCCCTCACGGGGGCGATATTTCTGCCGTGATGGACGCTCTGTCAGCTCAGCCCAGCGCCCACCGCACGCGGAGCGGCGGAGCAGCGCCCACCCCGCCCACCCCGCCCACCCCGCCCACCCCGCCCACCCCGCCCACCCCGCCACTGCTGCGGAATTTCGCAAGATTTATAACTACTTTTTCGTTTAGAGTTCGGGAAATATGTGAAGTGCATTTTGAAGCGACGCGCGGCTGCCTGGCGGTCGCGCGCGGCGTGGCGCGGCGTGGCGCGGCGGGGGGTGGCGGGGCGTGGCGGCCCTGCGTGCGGGATGAGAAAGTTTTGACAGCCGCATATCGTCGCTGCGACTTGCCGGCGAGCCTTCGCGGCCCTTGAGGCCCTCAGCCCTTGAGGCCTCTCAGCCCTTTAGGCCCTTCGGCCGCCCGAGACAGATAAATCACGCATTGTACTCCTCGACGCCGCGCACGCCGCGCGCGCCTGTAAAACGGGGACGGTGTAAGAAATAAGAAATACGGCGGCGGCTCCTTCACTGCGCGTTCAGCGGGGAAGATTTGTGGCTTTTGAGCACGGTGCGCGGTACAGCACTGGGTCTTTGTTTTTGGACGGTTCACATTCATACATGTTCGGCGAATGGATACACCCATATGTACATATTATACATTTCCCCGGAAGTCGTCGAAAATTTTTCTTTCCTCTCTGTTTGTTTGTCTCCTTGGTCTAAGCCACCTCTGTCATTCCTTCATATCTCTTTCTCTCTCTCTCTCTCTCTCTCTCTCTCTCTCTCTCTCGCTCTTCTTGCTTTCCTTCCTCGTTTTGTATGTCCTTGAGATCCTTCGTCTCACTACTCACATACAGTCCCACACACACACGCACAGTCTCACACACACATTCTCCTACGCCCACACAGCAGTGCCCCAGTGTTCTCCGATCCAAGCTTCTCGTCATCTTGAAATGCAGGGCCCTTAGCCCTGGCCCTCCACCTTCCATCTCGGCCCCACCGTGCCCCCGCCGCCCCCACCGCCCCCGGCTCGCCTCGGCAGCCACTCAAAAGTTTGCACCGCGCTGGGGCCCGGGTCCCAGTTTGCTACCCCCGGCCCGGCTCGGCCAGAGAGAAGCTTATAGGCAGCTGTTTTCTTTTCTTACTCCACTTTCACGGTGGGTTGCTGCCGAGGTATCCATCTCAGCGGAATACTCGAAGCGGGCTGCAGCCCTAGCCATATTTGCTTCTTAGGCGCAGCGGCGCAGGGATGTTACCTTTCAAAAATCGAGTCTTTTACCTCCTGTTATCAGACCTCTTGGAGAACACTGTGGCCCGCACAGAACCCCTTCCCTACCGAGCAACTAATCTTTTTTTCTACTCCCACAGCTGGTTGATGAGTCTTTGTACGGACAGAACGGAACCATGCAACGTTCCCCAATCCTTGCATGCACCTGAGGCCGGCCGCCTGTCTCGTCTGGAACGACATAGGTATCCCTCCGGCACAGGGGTGCTTTTGTTGTTTTTTTTGTTTGTTTGTTGTTTTTTTTTTCATTTCGGCCACCAAATAGTGGGCCGAGCATCATTAGGCTGACTGGCTTTCTTGCCACGCTTGCGAGTGGCAGGTGCCAAGCAAGTGAACCACCGCAGAACCTGGCCCAATCCGGCCCTGGCCAGCTCGCGGGAGTAAATCCATGAACGGAAAATAAGCGAATTGAAATCAACCCCGTCATTTATTTTTCATGTTTTTTTTTTTTTCTGCGGTGCGCAACGCACGCTCTGCCGTACCAGACCAGACCGGCGCGCGCCGACTCGTGTTTGTCCATTGTATTGTAGGTGTTTTGTCTGTTTGGCGTGCATTCAGTTCCACCACAAAATGGAACGTCGTCGTCTGGCAGCCCGCTCTCACGACGAGTCTGACTAGCTGTCTCTTTGAGTCTTGTCGAGCCATTATCGGTACTTCACTTGGCCCGCACCAAGGCGCGTAATCTCTAACTTATTTTCATTTGTGTCTTTTTCAAAATTATCTTTTTCCGGCCGAACTTTCGTTGCGAAACGTTAAATTTTGCGGCCGTGACGCACTCCGCCATCGGCGACCCTTTGTTCGGGACTGGATGTGCAGCAAACGTGCTCTGTAAACAGCGACGGCCTAATCGCCCAAACTGATCCACGTCAAGGACGTCAAGGTCACCTGAGGACGTGATCGGCTACAGCAGTCTCACTTTGCCAAGGCCAGGGCGGCCCGGGCCAAAACCGTACCGAAACGGTTCGGGGCGCCTTGCCTCGCCAGCCCAGCCCTGGCCAGCCCTGGCCGAGGGCGCGCCACAGCCCCGCTGACGGCCAGCGCGGCCAGCGGGCCAGCCAAGCTGCGCGCCGCCGCCACGCCCTGCACCGCGGCCGCCAGCGAGCGTCGTGTCGTGGCTCTCGTTCTTTGGCGGAGCTTGGCGGCACGCTGGCCGCGCGAGGCGGCGCCCGACGACACTCAAGCCATTGCTCTCTCTCTCTCTCTGTCTCTCCGTGGCGCGTGGCGTGGCGGGCTGCTCAAGTGTGTCTCCCTCCCTGTTGGTCCCTCTTCCCTCCCGCACGGCCTCTGCATGCTCGTAGTCCGTAGCCTAGAGCGTAGAGCCCTGCCCGCGCCGACCAGCGCCCCGTCGTCCCCGCCGCCCTTTCTCTCTCGCACCCCTCCGGGGCGAGTGCGACAGAGGACGATATGTCTGCAGGTTGTGGAGGTTCGTCGAGGACCCGCCGAGCGAAGCGCCAAGTGGAAACCGGCCGACGCACACACGCACACACACCAACACACACATAAACGCACCGCGACCTGCGAAATTAGTCACAGGAAACTGTTCGCCAGATGAACTTAACACCCGCGTTTAATCCGAAACCCAAGCCTACCCCAATTTGCCTCCCAAAAGACGCCCGAACCCGCAAAATTGGCTTTGCCTTTCAAATAAGGGAGGGGGTAAACAAGAACACAAGGCCCACACGACCGCGGCGGGAGGGGAACCCGACCTAGCCATGTTAAGGGTGAAAAGGGTACACCGCACAAGTAATGTGGCCCAAGTCTGGGTCATTGAAAAAAAGGGGAAAACAAGAAAAACAGGAATAAAATGTTTAACAATCCTCCCGATTGATGAGACGCGCGCGTGACGCGTGTTTGTCTGCTGACTCATTTGGCGCCAAATTGATGGCCGCGTCAACGCCGCCGGCTCCCTTCAGGATAGGACGACGCGGCGCCTTAACGACGTCGCACAATGCCGCGGCGGCATCGCGGCGGCATCGCGGCGGCATCGCGGCCCTGTCCCCGGATGAAGGGCCGCCGCGCCCTTCGCCCTGCCGGAGAGTGACTCATCTCGCGGGAGATGCCGCTGTTGGCGGCTCAGGCGGCGCGCTCGTGTCTGCGTAATTGGCGGCGGGCGGCGCTGTCCACGTGTAAAATTAAATCAACCTCGAGCTTTACTTCAAAAGCCGAGGGATCGAAGCGGTGGACCGGCGGCAGGCTCTGCCGGCTCTGCCTGGGCGGTGATGCGTGCGCGGCCGTGCGGTCACCGCCTGCTCGCTCACTGTTCCGAACACCGTCGTCCTCGCTCCCTGCGGCCCGTGCGGGCGGAAGGGAGAAACGCCTCCGTGCTGAACAAAGGGGGATAACTCCATGGCATGCAACACGGCCTCCAAATCGTGACGTCTGCGCCCCTCAGTCAGTGGTACCAACTTAGAGAACCGAAACAGCTGTAAAAATGGTCGCCTCGTCGAAACCGCATCTCCGGGGCCACTGACAGCTACGCTATCCATTGCGCTCTCAATTGCATGACGGGGGAGCGGTCCAGCACAGCATCTTGACGGACCACGCAGGGTAGGCTCCCATTTTTTGGTTCAGATGTTGGCACCTCTGCTGTCGGTGCGCTGCGCAGACGGGCCATAAGAGATATCCCTATTTGGTGCTGAATCGGTCTGCAGCCTCCGCGAGCTCGTCCGCCCTGCTCTGGGGATCGGTCAGACTCGCGTTATCATCTCGCTTCCACCATCCCAAACTATGGGCCGACCTGCAGCAACTCTGCCCCAGATTAGGCAAGACGTGAGCAGGGGGCAGGGCGGGCTGGGGTGGGGCGGGGCGGGCTGGGTTGGGGCGGGGCGCGGGGCGGGGCGGGTTGAAGTAGGGGCGGCAAGCGAGGGAACGCTGTGCGGACACGCACGCCGCCGCGCCGCAAAAAAGGCGCTGCCGGCCGCCCCACCCCGTCGGGCTGCCGGTTCGGCTCCCGGCTGGCCTCGGCATTTGCATAATTCACTCTCTTTGCTTCACTCGCCTCGCTCATCGCGCTTTTGCAGGCCTTTTTCGCGGCCGTTAGCCCGGCGCTGGCCTGGCGCTGGCCTGGCGCTGGCCCGGCGCTGGCCTGGCGCTGGCCTGGCGCTGGCCTGGCGTTGGCCTATCGCCGGGGAAGAGGCCCAGGCCGCGAAGCAAGCCGCGAGAGGCCCGCCTCGCTCGCGAGGGCCGCCGTCGTGGGCGTCGTCGACGCCGTCCTCGCCGCCTTGACGAAGGGACTATTTGGGGCGCGCACAATGGCGCACTGCGCCCCTGGCTCGGCGCCAGCTCCTCGCCGCAGCCCCACATGGCAGTGGCAAGCGTCATCCCTCAGCCGGCCTCCTGCCGAGCGACTCCCAACAGTATCGTCGCTCCGTCTCTCTCGCACCCCACGCCCCGTGGCCAGGTTAGGGGTTCAGCAGACTACACCGTGGTTCGTGGCTCCGTCTCTCTTGCACCGCGGGCCGCTTTGTGCGAGAGAGTCGGGGCGACGAAACGCGCACCCTCACACCACAGTCATTACGAAGGCCGCGTTTTCCATTTGCTGGCTGCAACTCGATTAACCTGGTCGGCGGCGACCTCAAAGAACCAGCGGCGATTAGTTCGGGGCCGCGGAGCGCTGGGCGCCGCGCGGAGCAACGCGGTGGGGCGCCGCGGTATCGATGTTTTTTTTTGTTTCGTTGTCGTGCTTCTCCGCATGCATAGCATGTTGCACGCTGCATGGCATGCTAGCTTACTGTGTGAGGACTTGTTCCCATTGTTTCATACGCTTCTACTCAGTGTTTTCAGCTGACCGGTGTCCGATCAAGTGTAAATGCGAGCTGTTTCCGTTGTATGAAACTG
This sequence comes from Stenchaetothrips biformis, assembly GCA_030522485.1. Taxonomy (NCBI): domain Eukaryota; kingdom Metazoa; phylum Arthropoda; class Insecta; order Thysanoptera; family Thripidae; genus Stenchaetothrips; species Stenchaetothrips biformis. Next base: position 10,191,216 of record CM060088.1, read on the forward strand.
CAAAAGGCCAAAGGTGTATGAGGATCCACTTTGTCCCTGAAAGCAAAAAATAATTCTTCACCAGAAATACGAGCTCACATCAATGCGCGTTCAGTCCAGCCGTGCTGCGGTTTTGTTACGTTTTCCCCAGGTGCTCAGCTTGAGTGGCTTGAGTTTCCTTCCTCGAGCTCGGTTTCGCTTGTGCTTCCCCCTAATCCTCCTCTGTAACACTCCAGGTCAAGTCGTTCTGTCCCCGGGACACAATACGTCCTGCACTGCTTGCGTGGCGTGGCGTGGCGTGGCGTGATATTTCGGTCAGCGGGATGTAGGTCACGCATACAGCAGAGTTGTCTACGCCTATCCGGCAAATCGCTATGCTGCGCGCCGCGCCGTGCCGTGCCTCGCCACTCTGCTCTCCCGGGCGCGAATCCTAGGTAGCCTCGCCGGCCGAGTCGGGATGGAGAAGTGATGGCGCTGCAGGAGGGATAGGCCCCTGGTGGCCCCGCCGGCCCCGCCGAGCCCCACCTCTTGCCTGGCGTGGCCTAGCCATAAAGCGGCCCGTAAAATAGCTCAGGCCGGCTCGTCTTCAATAGCGGCGGGGGCGGGGTGGGGCGGGGGTGCCCGGTGGGGCAGACAATGTACCCCTGGTGGCCGCCGACCGGCACCGGGCCGAAATGCGAACGCGTTTTAACTTAAATCGCGAATGACAGCCGGCAGCGCGGTGAGTGGGAAGAGGCCGCGACGCCGAGAGTCTGGAGCGTGGCGATCTTCGAGGATTCGAACCCACGACAGCGACAACGGCTGAGCAGGACGAGCCTCGCGCCGGACCCGAGTTTCTCATCCCACTCTGCTTTTTGGCTTTTGGTTCTCTCCAAGCGCTCGACGTGTCGGGTGGCGGCGCTATCCAAGCCGCGATTCCGCACCCCCCCCCCTTCCCCCCTCGACGCGATAAAATGAAAGTTGCGTGTACATAATCCTCCTCGAAGAAGGGAAAAAATGTGCCTCGTGCTCCGTGTCCCCGTCCCCTTCCCCTCTTTTCCCCTCTCTGGTCCTCGCCTTAGTAATTTTCTGCGGATGTGCAAAGGGTAAAGCAGACGAAGGGCCCCGGAGGCGGGTCGTGCTCTTAATTACTAACCATCCGTTGGAAGAGGGTTCGTGAGGGAGGCGACGTGCGCGCCGAGGACAGAGGGAGGCACTGCAAAACCACGTCCGTGGTTTTCCCTCGTCGCGGTGGGGTTTTGTGTAAGATTTTAGCAGAGATTTGTTTTTGTTTTTTTTTGTTTTTTCATTTTTTTTTAGGTCCAAGGCTATAACCCTGCCTGCATATAAAAGGATTCTCGCCGAGAAACCATTCTAGGAGAATCACAGTGACACAGCGTGAGACAGGAAAGTCCTGGCATTCCTTTGCGACTTTGACGAAGACTCGCGACCACGTCAAATATTTGTGAAGCGTTCGCGGCTTGTTGAAAGGGAATGGAGAGGGGCAGTGTCGGACACAGCGCCATTAGGAGACGCCCTGGGCCGGCCGGGCGCCGGCCTGGCTCGCCACATCCTTGAGATTGCCTGTGTGGGGAGTTCCAGCTTCCAGCGGACGAACTCGGCAAGATGACGACCCCCCCCCTCCCTCTTTCCACCCCCATTGCCCCACTTGCACCCCTAGCCATTTCCTCTGGGATGTGTTTTTTCTCGTCAGCACTCCGCGTAGCCGGCAGGGCGGGGCGGGGCGGGGCGGGGCGGCTTGGAGGGACCGCCGCCGCGCCACATCGCAGCATCCGGGGAAAGTCAGGCAAGAAGCCGCCGCGCTGGGCAACAACAAGGTCGCCCTGTGTGAGGTCGGGAAATGAGCGGAGCAGAATCAAGTTCGCGTGGCGAGTGCCTTTGACACGCCCGTCCGGTGCCCCCGCCCTTCCGCCTCCCTCCCCCCCCCCTTCCCCCTCCCCCGTGGCCCCGCCACCCCCGCGGCGCTCGCCCCACCGCTCGCCTTACGATCGGAAATTAATAATTCCCACAATAGCGCAGTATGGCGGGGGATTGGGGGAACGAGCGAGGGAATGCGGAGTATAGGAAAACGAGTGGCTCCGAGCGCAGCGCCGCGCAGCCGGGCCGCGCCGAGCCGGGCAGGGCAGGGCAGTGTCGAGCCGTGCCGCCGGGCCACGCCTCACGCCGCGTAATGCTTCAGCCAGGCTTCAGCCGGCTCGGCGGTGGCCTAGTAATTGGCTTATTGATGAACGGCCCGTACGCACGCCCTAGCCGCCCTGATGCCCCGGCCCCTGACGAGACCCTGGACGACTTTTGAGGAGGGGGACCCGAACCCAAGAACACGGCGCGGCCTTTTGCAGCAGCTCGCCTTTGCACTTGATTCCTTTTTTTTATTTTGTTTCTTTCAACGTGCCACCTGGCACTCCATTCTAAAGCAAAAAGAAAAAAAAATCATTTAAAAAAAATTAATGAAAGAAACACAACTTGGAACGTCGTGGACGATGCCTAGATAAGCAGCAAGCCATTCTTCTTTGCCCCCGCAGGACTTCACGCTTGATTTTTACTTTCGCCAATTCTGGACGGACCCCCGGCTGGCCTTCCGGAAACGGCCGGGCGTCGAGACGCTGAGCGTGGGCTCCGAGTTCATCAAAAACATCTGGGTGCCCGACACGTTCTTCGTGAACGAGAAGCAGTCCTACTTCCACATCGCAACCACCAGCAACGAGTTCATCCGCATCCATCATTCGGGCTCCATCACCAGATCCATTCGGTAAGCAGCCCGGCAGCAATACAACTTAGTCGCCGTACCGCCACTTGGACAAGTTCGGTTTGGGGTTTGACATTTGCCAACAACTCGAGAGGACTAGTGGGCGAGCGGGGAGGGGGTGATAATGCCTCGAGGCGGCCGCGTCTTCATTTCCATAGCGGTAAAGCCAAATCCGCTTACGATGGCGCTGCGGCGGCGTTTGCATAACGGTACACGGTCTGTTCGCAGGTTAACGATCACCGCCTCGTGCCCCATGAACCTCCAGTACTTCCCGATGGACCGGCAACTGTGCCACATTGAAATAGAGAGCTGTAAGTATGGGGCGGGGACGCCAAGCTGAATGTGTCTGTGTGCCGGGCGTCTAGCTGGAACTGTAAATCGTCAGGAGAAAAAATGGTTATGACTCACTGTTGTATAATTTAATGTAACAGCATCAAGGTTCAATCACAGAATGAAAAAGATTGCAGATGAATAATGTTAAAGGGGGGCTGCATATTTTAATTGAAAAACGCTACTTGAGAAATGTAGTATTGATAAAAATGACGGGGTGAACCAGATACGCGAGGTTTTCTTGCAGTAATTTGACAGTCAGTTGACAACGCAGGTCTTAAAATGATTATTTTTTATACTTAAAAAAAAAAAAAAAAAAAAAAAAAAAAAGGTTATATAAAGCGACTTCTGGTTCAGCCCGGTCAAAGTGTACCGTTGACCCGAATCCGAATTTTCAGGACTCGGTCAAGACCTGTGTGTTGTGTGTGCCCTGAATGTGTTGTGACTGTACGACCCTGATTGGGCGCCCAGCCAGGAGCGCGGCGTGCGAAACGAGACACTCATTGATTCGAATCGACCGCGCGCTCCCGGCCGGGCGGGCGGGGCGGCCAGCTCAGGGCGTGGTGAAGCCTGGAACTGCACAAAACTAACAACTTGAGCAGATAGTCTGGCCGGCCGCCTGCAGGCTGGTCGCCCCTCCATGGGGGCGCATGACGTGGCGTAGCAAGTTGAGTGAGCCCCGTGGGGCGTGTGGCCCCTAGGCTGCCCTAGGCTGCCTTAGGCTGCCCTAGGCTGCCCTAGGCTGCCTTAGGCTGCCCTAGGCTGCCCTAGGCTGCCTTAGGCTGCCCTAGGCTGCCCTAGGCTGCCTTAGGCTGCCTTAGGCTGCCCTAGGCTGCCCTAGGCTGCCTCAGGCTGCCCTAGGCTGCCCTAGGCTGCCCTAGGCCCTCTGGGTGGAGCGCGGGGCGGCGCGGGGCGGGCACACCTCAGTCCCGGGCGCCACGACCGACCCGGGCGCTGCCGCCTCCCCCTTCCCTATTTTCCTTATTTTCGGTCTCCTTCTCGAGAACAGCACTGAGCGTCGTGCCCGGGGAAGGAGAGCAGCCTACACCGCAAACACGTTCGCAAAACGACCAAGAGTGAAGCGAGAGATTTTCGAGATCGTAAAAGAAAAGTTGAAAAGAGTTGTCAAATTTGTCAAAGTACCGTGAGGACCAGGGGGTGTCCAGAACAAACTGCATTGTGGATCTACTGCAGGCGGGGAGGACGCTGCCATGGCATACTAGCTTTATAAATCTCCAAAGTCAGCCGCCATTTTCCACGCGGAAAAACTGTCAAAATATTTGAAGCCAACTCTCGCAGAGTACCCGGGATCGCCTAAGCAATGTGCACAACAACTCGCCTCTCGTCACACTCTCAAGCCCAATCATTTAACTCCAAGTTGATGTCTGGCAGCGAGTCTCCCCGCCACTCAAGCATGCTTCTGCTTCCTCACATTTGCTTATAATCTTTTGGTTGAAAGTTGATGACTAGAGACACGGATGATAGGTAGACATTGGCGCGGAGGGCGCAGCGCGGGGCTCTCCCTGACTGTTGGACCCCTGCAGTGCGCAGCCGCAGGGAAGGACATCCTCCCAGGCCCCCTCCTCTCGTTACATCCCATAATTTCTGTCCCGGAGGGACATAAGAGTTTTTGTTGTTGTCAGTGCTAATTCGCATTAACGTTTTTCTTTGCTTCACGTTCACTAAGTTGGCATCTCGCGAGAATGTAGCTATTCTTAGACGCACATTGGCTCAACACAAAGTATTGCCGAAGCAAATGAGAGCAGTGCGCAGTACTTTCCGACTGAATCTCTTCGGAAATCAAGTTTTTCAGCGGATAAGGAAACGAGTCTGTCGCTACCCAGTGTACAGGGCCTGTCCCTCGTGCGCGGGGTAGCCGCGGTCCGTTTCGTTTGTCAGTGAAAGTGCTTTTGGCACCGTTTTGCGGCAGCTAATCACGCATGCCAGGAATGCAGCCTCCGAGTCCAGCGAACGGGGCGCCACCGGAACAAAGTAGACGGTGTGCTCGCCTGACCCCTAGTGAGATAAATGCACTCCGAGCTTTGGCAGCAAGCTCTGTCGTACGACTTTTGACGCCGCTACCGTAAAAGATGTAAACGAAAGCAAAGGACTGCATACGCATCAAACACACGCTCTGCTTCCTTCCAGTCTAATTTCCAGTTTTGTAAAATTGAAGAGGATAGGCGGCAGCGCGGAGCTGTGCGGCTTAGGTTGGCCTGGGCTCAGATCATTGGAGGAGATAAATTTTGATGCTAACGCCCTGCCTAAAATTTGGAACCCCGCACTCCGTTTCCACCCTCTTCAGTTGCGCAAAACGAGGAATAGACTTAGCACTGCAACACTCTATTATTATTGTTTTACAGTAACGCATGCCATTTTTGTTTGCTTTGATAGTTTGCCTTGAATCTCTTGCCACTGGATTACGGATTTTGGCACTTGGCGTGAGCAGAACACATTGAGTCTCGTCCGACGCGGGGAGACGGTAATTCTCCTGAGGATCGGGGAACCTGCCGCTTTACGTGCCTGAAGGGCGACTCCCATTCACACTTTGCCTATTTCTAGTAATTTAAAAAAAAATCTTGGTCGTGATGGGACACAAGACAAACAACCATTTCCCGATGACCTTAGAATACGCGGATTTTGGTCAAGGTTATGTCAAATAGACGGCGTCGTCGCCATGACAGCTTCCTATTTTTGCTCCGATCTTCTCGAGACGTTGACTGTGATGTAAATGTAAGGCCGGGCTGGTGGGCCACTTGCTTTTTGCGAGCGGCGCCGCAATCATTGGTCTCGACAACGCCTTTGGAAGGCAGAGACGAGAACCTGCTCACGGTACCCAAGGTGTCGGCCTTCCTTTGGCTTGGTAGTGCGGTGCTGCCCACCCGGCCGCTGTCCACCGGGGAGTCTCCACGGGGCGGACGCCGTCATTTGGAGAAGCTCGGCTGGACGGCGATCGGGCGTCGTGGCCGTTGTGAACAGTTAATAGCCTGGAATGTGTGAAGTTTGATGGTGTGACCTGTACTCTTGTTCTTGTACTACTTAATGTAGATGTGTAATGTTGCGCGTCGGCACGTAGGCGCGTTCCTGGCCGCCTCGGGCAAGCGTCCCTGTCGGTCAGGACCTCGTCGCACGCCGACACGCGCTCTCCTTCTTATAGAGGATAAACCTTTTAGTTCATTTCTTCCTTTTTTTTATTTTTTTGTTTTGTGTCTCTCACACACAGTTGGGTACACAATGCAAGATATTCGGTACAAGTGGATGGAAGGGGTACACTCAGTGGGTATTGCCAAAGAGGTGCAGCTGCCTCAGTTCCGAGTCCTCGGGCACAACCAAAGAACGTCTGAAGTTAGCCTGTCCACAGGTAGTCATGGATCTCTCCTAGGTTTAAGCCATGCTTGTTTGCATTCTCTTCTTCACCTCTCCTTCCCCGAGCCGAGCCGGGCGGAGCCGAGTGGAACTCTCCTGCTGTCGAGGGCTCTTCCTCAAAGTAAATGCGGTCAAGGGAGCCTCGAACAGGGAGTTGTCTGGCTCCCCGGCTGAGTCGTCGAACAAAAGCGAGGCCGCACACTGTTGCCAACCGACAAAGCCCTTGTTTGGATCGGGCCCCCTGCACCGGTCCCCCCCACCGCGCCAGATTTGCCAGATTCGTCGTCCGGCCGGTGGCTCTCGCTTTTCTTCGAGCTCTTTGAACGCTTTTTTCCAAGGTGTCGCTTTGGCCTGCGACCCGACCCACCTCGTGCACCCAAACCAATATGGCGGAATTGGGCTTGTCTGAGCCGCCACTCACTTGTCGTCCGTTTGTGCTCTCACTCACTCACTCTTTCGCCACCAGGGAGTGAGCCCTCACGTCGGGGTGCTGCGCGCGCGCGCCACGCGCCATCAGCCATTTTTTTTTTTTTAAATATATATTTGTGTCTCGACAGTCAGTGAGAACTGAACAGGAGCGCTCGAACGCTAGTTGGCTGGTTGGCGCGCGGGCGCAGCGTCGCCCTCCCCGCCCCCCGGCCGCGGCCTGGGCCGTGCTGCCGTGGTGCCGCCGCCGTGGGGCCGCACCGCCGTGAGGCCCAGGGCACGGCCACGGCCACGGCCCAGGCCCCGGTGCCGTCGACCAGCACAGCCCGCGGCAAGCAATCTACCAGTGCGGGAGCGCCCATAGTCTTGTGTTCATGTGATGTTCGGCCGCGCCGCCGGCGAGGGCCCCCCAGGCCTGGGTCCCCCACCGGTCGGGTTCCACCTGGTGGACTCCGCCTGGTGGGCTCCGCCTGGTGGGCTCCCTGCCGGCGGCGCGGTGCGGGCGGCTCCCGCCTTGTGGTGGGCTCGCGGGGGGCGGCGGTCTGGTGTGCAGGTAAGTCGCAAGCCGCATTGCTCATGCCGACTCTTTTCTCTGTCCAGTCGGGTATACAATGAGGGACATCCGCTATAAATGGAACGAGGGGCCCAACTCGGTGGGGGTGTCGAACGAGGTTTCTCTGCCGCAGTTTAAAGTCCTGGGGCACCGTCAGAGAGCTATGGACATTAGTCTGACCACAGGTATCACTCGCTCTACACCCTCAACCTCTTCACAATCTTTGGTTTTCTGTTTGAGTAGATTATGTCTGCTGCTGCTGCAACCAGTCTGAGCCGTGCAGTAGGGCGGCAGGACGTGATCGTGCATGTCGGTGTCATGGTGACCGATGAGCCTCCGCTAGACAGGGTTGGGGTTGCCAAACGGCCGCAGGGGCCACCCCGACCTTAAGTCAAACCAATACGCGATATTCTTTTCATTGATCTTTTTTGTCTCGGCGCAAATTCTAGCGGTAGCGTTCACAGTTGGCAACCCTAACGTTTAGAAAATAGTCACAATCACCAAGAGAAATATAAATTGATAGATCGTGTAAACGAGTCGTGTTGCTAGGATAGGGCATTACACTAGGGTTCATTGGTTCACGCTTGAAGGAGAGTTCCCGTGATCACTCTGCATGCTAGTGTAGTGAACACAGTTCTGATCTCTCCAGCGGCTTTTGGCGTAGAACGCAGTCTTTTTTCCCGTTTACACTTTTTCACCTTATCTTGATATTACTCGCGTTAAATATATTCTACTTAGACAATATTTGTATAGGAAAACAAAGCTCGCTTTTTTGCTCAATTTTGCACAGCTAAATCTAGTGGCAATTACAATTTCTTGCTATTACGATAGTGCTGCTTGCAGCTATGGTAAAGCCTTCAGCGTTCAAGCTCTGATGCAGCTCCAAACCCCTAGGTAAGTCGTTTTAATTTTTACCGGAAACTATGACAGAACTCTTTAAACTCATGGACGACGTCTTTCAAACAACACCTTTTTGATGAAGAGCAAAGTAAGCTCCTACACTCACGTTGTCTTTTTTTTTTTCTTTTTTTTTTCTAATTTTCCTTGTGTCTAGTTCACAAAATCTGATTTAGGTGGCTTCAACGGCACGGTAAGAGTTTTCCTTCTGAGAACAAACAAGCATACCGCATAACGCATACCCGGTATCGGAGGGCAAACTGGAAGGTCTGCCAGTCGCGCTGGCAGGGGCGCGCGGCCGGAGGGCGCCTGTGAGGTAGGCCGCCGGGCCGCTGCCGCGTCGTGCGGGACGGCCTACCCTGCATCCTGCAGGCGTTTTGGCGGCCGAGCCCCACAGGCCCGCACGCTGGTCAGGGAACGATGAGTTCGACCTCAAGTTCCAAGCACCTCAAGGTTTATCTCTGGAACCTCTAGCTTCTAGCATCAACTTAAATTTTAACCAAAATTAGACCCTTTAATACTTTGGCCCAGAGAACCGTCCAGCAGAGAGCAGGTAAGATGGAAAGGAAAAAAGAAAGAACTGGTTACTAGAGACGCTACTGTACTTACTTGATTCGGGAGTTCATACGCTTTGCAATAGAAGTAATGCTCGTCGTCCTACCTCTAGCAAAGAATGCCAGTATTGTGTTTTTATACATTTGCCTGCGTTATTTCTCGTAGTTATCACTCTGTAGTCTATTTTAATAGACCTTTTAAGAACTTATCCTTTTCTGTAGGGACTGTTGTTATCATAGATAAGCTTAGAACTTTTTCCAAACCTTTGCGATACGTCATACATAATGGAAAGCCAAGTTAGCCTATTCGTATTTTTCTCATTCAATTTGTTACAAATAAAGCCGTAAAGCATTTTAATTATTGTGTTCCAAATCCCTTTTTCTGGCCTATGAATGACGTACAGCGGAGACTTCGTCTTTTAAAATTTGACTGTACCGCGGAAAGTAAGACCATTTTGTCATTGTTGTATGTAAATCATTTTCATGCGTCTCTTACAAATTTTAAAGTAAATGAAGAGCTTACCGTTAAATTTATTGCAACAGTAGCTTTTACAATGACATGCAATACCCTTCGGCCTGACGGAGTCCCTGTGCCTCCAGGAAACTACTCTCGGCTGGCGTGCGAGATCCAGTTCGTCCGGAGCATGGGCTACTACCTCATCCAGATCTACATCCCCTCCGGGCTCATCGTCATCATCTCTTGGGTCAGCTTCTGGCTGAACCGGAACGCGACGCCCGCCCGGGTGTCGCTCGGCGTCACCACCGTGCTCACCATGACCACGCTCATGTCCTCCACAAACGCCGCGCTGCCAAAGATTTCCTACGTCAAATCCATCGACGTGTACCTGGGCACCTGTTTCGTGATGGTGTTCGCTTCGCTTCTAGGTGAGTGAGCAGACGGGGAGACAAGATGCGCGTTCTTTTTTTTTTTCTTTGTTTTTGTCACAATTTCTTGTTTGTGTTTGCAGAGTATGCAACAGTGGGCTACATGGCCAAGAGGATCCAGATGCGGAAGAACCGGTTCCTCGCCATCCAGAAGATAGCGGAGCAGAAGAAGGCGGGGGCCGAGCTGCCGCCCGAGGGCGAGCACGCTCCGAAGCAGACGGTGAGCCGCACGACGCACGCGCACGCTGCACGAGTACACACCCTTATCAAATTAAGTTATTCTTGCCGCGTAAAACACCGTTGCGGTCATCACATTGCGGTTTAAATATGTTCCCAGGCGTTACCTTCTGCTATAGTCTGGATTAAAAATAATAAATTGAACTCGACAAGAAAAACAAACAAACCCGGTAAAAGTTTAACCGAATCGTTTTGGCTGGCTGGAATTCCCCCGTCACACTCAGCAGTGGCACGCGTGCAGAAGGACAGTCTCCCTGAGACGCGGGCCGAAGCGGAGCGTGACTCGGGTGTTGCAAGTTTGTCCAAACTAAATAATTCCATGCTTGATGTTGTTCCAAGAAAAATGTGTTTTTGTTTCCTTGTTTCCGGGAGTCCGAGCCAACCTTCCCGGGCCCAAGAATCCGGTCCTGGTTCCGGCCTAGTGCCACCGGCAGGGCGGCAGGCGGGGCGGTGGTCCTGGCTGCAGCCCTGCCTGGTGCAATGCCCGGTGCACTGGCTGAGGAATCAGTCCAGTTTCTTGGCTCAAAACATGTCAAGTAAATGGGACAGTACGATAAATCATTTCAAATGAAATCAGAACCAACACAGACGGAGAAAAAACGTTGTCAGTAATTGGCATCCAAAGGTTGTCTGTGGCTCTCGGCGCGAGGTTAGAGGTTCGACCAGGTGCCCCAGAGTGCGAGGTTGCTCGGCATGACGTCAGAGAGTATGGTGAACCAACCGGCCGCGCTCACCCGTGCTGTACACGAGAAACTTTATCTCATGTCCCTGACACCAAAAAAGAGATTTGCTTGTTCCTTTTCCTGCTCTTTCACAAGGCGGTCGTCGTGGCCGCACCAGGCTTTCCCACTCTGTCTCTCTCAGGTTGCACTGCTTCAGGTTGGCCCGCAGGTGCAGGTGGCGGGGCGGCGGACGGTGGGAGGGGTGGGGGAGGGCACCTGCTGTCGGCTCCACGTCTCCGGCCGGCCGGGGCTTTGGAGGGAAACACATTAGCAAAGACGTGTTCTTTCGGCCCTGTTGTTCCAAATCATGGGTAGCCACGCCGCTAGGAGGGCTCTGGATCGGAGCGCATGCAAGCGGCGGTCGAGACAAAGAGTTAGTGACGGTAGCGTTAGCAGGCGTAGCGGCTCGCGGCCCCACTCCTAGGCCCTTAGCACATGCTTGGCGACGCGTTGCGACGCGTCGCGACGTCCGGCAGCAGGGACGCCAGGGACAGCTGTGGCGTGGCGCGGCGCGGCGCGCTCGGCGGACGGCGAGGCTCGGCTGCGGTTGGTCACCATACTCGCAGGTCGGTGAGGTGGGGCCCACTCTGTTGCAGGCCGTGCGGTTCATAGTTCACGACCCTAGGGCGTACTCGAAGGGCGGCGAGCTGGTGAGCTCGGTGAACGGTCGCGGCGGGGATTGCGAAAGTAGGCCCGCCTCGCAGCCACTGCTGCTGCCACACCCCACCAAGGACTACAACAAGCTGCTCGGCATCACGCCCAGCGACATAGACAAGTACTCGCGCATCATCTTCCCAGTGTGCTTCGTGTGCTTCAACCTCATGTACTGGATCATCTACCTGCACATCAGCGACGTGGTCGCCGACGACCTGGTGCTGCTGCAGGAGGACAAGTAGTGTGTGTGGTCCGACTGGTCCGTGTGTAAGTACGGCGCTCGCAGCGTCGCGTGCATGCGTGCCTACAGCGCCTGCTGCATGTCACAGTGCCAACTCCCCATAGTCGCGGCCGTGTGTGTGCGTCTGTGTGCGACTGTGTGCACTGGGGGTCGTGGACAAAGCCGCCGGGGAGTTTTTGTTTGCGACACACAGCAACCCGCTCGGCTCAAATTCTACAAAAGAAAAAAAAACATTGGTGCGGCCTTTTGACTGAAAAATTAAAAGGACCTTTGAGTCCTCTGCCTCGGCGTCTTAATCCACGATTTGCCAGAGCAGCACGTCCGTGGGGCGCCGCCCTGCCGCCCAGAGAGGCAGACACGCCAGCACGGCCTGCCGCGGCCTGCCGCCAACCCAGCTCAATGTGTTGGAACAATCTGTATAAGCAAATGCTCACATGGCCAAACAAATATGCAGTGTTACGGATGCCGTCTTCGGCCCCGACCCGGCTTCGTTACTCTCCGTTCTCAGCGGTAACTCCTGTTCTTCTGGCCTTCCGTCTCAACGCGCATCGTCAAAACGGTCAGAACCCCTCGGACTGTGGGGCCTGGCCTGTTGGCGGAACTCACTGCCAGGGCAGGGCCTGCAGGGCCATATCGTACATATCAATGCCGGCATCGGCTGTTCATCGACTGACATCAGCTTTGTGCTCCAACGACGCGCAGTGCACAAAATGTGTCTTCGATATAGCAAATTTTGCGCACATAAAGAGTCTATACTTCTTATAGTTTTTATATGATGAGCCAAAGCTGAACATTGGCTCAAGCTCATGCCTGTCAATGGCCGGTAGGTAGTGTGTTAGATTCATTTAGGTGTAAGAGGCTGAAGGACCGAGTCGTGTGGCATCCTTTCTCGTCAATTTGGACCACTACCGAACCAGATGCCAGGGGGCAATTCTTCCACAAAATGTAGCAAGACCTTATATGATAAACATGGCATGTGTTTCGTCGATAAGTTTCTAAGTTACACCATGCCAAATATATGAATAAACTAATAAGGGCCGGAACTATGCACCTCCTTGGCCATATTTCTTCCACCATGCATTTTTGTGGGTCTTTGAGGTACTCAAAAGATGGCGGCTCATTCAGGTTTAATGTGTAAATGATATGCTCTTTCCTCTTCCATAATTAATCAGTTACTCTGCCTCGATTTTGTTTTGGGCCAAGACCCATTATTTATAGTACTGAATCCATGAAAATATTTGCGGATGTTCGTTCTGCAACTGTAATTTCTGAGGCTCATGGTTAAACATACCAAATATTAATTTCTCGGTAAGAAAAACATGTTGCTGGGAAAATGCTCCTTGTATGTACGTTATCAATGTTTCGTAAATATTTTCGTGGACTTTCGCCTAATGGCATTCTGGTTTAATTCCTTTATTGCCGTGTAATGTCAGCGAAAATTACGCTCCTACTATGTACACCGTGTCCTTCCCTTTCACAGCGTTTGTCGATGGACGAAATTGTGTTGTCACTATTTACTCTGATGTGATTTTATAAGTATTAAATGGATAATAATATGTGATTCTACTTACTCCTAGAAATTACTCATACTATTACAATCCTTGCCGTCGAATTTCGTCCCATGGAAGATAGATTTCTCGGTCATAACATTGGCACAAGAGCCTTCAAAATTATGTAGCATTTATATACCTTTTAAGTTACTCTATAAGATGGGCAGGATTCATAGTAATCGTAGATGTTTGAAGCGTATGATTTTATAAGAAAGACCATCGACTCGATCAACTATCAACACTGTAAACGGACCGCCATTGGTAAACCTTTGGCTTTTTCGATGCGCACTGAGCTGGTAACCGATCTGTAATCAACGTCACTGTGTTGAATAAAGAAATACAATGCTGACTTCCTGTGTGCCTTTGTGCCCCTCTCTCGGCCGCCGGCATGGGCAACACTGGCCGAAACTCTTTCCTGTCCGGGTTGCCTGCAATGCCTGCTACAGTAGCACAGCACTTGTCGAGCCGTTAGCACTGTAGGACACGAGTCCCGCCTCCATGCCGCGCGCCGCGCCAACATGCCAGCATATGATGCCAGCAGCCAGCAAGGCGGCAAGGCGGCCGTCGACAGGGATGCCAACCGCAAGCAGGACGTCCGAAGCGCCACTTTGTTGAGTATGCTCTTTTTCCAAAGACTTGTTCGCGGGGGTCACTGCAACAGACGCCAGCCGACCACCAACATGTCGCTTCGTAGTGAGGGTTTCTTTTTTTCCGCCGCCACCGCCACTGCCACTCGCCTCCTGCCCTTCCCTGTGACCAGACTGGAGTGGGAGGGAACACGAGTAGACACCACGACTAGCCTCAAAACCCAGAGCACTATGCCAAGTTTCCGTGTACTAAACTTTCCAAAACTCCATAGTGCAGAAGTTGTTTTTACTATCCTTCTCATAGCACTGTCCTGTTTTTTCTCTTTACTTTTGGAATTCGAAGCTCTTCAGCTCATACTTTTCTCTAGTGCATGAGACGTCGACCGTGTTCGACACAAAAATAAGACAGTTAATGAAAGAAAATTTATCAAACCGATTGCTTTGTCAACTAACAGTAGCGATACTCTCTGATGGCAGACGCAGACCGTCCTGCCAGCAAGCCGCCTTGGTGCACCAATCGTCTAACCATTCTGTTATCTAGACCACTGGGCATGCCTAATCTACATGTGTGTATGTGTGTGTGTGTCTAGGGTGCGGCCGGCGCCCCTCCTGGGGGCTGCGGCCCGATTCCGGGAAACTCGCACGCCTCCACTCATTACCAATATGTAAGTTGAAGTAAACACCCTGAGGTGCTTCTCTCGAGTGGGGCCAGGCTGAAGACCAGGCCGAGGGCCAGGCTCGCCCGGCCAAAGCTAAAGTTGGCACCAAACTTGTTCGTGTTTACTATTTACCGAGGCAGCCGGTCTGGCCTGGGCTGTTCTGGGCTGGGTGGCCCCAGGCCGCGCTGCATCGTTTGACACCACCTGCCATTTTGCAGGTGGCCCTGCAGGGCGCCCCGAGCCACGGCAGCAGAACACACACCCTTCCAGGACACGGGGGCCACGGGGGCCACGGGGGCCACGGCCACCACGGTAGCCAACACGGACCCATGGGGGGTCCGATGGGAGGGCCGATGGGCCCCATGGGAGGCCCCATGGGAGGCCCTATGGGGGGCCCCATGGGGGGTCCAATGGGTGGCCACTGGCATGTCCCATGGTGGCTACGGTCCCATGGGGGGCCATGGGTCACACAGCATGTCGGGGCCCCACGGGGGGTCAGGGCGGGACGTGCGCTACGGCACAGTGTCCAGGACGGGCAGCTCTGGGAGCGCAGCGGCCAGCGAAAGAGTTGAGTTTGTCCGCACTTCCGTTGTAGCTCCTCGTAGCCTCTATCTGTCTGTCTGTGTGTATGTGTTAGTGCCTGCTGGCCCTGGTTCCTTGTGGCGGGAAGTGGCCGACGAGGCTGCTTCCTGCTTTGAACCTGCGGCAAGCAGAGTGGTTTGCGGATGAGAATCGGCACCCTCCGTAGGCCACAGGGAGTGTGTTGCGTAGTGCCCTCAGGGTAGCGAGCGTAAAGAGGGAGAAAGCATTAGGTCGGAAAGGAAGACATGCCTTGCATCTGGCTGCATCTGGCTTGCCGGCGGGACTTGTGACTACAGGGTGGAGTCTGGTTGACTCCGCCGCATGGAGTAGTTGGTTAGCGATCTCCAGTACCTGTGCACTCCTTGTCCTAACGACCCACACCGCTTGTAGACTGTTTGTTGGCTTCACGCTAGGTAGGTTTAGAGGAATAGATAGAAAAATGAGACAAGACTTGATGTAGTTGGACTTGTATGAATCACGGTCAGTAGTTCGTTGCCAACAGCTAAATGTGCTGCTGGTCTGTGCTGTTAGTTGGCACGGTGTGTTCTTTTCTCTTACTCACTTCTTTCATTCTGTCTGTCTGTCTATCTGTCTTGTTTGTTTGCCTCCATCTGCATGTGTTGTCTGCACCGCGTGTCGCCCCAGGCTCGGTTTTCAGAGCGTAGCCGTAGACTGACTTTAATCTCAGCTAGTTTGATTCACGAGTAGGGCAAAAGTGTTGCCAGAAACGAGTGCCTAATCGACTGGTGGTCTGGTTAGGCCGCCGGCCCCTCTGGCCCCGCTGGCCCCGCGCACAGTGGCGGCCGGGCAACGCGTTTCTGGCAGCACTGTTTGCGGCCGAGGGTCCTAGAGCCCCTTGGCTGCCCTTGGCTGCCCTTGGCTGCCCTTGGCGCTTTGCGACGGCCTTCCCTTCGAGTAACGGGTTGCACGGTTGCAGGCGGTGCGGTTCCTGCAGCACGAGCAGCGGCAGCAGAGTCAGCCGCCCACGCCCAAGGCCAGCCACCCCAGCATGGAGGCGCCGGCCAACGGCGGCGAGGACGGTGCCAGCAGCGGCCTCACGCCGCAGCATGTCATGGTGGCGGGCAAGGACATCAACAAGCTGTGCGGGCTGTCCTCGTCCGACATAGACAAGTACTCGCGCATCATCTTCCCGGTGTGCTTCGTGTGCTTCAACCTCATGTACTGGATCATCTACCTGCACATCAGCGACGTGGTCGCCGACGACCTGGTGCTGCTTGGTGAGGACAAGTAGTCTTCCCGGCGGCCACGCGTCACAGTGTCAATTCTTGTGTTTCTTTCTTGTTCCCCTCATCGTTTCCCTTCTCGTCTTGGTTTCTTCCATCATCTTCCTCATCTTTTTTCGTTGTGACTTTGTAGTCGAGTGCGTTTAGCGGACGATGAGGCAACGCGACACGACGGGACCCATGAAACTTGAGACAAAAAAATGACTCAGTCCTGACCAAAAAAAAAAGAAAGGAACGCGTGTGAGGCGCGTGTGAGCTACAGTGCGAAACAAGGCGTGGATGGAATGCACTAAAAATGCTGTGCTGACGGGACGTCGGCTCACCGCCAGCCACATATCTGTAATCTCTGGAAAGTCAAAACCTTTCGAAAGAAAATCCACAATAAATGGCCAAATAACGCACCCTTCCATGGGTGAAAACTTGTAGCCAAATGAAGGCACAGTATGTTTCATGAATGCCCACAGGTTGGGGCACTTTCCCGCGCGGAAGCTAGCTGCGGGTTCAAATTCAGGTTTATTTATTTTTTTGTTCATTTTTTTCTTTTTCTTCTTTCTCAGTTCCCCCGGAGATTGTGTAGCCGAGTCAATTGGTCTGCGGCTCCGCCAAAGGCTCCACCTAAGGCTCCGCGCGGGCCCTGCGGCCCCTGCCCTTTGTCTTCCCCTCGGCCTGTGGGAAGGCCCAAACAGTTCCCCACACTGTGCCGACTGATAGTTTAATACTGTTTCCTCAATGGATGAACTACATAGCAAATCAATGGCACTGCAGAAAAAGAGTTAAGGACAACGCAAGGACGAAATGAGTTCAAACGGAGAAAATTGCGAAGAATGGTGCTATACCTGGTACACACGCCTGGTTGTGACAAAAGCTGCCTTGGAGGCACTTGCTGTTCGCCCCCTCCGCGCCCCCGGGGTCGCCAGCCGCCGCACCAGCGGCAGGCTGCCACCCCCAACCTTACCCAGCTCGCAGCCCCACCGCCTAGTAGCCCCGCCCGGGCGGATCGGAGCCTCCGCTGATCCTCCTGGGCCCTAGCCTCGCACCACCTAGGCAGTGTCAGCCTTAGGCTTAGCCTCAGGCCTAGTCTCACACCAACTAGGCAGTCTCAGCCTCAGGCCTAGCCTCGCACCACCCAGGCAGTCTCAGCCTCTGGCCTAGCCTCGCGGTGGCGGCCAGTCGGCGCGTTCGGTCGAATGGACTTTTCCCGGGGAGAGCGCCGCTACGGTTCAAAGTTGACTTCAAGCTCAAGTTAAGCTCAATGTAATTTTCCCCGTGGGGCCGCGTGGCCTCTCCCTGAAGCACATTTACTCTAGGTTCCAGTACTGTATGTATATATTTTTCACCTCTAGAAAAATCAAAATTGGTTGGAGAGAAAATGGAGAAAGGGTTTGGGGTTTATAATTTGTATATGGGGGCATCGACGACACCAGTCTGTATAAGTCTGTATCCTGTGAGGTTTGCGTTCAAATGTGTCAGAGAGACGTGTGTGTGTGTGTGTGTGTGTGTGTGTGTGTGTGTGTGTGTGTGTGTGTGTGTGTGAGAGAGAGAGAGAGAGAGAGAGAGAGAGAGAGAGAGAGAGAGAGAGAGAGAGAGAGAGAGAGAGAGAGAGAGAGAGAGAGAGAGAGAGAGAGAGAGCCCGGCGTACAGGCGTGCGGGAGTGTGCATGCGTGCGAGTATGTGAGTGCATGTGATGTGAGTGCGACAGTAGCTCTCTTGTATTAGTTTGTAATGACGGTGAGGCAGCGCCCGCCAGTGTCGCGAAACGTTGTTTTAAAAATTGCAAACCGTGACAAAAATCAATGTACCAGCTGTGGCAAACTGTGCTCGCCAGAGCCACCTCCTCTTCCCTTCCTAAAGCAAACCTGTTGAAAGTGACAGAAAATGAGGATGGACTTTGTGACATGATTTGGTGGTGGCTCCGCCGGCCACAGTTCCCACAGTCCCTACCACTAGCCGGCCGTTCGACTGCCGTGAGCTGCGGGGGCGGCTCGGGGGCTACCCCCACCTCCCCCAAGACCGCGGCGGCGCAGGCTGGGTGTCACATGCACGCGGCTCAATACTTTCGTCTCATTGCAATATATTTCTTATAATAATACACACCCACACAAAACACAAAACACTACTATGTACTATAAAGTAACTTACTACACATATTTTATACACATCAAACTATTATTCAGACATACCTATGAGTCGCGATTAATGAAGAAAGATACTTTTAAAGAAAGTAGTAGCAGATTAAGAAAATTTTAAAAACTAAGGTTTGTGGTATCGGTCATTTCGTTGTGATAAAATGCCAAGCGCTGCGGCCGGCCAGGAGACTGATGTGGCCAACTCGGGGAGCCCCGCAGGACCGGCTGCAGCAGAGGAAGAAAAAATTATGGTTTTATATACGACGGTGTACATGTAGCATAGCGGCACACTACGCGTAGCCCCGGGGCTGAACTCTTTCCGGTAGCCAGACTGGGGCCCACTGAAGCTGAAACGTCCATGGTAGAAAAGCCTCCTTAGCGAACCGACCGCGCTCGGCGCCTCGGCCCCGCCGGCACTCCTCCCAATGGGTGCTGCCCACCCCCGAAGGCCAGCCCGAAACTAAGACGTAGTTCCCTAGGAAGTAAACAAGGTCTAGTGTCTCTAGCTAGCTCGTGCCAAAGTAAAAAGGGCTGCCCCCTCTCCCGCAGCACCCCGCTGCCCCCTCCCCCGCCTCAGCCTCCCAGCTCCACTTTAAACTGGCTGTGATATGAAGCTACCCCATCGGAACCCATTCGGACGCCCCACGCCCCGCCATGCCCCATGGGCAAAGCCCCACGGGGCCCCTCGGCCCCTCCCTGAGTGCCGGTCGGAGGCCCCCCGCGCGGGGCAGTTCGTTATTCTAAAGCTTGGGCCCCGCTTGGGGCCCAGCACTCTCCAGCTGACCAGCAGGCCGTTCGTGCCGGTCAGGCCCCGCCTAGACGCCGCCATTGACGCCAAAGGGTTTCCGCTTCGGCCGGGCTTTGAACCCGGGCCCGACATGACCGTCGTCGTAGCAGGGCGTCTGAGGCTGGAGTTCGGCCGGCACGGCAGCCGAGAGAGCGCGCCACGTTGTTGTTTGCCTGCTGACATAAAGCTTCCTTCAATTCCTTACATTTTCTATTTGAAACAAAAAAAAAAGTTTTCTTTTGGTGAAGTCGCATTGAAGTTTTCGCTGAATACAGTCCCCGTGGGCCAGGATGGCGCGGTCGGACTTTGTGGTTTTGGACCAATAAACGAAATGATGAAGGGAGAAGGCGATGAAAGCTCGTGGCGCACTGTCTGCGGTCGGCAGCTCCGTCGGCCCCCGCAGCCCCCGCCAGGACCGAGTGGGGCCTCGGCCAAGCGGGACCACCCTGAGGGAGAGACAGTCCTGCCACGGCCGCGGGGGTCGCGACGGAGCAGCCCAGCCCCGCGCGCGGGCGGCGTCGCCCGCGGTCGATTCGTCGTGTCGACACTTGTCATGTCGGAGCTTAGTGTTGTCACACCTATTTATTCTTGTAGAAACAACCTTCCTCCTTCGAGTGCATGCGAGCAGCGGGCATACCATATAAGATACGCATCGCTCCGTAACGTTCTTGTCGGTTGTATTGCTCAAAAGAAATTTAAAAAAATAAAAAAAGGTTCAGATAATGATAGTTAAAAATGAAAAGAGTTGTGATGTCGAGTGATTATGTGATTAAAAGTAACTATGAATTAATTGCGATAACTGACTTACATGAAAAGCACATACATTGTACCGAAACAAGTGGCTCAGTGTCGTGGATGTCGGTGTGAAGCCGGGGATACCTGGTTCCGTTCTTGTCGCAAACTCACTTTGAGCGGCGACAATGTTAAAAACAGTCGTACATCTCAAAACATTATAATAAGAATTTTATATTATTCCGGTCGTTTTAGTCTGTTAGATCGGTCCATTTTCACACGTGATCTGTCTACAATCTGTAAATTTAGCACGCATCGGATCGGTTGTTCCTAGGGCCGCCTCCCTGCCAAGTACTGACCTTCGTGTAGACGTCGTTTCGTGTATTTCCGTTCGCAGCGGCGACTCGTCTCGCTGGGACGATCCAAGACGTACTCTAACTCTCCCTCTGAGGTCCAAGGAACACTGCGACGGCCGCTACCGCACTCGTCACCACGAGGCAGCAGCAACGCCTCATCCATGCCGCATCCACGCACAGAGCCACGTTTTGGGATGCAGATCGTACAAGAATGTGTAAATTTTAGGAACTACTACTTTGTGTAACAGATTCTGTAAATTATGGGAATGTGGTGGAGCATGTAGCATTGCTCACTAAACGGTTATTCTAAAGAGAAGCGGAATGTAAACTAATGTATATACACACATATATTGTTGTAAGGATTTGTATATGTGTGTGTGTATATATGTATACACACATATATATTATATATATGTATATGATGTATTAGAGATTCGTATAAAATTTGCGTTGTTTTTATTTCAATAAAAGCTATCAAGGGCATTTAATTTGTTTTATTGTACCCATGGCAATGACACTGCAGCGATTATCAAAGCATCCACAAACAAGACTTGGCACCTCAAGCTCTCCCGATGAGACTAGAATTGATTTTCCCCCGCGACAAACCGACAAACCTCCCCGCCAAGCAAACAAACATGGGCGGCATCGCGTGCACCACCATGTGGAGTGAAAATGAAAGGAATCGGAAATTATAAATACAGAATAAAGACAAACGTTAAGGACCATTTCTTGCGGTCTCTCATGCCTCTCATGCCATGATTCTCCATGCTCATGCGATTTAAATCGTACCGTGTGGTTGGCAACATTGTCGGCCGTTTCGTAAGTGGCGGTGGCGGCGGCGGTGGCCATTTTTGTTGTTTGTTTTCCTAGTCTTTTGCAGCTCAGGCCGCACTGTTTGATCCCCAAGAATTTCTGTTTTTATTCGGGTTTACACCAATCCTCTCAAACTTCCTTTAAACAAAATGGCTGACGAAGATTTCGATGTCGATGAGTAAGTTGAATGTGTTCACGGGCAGTTTTTTGTGTCACCCATATATCGAGTCTACGGCCTTAATAGGTTAAGCCATCAGCTAAACACAGCTTTTCCTTCAGGTTCATTTTAAAATTCTAATTTTTATCCTCCTTTTTCTTGTTATTACTATTTATGGTCAGTAGATGTTTAGAGAAACTGCTATTCGCATCCTTCGAACTGTTATGATGATGATGATGGCAGATTATTTTATGCTCGACTGTGATGGGACCTTTGCATTGCATTATTTCCAGTGCTGGATTGGGAGAAGACTTTGACGATGTGGAGGACGATGAGAACATCGAAGAACTCGATCAACAAGAGGTTAGTTCACTGTGTTTGTGGTAATGAAGTTACCATTTAGAATTCACTAAGCTGTCTATTAGGAATGTGGACCTGCAGTGCATATGGTGCAATGTGGCTCTTGAAGAAACTAGACTTTATCATGCTTACCTTTGAGATCCTAATTTGTTTCACTTTTCCGTGAACAGGAACAAGAAAATGTTGACATTCTAGCTGCAGGAGCTGCTGGGGGTGGAGTAGCCAAATCTAAAAGAATTACAACTCGTTATATGACAAAGTAATGAAATGGCATCAAAGGTTTTGTTATGTTTTGAAGTATTCAAATATTAACTGGACTCTTTAATCTATTTCCAGGTATGAAAGAGCAAGAGTGCTGGGAACCCGAGCACTCCAAATAGCTATGTGTGCACCTGTCATGGTTGAGTTGGAAGGTGAAACTGATCCACTCCAGATAGCTATGAAGGAATTAAAACAGCGCAAGATTCCAATTGTCATCCGTAGGTACCTTCCTGATCAAAGTTACGAGGACTGGGGTATTGATGAATTGATCATCATTGATCACTGATTTATGTTACCTTCAACTTTCCAAATGTTTATATCCCTCTATTCCCCCTAAGTTAGTTTTATTGCATAAGACCATTAATAAATCACAAAATCAAATTCCTTGTAATCTCATTTATTAGGCCAGCCCGAACATTGGGAATAACTTTAGCCTCAGCATGTTAATGTTGCATTACATACATGCTCACCTTAATTAAGCTGCTACTTTAAAAATTATCACAAAAACCTTTCAACATGGTTGACTCCCAAACACTACCCTCAGCTTTTATAGGGTATAACATAACATACAGGCACTTATTTGTGCTTTAAACAAGAGACAGATGTTTCAAATCTTGTTCTTCAATTCCCATTAGATCCTTCTTTTGAACACATGAATGAACAGAGTATTATCAAAATCACGCTAAAGCCTTCACAATACTGACAATTCAGGAAGAGAGTAGTTCCAGAGTTTCAAAAGCAGTTCCAGACCAACATTAGCCATACTGTTGTTCTCTGATTGAGGATCACATGTAGGTGACTGAAACACAAAATGGCACATTGCAATACGGCAATAGTTCATTCTGGAAGTTATAGCCTGCTGGTGACATAATTAAAACTGAAAACCTGCATTTGTTTGTGTGGTGCATACCAGTTAAACGTTAATTTGAAACATGCCTTAGAAACACTACCTTACATACTAGCAAAATTTGGTGCTACACCCACTAAAATGAGAATGACTTCATAGACATGTCACAATCATGTGTAACACCAATAGGAAATTCCTACACAAAATTATCATAGTCTAATAAACCAGGAACATTTTGAAACCATTGACTAAAAAGTGCTAATGGTAAAATTTTATAGAATCAAGTAAGTTATAACAAAGCCTAACACAATGGAAAGACAAACTAACCACAATGACATTAAAGGGAGGCACAAAACTATAAAAATTTTAGTAATAATAGAAAACAGACTAAAACTTGAATTTACAAGAAGACAAATTTTCCTAACAGATAAATCCAATTCATAATTGATTTTTGAAATTAGGTACACTTTGCCAACACTGAGGAATGTCAAGTTTGGCACTGATAGCAATAGAGTGTTGCGTCAGTTAAAAAACTGAAATTGAGATTAATAATCCTTTTGATTCAGCTTTCATCAAAACACTAATGGACTTCATTTCATATGAAAAATGAGAAATTGACTGACCAAGAAAAATCATGTTCAGTACTCATTCTGCCATTCTAAATCCCAAAACATCTATGAACTCTATTAGTATTAGGTTTACTTTCAGGGCACTAATTTGGCAGTACAACAAATACACACATAGCAAAGATGCATGTATGATTATGAGAGCACACAAGGAAGACAGCAAAAATTCGACTTGAACTTTGCACTAAAGTGCTTTGTCTCTGGAAATAGGTATGAACCAGAAAGGTGGCACTAGTTTTTCTGATTAGCATTGTAATGTACACATACTGCATGATCATCAAATGAAAATTGAAATCAACTGCAGTCAATGACAATTATTCTATTGGGTTCCATGTAAACTACATGACATGATAGAGAATTTAATGAGTGCAACTTACAAAGATATGCCTCCCCAATATGTAAATTCAGAATAATTCCTAGATTCATTAGGACAAAACATATACAAATTAAATACAGGTTAAAGACCTCTTCCACACTTACTTCACAATCAAATCTCAATTCAAAAAGAGAAAAACAAAACAGTCACACACAAGAAAAAAACAAAATTAACGCATAAATAAAACAAAATTGTACGGTATTTAGTTTGAGGAAGTTTTGAGAAGAGCAAGTTCTTTGATTAAGTGTCACACATCAAATAGAAAATGGCTCCACAATATTAACAAGAACAGCCAGAGGGCACAGATTCTCTATGCTCCAGACTTACATGGACCTTCACATGCCGGTAACAAGAAAATAAAATTTAAGAAGCATAATTTAACACCTCTCAAGATAAAATTTGCACATCTAGTACACCAATCTACATAATTTATGTTCCCATTAATCTTATATATTTTCACACACAGACGGTAAAATGTGTTTGTACAAAGAAATATCAAACTACTCAGTACAATTCTAATGACTGCCTCCAGCTTGAGGACAATCGTCATCCTTCTTTTCAGCAGATGTTCCTTCTTCATCTTCCTCTTCTTCCTCTCCTGCTTCTATGAGTTTTCTTGCCAGCTTTATTGCATGGTATTCATTATAATGAGCTTTCCTCTTACTTTCAAATAATTTTCGTTTTGCTGTTTGATGGAATAAAAAGGGATATTGATTTCTAGGAACCATAAATAAGTAAAAACAAGAAAAGAATTCGTGAAATCAAGAAGAGAGCCTACCTCTTTCCTCTGGAGTTTCTGATTCATCTTCTTCTGACTCACTCTCCGACTCCAAAACTTTCAAAGGTTTGTCACCACTCTTACGTATCCTGAAACACAGAAGAAAAACATTTTAAGAACAACCTTTGCTAAAAATTTCAATCAATCGCTTCAAAATAAAGCAAATGTCTGAACCATCCAGCTGGTTACTCTAGTTTGACAACCCTTACTTTTCAGCCAGTTCACCTGCATCCAACTCATCGGGAGGCTCTCCTTCTCCGTCCTCCCAATTGTAAGGCGTCTTTGGCTCTTCAATTTTCATATGGCCATAGTCCTTGTCTGAAGGGTGCAATGTTGCAATAATGTTCATTTCATCCCATTGTGTCGATTTCCCTTTTTGCTTCCTGAAATGTATTACAATAGATTACAAAACATATCAAAACAAAGACAATTGATGGTGTTCTTATGAGGCAGTAGCTTTCGGATCATAAAACAATGACTTTAGCATGGCGTGTATGAGTGTACCTGCTGGAAGGGCCAGCTGAGCTGGAAGCTTTACTCAAGGGCCTCATGCAACAGGGAAGGTGAAATCAAGTTATGAACATATCTAACTCCTTTGTAACAGTCCAACATTTGCCCTAGATCATATAACTACAGCTAGAAAATACTGGAGTAACAGTCAAAGCCATTATTCGGTCTGGGAAGAATTTTCTAGGGGATATAGTGGTGAACATAGCCATACCAAAAAACGCGCAAGACAGTTTTTCTCAAGATAATGTTGACAATTGAGAAGGGGTCAAACATTGAATCAGTGATTGACTCGTGGATTCAATACAAAAAGAGAAACGGGGAAGAGAAGCATGATGAATTTTAGAAGCCTTTGTTTATGTTGTTCTCTACTTATTGGGGTCCCTTAACCTCTCAAGGCAAAAAAAAAGTTATCATAAAAAAGGTTGCAAGACCTAAGTTAGAAAAAATAAATTGACTTTAGCGCAAATTTAAGACCACATAAAATAAATACTTTATATTACAGCAAAATCGTCTAAATTACCCTGAAAGACAAGCCTAGCCCAGAGACATGGCAATTCTGCACGATGCAATAATAAAGTAAAAAAATCAATGACACTGCGATAAAGCATATATGTGAGCAAAATTCGACGTGATTCTTACTTCTGGGGTCCTTCTTGTTTATCAAAGCTTGAGGAATTCTTCAAAATACCTTTAGAAGGTCTCTTCTGAAGATTGTCCGCCATGATTGCAAGATTGAAAAACTTCCACTGTAACTGTTGCCAACTAATAACGGAACCTTTTGTCAACCCATTTACACGGCAAAATAGATTGATTTGGGGGGAAAAAAGATCTTCGTAACAACAAATTTAGTTTAATATCACTTCCAAGAATTTGAGAATAACAGTAAACAAGTAGGAATTTTCGGATGATTGATAAATTGTGACACTTTCTAGGCTGGTAGCGGTGGCACAACATGTACTAAATAACCGCGCATTTCAAATGCTCCCTCCCTGAAGTCTATTAATATCAACCAACTGCATAGCTTTACGAGACGCCGAGCGCGAGGAACGGGTACCGCACTTCTTCTACTGAGTCAGAGACCCGAGCTACAGGGAATGCGCCTCTAACGCGGGCTTCAGTTGTTGCTTGTTTGATATGCCCCTCATGTATCTTCGACGAAGAATTACTTTGATGAGTGGCTGACTGGCCCGTCAAGAGGCCTCTAGGTGGATTGGCCCCCTACCTTCTATGGGCAACGGAGACAGCGACAGCAAACTCAACGCACTTGCACACTTGCACGTTGTGTTTGAAAAGGCGCGGGTCCCGTCGCTCCGCCTTGTTTGCTCAGTTCCTGCGACACCATGACGTCACACTGTGTTCTGTGTGTGTGAGAGTGTCAGTGTGTGTGAGTGTGCGTGTGTGCGAAAGTGTAGTGGTGCATTGTGTTGTCCCAGCTGAAACTGGTATCTTTGTAGTTGTTAGAATACGAAGAAATGTTTTAGTGGTACCTTGCATAGTTCCCGAGCCACAGAAATACTTGGTTAGCACTGTTCCTGGCGTTCTTTGACGTTCATGTGTCCATGAGCTACTTCTCAGATTTGCAGAATGACCTACTTGCTTTAGTATTCTCCATCTGTCAAGGTCTAGGTTCGCAACTAGATCAGAAAGCTTTCTTTGTACTTACTACCATTAATTATGGTTTACTCCTCTTTGACAGTTTGTTTAAGGTCTTGGTAAGATAGTAATTGTGTTTCTTACGGAGTGGACCTAACCTATTAATCTTTACCAACAAACCTCAAATCGTCTGCTTTGGTGTTATGAAATATTGACAAACATATGGACTGTAATATGAATTAATTATAAAATGTATCTTATCTGATTTTCATATGTTTCATTCTTTGTAGTTTTAGTTTCCATTTGTTGCATCATTGTGATTAGTAAATGGTTCATGATTTTTGGAGCAATAATTTTTCTCATGAATATATTATGTCAAAGACTGACCTTTTTTTTTTTTTTTTTACAGATTGTGTTGTTATCTCCCGGATGCTGTCATGGGGTTGCTTTTTACTAAGATTTGGAGCCTGTTTGGAAATGAGGGTAGGTATTGCAAGAACTTTTTCTCAACTGCTTTTAATATATACCCATTAAGTTCCTTCATTACACAGTTGCCATTGTTTTGTGGTTACCCTTGGTTTCAGAGCACAAAATTGTCATCGTTGGTTTGGACAATGCAGGAAAAACAACAATTCTCTATCAGTTCTTGATGAATGAAGTAGTGCACACTTCTCCCACAATTGGATCAAATGTGGAAGAAGTTGTTTGGAAAAACATCCACTTCATGATGTGGGATTTAGGAGGCCAACAAAGTTTACGGGCTGCATGGAGTACTTATTACAGTAATACAGAGGTACAGTTCATTTTGTGATATACATTCCTTGATGTTTTACGCTGTTTTTGTAACACCCCATTTATTTTTTTTGCAGTTTGTTATAGTTGTAATAGATTCCACTGATAGGGAACGTTTGACAGTAACAAGGGAAGAACTGTATCGTATGCTCAGTCATGAAGACTTGTCGAAAGCAGCTGTACTTATTTTTGCCAACAAGCAAGACCTGAAGGGGTCAATGACTGCAGCAGAAATATCCAAGCAACTTGACCTTACATCAATTAAGAAGCAGCAGTGGCACATTCAGTCGTGTTGTGCATTGACAGGAGAAGGGTTAGTGATATTTCAAAATGTCAGAGAAAATATATTTAAAAAACTCTAAATTTTTCAATCTCTTTCTTATAGGCTTTATCAAGGGCTGGAGTGGATTTGCAGTCGATTGAAAAAGAAGTAAAGAAGAAGCAAGACATAAATTTTGAAGAGTGCCTTGTGTTGACCATCTGAGGTCTTCCTTGTGTGGAATTTCTAAAAGTGACAAACATGTACATTGTATGTGAAAGAAAAAGTGAAAATGTTTCTGTTAAAAGTTTAAAAATGTATGTTTTTTTAAGTAAGCCAACAGTTTAAACTTGCTAGGCTTGTAAGGGCGCAAGTGGATTCTAATGTCATTGCTAGAAGGGTTTCCTGTTTTTCTTTGGGTATGATGTCTAATAAAAGCAGGCATGTATTTTAAAGATTAGATGAATTTGAATATGGCAAATTAATATGGTTTGTTGTCATATCATAAATAATGCACCCCTTCTGTCAATGACAAAATGAGTTATTATGAAATTATTACAGGCTGTGATGTAATTTGATTGTTGAGGTGAAATGCTGTCTAGTATTAATGACAGCAAAAGTTTTTAATTTCCTCAATAGTACTGAAATAGATTGCCTGTCCTCTTTCTTTTCTGCTTTCAGACCTAGTAAAAAGGCCAAGATTTTAATTTTTTTTCTTTCTGTGTCAATATTCCAATGTACTGTATGTAACTTCGTCTCTTTACTCTGCACATCAGGTAGTATAATTTCTGCTTAGTTTAAAATGAACTGGAGTTACTGTATGTTGTTGGCACATCACCGACGGCTTCACAGGAGCTGACAAATAAGTTATTCGTTCATTTTGCCTTAGAAATGACTACCTTTTTAATGTGAAGTTTTTGTTGTAAAATAGACAAATATCTTTGTTCAGGCATCCTTCAGACGACTTTGAGGCTACACTTGAACTGGCACAAAACATCACATTTTGAGTAGGCATTGTCATTGCAGTCAAATGCA
Organism: Stenchaetothrips biformis; assembly: GCA_030522485.1. Classification (NCBI taxonomy): domain Eukaryota; kingdom Metazoa; phylum Arthropoda; class Insecta; order Thysanoptera; family Thripidae; genus Stenchaetothrips; species Stenchaetothrips biformis. The sequence goes on from CM060088.1 coordinate 10,219,836, forward strand.
TTTTTTAGTTTTTGAATGTTGAGTGCGAAGTTATTTGTTTTTTAATCTTTCTTCAGAAAAATGCATTTGTGGTTTCATCACTGGTTACTGCCAACTTATCACACAATGCTTGCTGTTGATTGTTTACCTTTTTTGGGTTCTTTACTTTGAATTTTTGTGCTTGGTTCTTGAAATCTACAATTTTAGTGTGTGTGTTGTAGATTCCAGCCCTTTGAGAGGGTTATCTGTGATGCATACTTGTGTACAGTACTGTTGGTGAATACGTATTATGTAAAGTTACTGCAGTAAACCAATTGTTCTATGTATTAGTAGAGGGATTAATGTTACATATGGTCGCCTTGACTCAACTCTGTTACTCATGTTACCAATTTTTATGTCTAGTGATAGAGAGTTGGAGTTGATGGGTCCATGCCACTTAAATCTTAAAAAATTAAATAAAAAACTACAATTCAAGTTTTAAGTTAAGAGAATAAATCTGCACTTAAAATATGTGAACAGCAATGCTGCAGTAAACTACGACTGATATAGTGATGACCGTTTTAGTGTCAAACTTGAGTGTTCTTTGACTATGTCAACAGTCTCCTCTGGTGTGGGTAGTCTGTGTTTCAAGGTACAAACAGAACTGTGTATTCCTGTCATGGCTGAGAGGCAGGCAAAGGCACAGGATGTACGATATGAAAATCTATTTCTGTTTGTTAGTTGGCATAAACTTCAGAAAAATGCCGAAATCATGAAAGTGCCATCAGCAAATGATTTAGCACAATAGACTCCTTTGTAAGACTGTTTTGAGAAAGACAATTCTGAGTTGAGGAATGTGTATAAATTATCTTTATTTCTCCAAACAATTTCTCAGTATTTTACAAAATTGTCTTACTTTAAGGCTCTGCTGTTATCTCATTGTCATGCATTGATCGCATTGCTCTACCTCAGCTAGCTCTCAGCGTGTCAGTATGGAGGTTCAACTGGTTGGAGCTGTGGCTTCAAAGTCAGCACATGAAAAGTCTTGCATGTAATTGTCTTCATGGAATTCTTAGTTTTATGACGTTTGCAACTTTTTGGGTTTATATTTTTGTACGGTTCAAGAGTTTTCATGTAGCATATCTGCATGTTTTTCATAATTATTTTTCCAGTTGTGAGGTGTTTCCCCTGCTGGCATGTTATAAATTTTAATCATATTTCTTTGGATAAAGTGTTTCTTTCACTGAATTTTAAGTATGCATTCTGTTCAATTGAATCATCCCATTATACATTTATGTATTTCATGATTACTATTTTGCATTACATGGGAGATATTTTTTTTTTTTTGTACAGTTGCTGCAAGTTGTTATGTGATTGACTTTGGTATATTGTGATATGTATAAATGAAGTTTTAATAATCATCCATTTAACAAGCCAATTTATAGTTTCTCTCAAGAATTGGGGAGATTTTTATCTCATATTTTGCTCTCAAAGACTCAGCTCATGTTTTCTGGCATTTGCAATATTTGCCTCTTTATGAAGTAAACTTTAAGCGGCAACAATCATTACTTCTGATGGAATTAGTTCAAAATCTTTATTTAAGGTTAATATTAATTTACAGTATATACTTATGTATGTATACACTCTGTTTTGTTTTTCAGAGAAAAATACTGGAGTCATGTTATTTTCATGAACAAGTATGTTGTGACTGTTTAATGAAAGTATTCTTGAGAATGGTCTTCTAATATCTTGCCATCATTTACATGATGTTGGGTTTCTAGTTATACTTATGAAAGCCCTGGCCCATCTAGAATATGTCAGGCTGAATCTGTTGAACAGCTTACATGTAATGACATAAATAAAGTTTATCTTTCAAATAGAGCATTTCAACCTTCTTTCCTATTTGTTCCATTTTTGGGTAGTCAAAAAATAAAATAAAGGCGTAATACATCACTTGTTTTTTATTAATATTTCAAAACAAGGAGGGCACCGACACTTTGACGTGTAGGGTGCTCCCATTTCAAGACACCTTCGATACTAAGCGTGTGTGTGCTGGGCATGGTCGACATCAGCCCAAGCGTCGCAGCGAAGTGAGCAGCAAGTCGGTGTCGAAGGCCGCCTCGATGTCGTCTCGGGACTGGCACACCGCGTCCATGCGGCACGAGTCTGCAACGGGACGCAGGTACTGAGCAACGCTGCGCCGGGGAGGCCAGAGTAAGGCCCAGGCACACTAGACCGAGGAGCTCACCGTGGGTGCAGCACACGCCCTGCGCCGCGCACCTGCCGGGCGCGCTGCCGTCGGGCGTGAGGTCGGCGCCGCAGGGCGCGTCCAGGGGCAGCCCCGCGAGGGGTGCGGCCGGGCCGGCGGCCGGTGGCGCGCAGTGCGGAGGGAAGGCGACGGCGCGGGTGCAGGTGCCGCGCGACGCCATCACGCAGCCGAACAGCGGGCTGCAGCAGATGCCCGGGCCGATGCAGAGACCCTCACCGCCGGGGCCGCACGCCACGCACTGCACCTGCCAACACCAGCGCGGTCATTCCCTGCTCCACGCGGGACGCGCCGGACGCGCCCCCGGACTGGTAACGTACCTCTCGGTTGCGGCCCGACACCGCCCCCGGCACCGCCACCGCGCTGCCGGACCGCTTGCCGCCGCGGGGGCAGTTCGTGATGAGGCACGCCCAGCCCGCCCCCAGCAACACGAGCAGCGCCGCCCCCAGCAGCAGCCCGCCCCCGGCTCTGGCTGTCTTCATGTCTTGCAGGCGTGGTGTGTTGCGGCTGCTGGCGTGTGGACGGAGCGAGGCGCTGCCGGAGTCTGAGGCCGGCCGAGGGGCGGCTCCAGCTTTATACCACGCGAGGCAGCATCCCCAACAGTGCGAGAGGGACAGGGTGAGCCTAGCCGGCAGGTGCCTGGCAAGTGCCTGGCTTGGGCTTCCGCATGCAAAGACGCGGACAATGATCAGGCGCCCTTCGCTGGCATTGTCGCGGTGCGTGCACACTGCTCACGCTCACCACGCCGGCATCGTCGAGCGAGAATAAGCATAAGCCCACCCCCACACCACTAACGCAGTCACGTCCCGACCCTAGCCCCGCAGGCCCCGCATCACGCGGTGACGTCTATCCCTTCTATCAGAGCAGCGCCTGGAAGGTACACAACTTGCGATAAATGAGGAGGAATGTTTCGGAATTGTTGCAATAAAAGATACGAGTTATGGAGTTGCACGTATTATAATTACTAAAATACCAAGTTTTTACATAAAACACGTGCTCCAATTACTTAGTGGCTAAGACAGGTGTGCTATTTGATAAAGAAAGATGCATACAATGATTCTTTGAATTATAATTACTGAAAATTACACTGGAGCAACTGAACCATTAAGGCAATTTTTTTGGCACTTCACAGAGATTGACCACCAGCTGCCCAACTTTATATTTGCACACAACCTTAGTATCAACAAACCTATTGATTATGAAGTAAATTATGGGTACAAAGTAACACATTCACACTAGAAACACAAAAGGAAAAGAAATTACAAAAGGTAAAGGAAGAAAAAGACACATTCTCAGATACACTCCTCTGACAAATGGAGAAATCACATCACAAACACCTTCTCCACCTTCTTATAGGGAAATGTCTCTTTTGTTTTGGGACAAATAATATTTCCATTATTTTCAGAGGCCATCTGCTGCAATGCCTAGAAAGAACACACTCAAATTTGAAATAGATATGATCTTCGAAAGGTCATTAATAGGACACATCATTTCTTTGCCTTACCTGTTCCCCATAAACATGGCCATTGGGTAACATCATAGGTTGGTTGTGCTCATTCAGAGGCAAACCAGAAATACTACAAAATAGACGTGACTGGGAGCAATGTGCCATTGGTAATGGTGCAGCCAGCACATTAAAGGACTCGTTGCAGACTGGGCAGCTTGGATTTCTCCTCTCTTTGCAGCCACGGTAACACTGAGTAAACTATAAGTTAAGGAATATTAATTTCAAAGCATGGATAAAGAGTCAAATGTCTGCAAGTCAAACACGTAACTACTGCATGACCCAAAATTGTCAATAAAGGATATGGAGTCTTCAGTGCTGAAAGGCCTGCTTCCAGAGTTACAGTGAACACTGATTGATTGGACATATGGAAGAGACGATAATATTCATGGCGGAACTGCTCAATTAATCGGTCCCAACGACGTTCATCTAAAAATTCTTTGTAAGGAGAAAGCTCTGTAAGACAAAAAAAAACATATAACATATGCATTAGATTTTTATTTTGATTTTACCACATTAGTCAGTAAATTAAACAAATGACCAGTACAATCAGTACCTGTATTTGTTGGGAAGGCTAAAAGAGCCATGCAGTGTTGAACATCTTGTAATTGATCTTCTTCAAAATTTGAAAAATGCTTCCTGGCATGTCTATTTAGAAAAAAAAAATGCAAAACAGAGTACGTATATTTTTATGTATAATTAGGCAAAGCACAAACAGTCAACATAAAATTTCACAAATTAAAATGAAAATACCTCACAGCATCCACTCGCTTGTCAGCACGAACAAGTTCCACATATTCTTGAATTCTCAAGTTAAATTCCATGTTAGATTTTAATTTGCGCAGCTTTGAGCGATTGTCCTGGCACCATGCGAGGCATTTGGAGGTCTCTCTCTCAGCAAGTGATTGCTCAACTTCTCTTGATGCTAAAAATACATCTATAACAAAAGAAATATGGGTGGATAAAACAAGAGGTAACTCTAGTGAAGAAGAGGACGTTCTTTGACATGACTTAATGAGGAAGCTGGAGGCATAATGTTATTACCTATGTTGGTCAAGTCTCGTAGGTTGGAAGTATCAGCAAGACGAGTTGCAGTCCCATAATAGCCTTTGCGTAAAAAATATTCCACTAGCATACGGTCCAATCTGCTTCGCCTCCACTGGCTTCCACCAGTAGCATGCTCACGAAGATGTTCTAGACGGCGTTTACACACATATCCAGCTTGGAGCTCTTCAGAAATACTTTCTTCAGCCTTTAAGAATAGAAAGGATTGTAAGAAAGGAAAGGAAGGAAACTAATATGAAAAGCAAATGATTTGCAAGAAATGTTAGTGCTAATGAAGCCAAAAGTGACTGCAATGGTGTGTTACCTTTCTCTTCATGACACTCAGATGTTCAGCGACTCCCCCTAACAATCGGCTTATGTCTCCAGCTCGAACAGTCTCTGCAGCAAGGCCTTTTTCAAGTTCCAAAGCAGCAGAACGAACATGGGACACTTTCAAGTCAATCCCCTTCAGTGCTGCACGATATTTCTTATTCAGCAGCTCATAAGGAACCTGGAAAAACAACAGTTTTGACTAATGTTTTAAAAGCACAATAATTGGAAACTGAAATCAAGATGCACATTTTGTGGCTGACAAAACAATTAGCATAATGGCAACCTAGGTTATGTGTTCTGAACTAACTTTTGAAAAATTCACATTAAGTTTCAAGGACCATAAAACAAATAGTCAATATTGTAATACCAGGTAGAGGCCATATTTTCCGGTGGAAAGCCAAAATTATTTGTTAACATCGAACAACTCGGAAAATATGAAGCACAGCCTACATTCCGTCGTAATTTGGCAGTTCGTAAGGAACGAGGGATTTGTCTCACCTTCAAGGTAGGATGCTCCAACGATTTCAAGTCAGCCATTGTGCTCCTTGTACCCTCTGGCTGAATGCACGTTGAGTAAAGTATTTACGAACAACAACAATGACAAACAGCCTACGCCATATTTTGGCAGTAGTTGGACAAAGCAGCTGATTCGATGGCGTGTACTACGTCGACTATCGTATATATCGATAAGTTGTGAATTTGTGTGCCCCAAAATTGCGTGAATTTCAAAGATTTTTGGAGAAATTTATGACACGACGTCCTTGAAGCTATGAGAATAGAGTGAAAATAGTGTCAAAATTTTCCAATACGTCTTCTGCTTGTTTACATGTTGCCGGCCTGCTACTGGCTAGCCTGATCAGCTGTTAGGGGTGGGGTGGGGGTGTAAAGGGGTGATCTGATCTGTTATCTGCTGGTGCTGGTGCTGGCTGCCAGTTCAGCAGAAAATGTAAGTACTTTGTGCCCCTGCACCGGTAATTATTTCAATTGCTGCTATTTTTTGAAAAAGAAAACAAAAAAAACCTTCAATACTGCTTATATGAGCTATGTCACATGTGTGTCATGTCCTTGAATTATTTGATGATGAACTATTATTTCTTAGCTTTGGTTATGAGTACATGATTTCCTTTGTTCAGAAAATTCGATCAAGGATGCTGTACTTTCGAAAAATTGTGATTAAATCACCATGATTTTCCTGTACAGATGAATGATGTGTCAAAGTTGCAAGCTCTTGAATCCAATAATTATCAGACAAAATCAAAAAAATATTCTGTGTCAAATTCTAAGAAAAAATCAGCAGATGACGATCTTGAGAAAGTCAAAGATAAGGGTGAGAAGAGGACCAAACGAAGGAAGGCAAGTGACTCAACCAAGAAACTCAAGAAAGAGGATCTTGTTGAAGCCAAAAACGCTAGCCGTAATTCATCTGCTACACCAGACAGCGAACCAAGACAAGACCAGTCAGATTCCCCGATAACAGATGATGTATTTGAAGGTTCCAACAGCTCGTTAGAGAGCAATGAGATTTTATCTATGGGTTCGCTCTTGAAATCAGTTTTAGACCGCAAAAAGAAAGTAAGTCTGTTGATAACCGTGGAACCAGCTGTAGGTCTTAGGATCTAAACGACTAATTTACCATCATTTGTTTCAGCTTCTATTGGAATCAGATGAAATACAGCAGTTTTTCAAGGAACTTATGGTGAAGCAAGAGCGGTGGGATGGTCCAAGTTAATGATACTATTTCTTGTTGAAGAACAATCTGCTGTGATATTACAACTGTCAAATTTTTATTCTTGTTTTTTACAAAGACGTCTAATTTTTAAATCTTGTTTGTCTCTGCCTTTCATTTGAAGTCTTCTCAGTACTAAGTTATTCTTAATTATTGCTCTTCATTTTTTTCATTGTGAAATAATAGTCACTCTTTTTTCTGTACAACTTTATTTTACATCACTCTCACCTCATAACTCACACCTTATTATGCAATAGTGTCATATAGATTTTGCTTAAAATGATAACAATTTCAATGTTAATGGCACTGAATGGAAGACATGTTGCATTGGAAGACATTGATTCATTGAGAGGAAGACATCATTACCCTTAACGGCAAAGCTCTTTAAAACAAATTATTTAAAAATATATGGCTTTTTAGATAAAATAATTCACACACATTTCTAAAATACTGGTAATGGAAGCCACACACAAACGAGATGAATAGGGTCAACACAAGAATACATGAATAGGCCCTTATGTCACTGTGGATACACCAAGCTTTGAATGGAATGGTAAAAGTTATAACAATTATAAAATGGCAAATAATTTCATGACTAGTATTAGTTGCCACATAAATAATCAAAGATCCCCCCCTTTTTTTCTCATAGTTAACTTATAATAGCAATTCATTCACAACTTAATTAAAAGAATCATAGGAGAAATTTAACTTTGAACTGACACAGGTGAAAAATCATGATCACATCCTTTCATCATTCAAAGGTTCCCAAAGCACATGTATTTCACATCAGTGTACTCCTCAATACCATGGTGGGAGCCCTCACGTCCAATGCCAGATTCTTTGATTCCTCCAAAAGCTGCTTCAGTGCTAGAAATCATTCCCTCGTTAATTCCAACCATGCCAACTTCAAGAGCCTTACCAACTCGCCAACATTGGGCAATATCGCCACTGAAGAAGTATCCGGCCAAACCCACTAGTGTGTCATTTGCAATCTTAAGACATTCCTCCTCAGATTTAAATCTGTGTAAAATAAAATAAATGGTATCAACACTCATCCAAAATTTAGAGGGAAGCTTGAATACCTCTGAAGTAGTTAAATACTTACTTGATACAGGCAACAACGGGTCCAAAAATTTCCTCACGATAACAAAGCATGTCCGGTTTGATGTTAGTCAACAGAGTGGGTTGGTACCACCTTTCTCCCAATTCTGTAGCTGGACCTCCCCCAAGATGAACTGTGGCTCCCTTATTCACTGCATCCTGCACAATGTTGTCCACCTAAACACCAAGTAGATGTTATTAATACCGAAACAAATCCTAAGCGTCACCTGAGTAGGGGCAAGGACTTACCCGCTGCAGTTGAGTGACATTTATTAAGGGACCAGTGTTACAGCTCTCACCAATTCCTTGCTTCAATTCTGTCTTCATTGCAACCTTCAGCTTCTCTACAAACTGGTCAAAGACAGCCTCTTCAATGAGGAACCTGTTGGCGCTTACACATGTCTGAAGAGCCAAACAAACAAAAGAAAGCACGTCAACTATAAGCATTTGGGGATAATGTAACAGAATAAAATGAAGTGTTGGAAAAAAGATTACATACTTGACCACAATTTCGAAACTTGGATGCCATTGCCCCAACAACGGCCTGATCTAGGTTTGCTGACTTGAAAACAATAAACGGAGCATTGCCACCAAGTTCCAGGGAGACCCTTTTGACTCCTGATGCACACTGTTGGTAAAGGATCTTTCCAACAGCAGTGGAACCTGAAGGAAAAAAAATGAAATTTAGGGCAGGAGAGAGGGATTATTTTTTTTTTTTTTTTAAATATGAAATATTATTTATACCTGTGAAAGAAAGTCCTCGAACAAAAGGACTTTCGCATAAAATTTTTCCCATGGGGGCAGCATTGTCTCGACTTGCGGTGATTACATTCAACACTCCCTTGGGGATGCCTGCATCATGGGCCAACTGAGCTAGCGCAAGTGCTGTAAGAGGAGTGTCCTCTGCTGGTTTTATGACACATGTACAACCAGCAGCCAAAGCAGCTCCAGCTTTCCTTGTTATCATCGCATGAGGAAAATTCCACTGAAATACAAATTAGAAAAAGTTGAAAAGTGCTGTTTAGACAACATTACTCAGAAATAAAAATTCAAATTAATTTTCTTACAGGTGTGATGAGGGCAGCAACTCCAATAGGTTGCCTAATAAAAAGCATTTCCTTAGATTTAGCAGGGCTGGCTGCAATTTCTCCCTGAATAGAAACAGAGACTAAAATAGTGACTAACACAACAGTGCCTTACTACAAAAAGTCCTTTGCATCTGAAGCTTACATTAATCCTGCGTGCTTCCTCAGAAAACCATTCAATAAAAGAGTTCCCATAAAATACTTCGCCTAGTGACTCTTTGAATGGTTTACCCGCCTCAATGCTGACTAACCGAGCCAATTCCTCCTTGTTTTCTTCAAGTAAATTAAACCATTTACGCAGCAAAGTGGACCTTTCCTATATCAGGAAATATTGGAGTGATGGTTACAATAATACCTCTCTTTACATTTCAAAATAAATATGAAAAATTTTGAAAACATAATTCTAGTACCTTTGCAGTGGTGCTTGCCCATGGCTTGAATGCACTGTATGCAGAATCGATGGCTGCCTTTGTATCTTCAACGTCCATGTCAGGCACTTGCCCAATAACACTTCCATCAGTGGGGTTTATTACGTCAAAGCTTTTTCCTTTCTTAGAGGTAGTCCATTCTCCATTCACAAATGCCTTGTCACGAAGCAAAGACATGTTTCTTTGCATCAGACTGAATGCACCCCTCTGCACAGACCACAATGAAGAAAGGGTGAATAAAAATAAAAATAAGTGTTAACAAGACCTTTAAACTCACACTATCTCATCATAAGCTACGCAGGCCGCACCACGTAGGGCACAGAGTAACCAAGAGATAACGCAAGCCAAGGCTCTGTCAGAGTCAACAAGGAGCAAGCATTCTAGAGAAGTGCTGTTCAAGAAACTGTCAAAAGCAGGACAGGTTATGTTATGGTTCGCAATTCTGACGAAAAGTCGAACAGTGCTGACCTTGACGAGAAGGGACCCTACTCCGGCGATGGCCATACTGAAATTTTAGTGGACTTGACGAACACTGCTTGACAACAGCCTCCAGCCAATTGAAAGATCAAGTACAGTCCCACATGCTAAATTGCTGTTAACGAGAGCAGGAGCAGACGACAAGGGCTTTAGGCACATTACCAACCCAAAATAAAATGTGCCAACAGTCAAAGCGATAAAATCTTTATTTTAAATTCAAAAATGTCAGACAAACTTTAACGTATATAATATATTTTTCATTTACTTCGTTGCGGACAGTCTGTAACCGAAAGAAGCGCAACTATTCAGACAGAAAGAGTTCGCGAAACAAGTGCGCACCCTGGCGGACGCTTCACTGGCGCTAGTATCGAGCCTCCACACCGCGCGATTCAAGCGCCGTGCACCACTACACCTTGGAGTAAGTCCTACTCCAAGACTACACCACTCAATCGGGCGGGAGCGTCGGGATAAAATTATTGATGGAAAAAAAATGCAAACCGAAAAATACGCTACTGCGCCGAGTATATGCCTAACGATGCACTGCATTGAGGAACTGAGGAGAGTTGGGGGAACTGTTCCCGCCAACAGCGTAAAAGGGTGGGAAGTTGGGCGAGAGCGAGGCTAGGCGAGGCGAGCTCCAACGCAGGGGGAAAAGAGGGGCAGGGCAGAGCAGGGGGAGGCTAGTGGCGGATCCAGAGACGGCCTTGGGGGGGGGGGCAAAGTAGCCTACTTCCAGGGGCAAAGTAGCACCTTTTGCACCTTTCAGGCGGCTATCTAGGTGCTATGGGGGGGGGGACCCCCTCCGTACCCGCGCTTGGGGGAGGCTGCCCCTAGCTGCCCCACGCGTCGTCCCCGCCCCACAGCGTTGCGTGGAGGGGCGCCCATCTCCGGCCGACAGGGGGTGGAGGGATGAAATGATGGGGAATGGCGGTGAGGGGCGGGGGCCGTGGCCGTGGCCGGGGCGCTGGGGTGGCAGCGAGGTGGCGGAGGGCGTGGAGCCTTGTCCAACCCCACCCTCAACTTGCGACTCGCAGGCTGCGCAGGCTGCGCAGGCTGGCGGCGCTGGCAGCACACGCTGGCAGCAGGTGGTTTGCTCGGCCCGGCTCGGCTCCGCTCGACTCGACGGCGGCCCACAGGGGCCCGGCCCGGCCCAGTGACTGGGGCCTGGGGCGGCCTGGGGCCCCTCGCGCGGGCCGAGGGAGGCGAGGCTACAGGCGAGGCGCCGAGCGCCGGCCAGTCTCAACCGCGTGGGCCTGGGGCGAGCATGCCGTCTGCGTAGTCCGTGTCCGTGCCCCGCGCGAGGGGTGGCGTGGCGCTCTCAGTGCGTGCTGGCTGCCTGGCTGGCTGGCTGGCTGGCTGGCTGGCTCCGACTCCTGGCTGCTGCGCCCGCCTGCACAGCCTACGCTCTCGCGCAGCATCCAAGCGTCGCGCACCCCACTCCAGCCCGGAGCCCCCGCCGCCCCGCGACGCCAGGACGGGCGCGCCGCACGGGCCGACCCGGCCGACCCCACGCGGCGTGGCGGGGTTGCTGGCGGGGTCGCCGTCGGGGGCGTCTCTTGGTAGCCAGGCGCCGCGCCGGGGTGAGTACGGAGTGCAGGTCCGCCTGCTCGCCGCGCCTCGCCAGCGGACTAACGAGCCCCCCCCCCTCCCCCCACGACACCCTTAAGTGGCGGTGAGTTATCGAGGACCTCGCTGCGGCGCTGCTGGTCAGGTGTCGGCGTCGGCGAGGCGGTCAAACGCGGCGACGGGGTGCAGGCGGGGTGGCCCGGGCGGGGAGGAGAACAGCGGGGCCCCAGGGCTCCGCTATCGCGTAGCGGAGCGGCGGAGCATCCCCGGGGAAATAGTTGCAAACTTTAATCGAAGCACCCCGAAAAAAAGCTGCGGGCCGAGTTTCGAGGTTTCGAGGTATACCGAGAAAACTGATTAACGACGAAAGAGAAGTAGCGTTGGCGTCGCCGGGCCTTGTGGCGGACACAGTGGCGGGCACAGGGTGACAAGAGACAACCCCTTCGCCCTTTGTTTTTGTCGGCCGCAGGTCGTGCCCTCTTATCGCGGGGTTCTATTACTGCACGCGGAGAGCAGTGTTTGTCCGCGAGACACTAACCGAGTCTGTGTTTGAGTTTGTGTTTGTTAGTGTGTGTGTGTGTGTGTGTGTGTGTGTGTGTGTCTGTCCGTCTGTGTTTCTGTCTGTCTGTCTGCTTGCGTCGCTGAGATTGGGACGCCCGGGGCGTTGGAGTCGTGTGGTGGCGCTGTCGTGGTGGCGCCGCAGACCGCACGCCGCCGGCCTTGCGGGCAGCGCTTGCATTGGTGGATCGGGAGGAGGCATGGCTGTATGCCGAGCGGTGCGCCGAGCGGTGCCCGAGCTGTGCCCGAGCTGTGCGCCGAGCTGTGCGCGGGGGTAAATGTCAGGGAACGGCATCCAGCCGCATCCACCTCGCTCCAGAGCACGCAGCGGTAACGGGATTACTCTTGCCGCCAGCCCTGCCAGCCCCGCCAGCCCCGCCGCCCGCTCCGAGCAGGCAGCGCCCTCGCCTCCCCCCACCGTCGTCCCTCGTATGATGCTTACCGCCTTAATTTTGCATCCCGGGCACTCTGCGCAGCACAAAAAGGACAAAGTCGCGACGCAGGGTGGGACGGGGCGGGCCGAGGGCAGGAGGGAGGAAGGAAGGAAACAAAGGAAGAGATGGTAGAGAGGTGTGCGAAGGAGGCGGGTCGATAGGGTCTTCAATATAACAGCGAGCAAACGGACCGCACGGCAGACCCCCTCCCCGGAGTTCCATCTCTCCAGTCCCATACAGGGTATACACCAACCTATCCATGGCAGACGAGACGTGTCTCCCTTGGCCAGCAGGAGGTGCGCCATCCTAAATATTCAACCACGTCGTCGTCGTCCTCGTCCCGAGGAGGTGAGGGGGGGAGGGGGATGAATCAGCACCGCGTGACGACAGGTGGAGTGGTTCCGAGTAAGTGGGGTGGATGGCATTGCCCGTTCGCGCGCGAGCCTCATTCACGTGCACGCGTGTAAACACAGCGCTACGCCGAACGCGGCACACGCGGCGAAAGAGGCCCTTAAATAAATGAAGCGCGCTGCTCGTCCACCTTTTTTCTTCCTTCCTCGCCAGCAACAAACCGGAAGGGAATGAAGCGTGAAAATTAGGAAAAGCGGAACAGCGCGCGAGCGAGCGGGCCAGGGATGAATAATGCATTACTAAAGCACATGAAAGGGGGGAACAGAGAGGCACCGCCGGCAGAAGAATACTCGTGTGCAATGATCAATTACCGCGTCATGATTCATTAGCCGGCTGGGTGCGTGTCTGTGCGCAGCGGCGCGGTGCGTCCACGAGCACAGCGTGCTTCGTCACCGCGAGGAGCACGGCAATATGGCGGTCATAAATCCAGCGCCGAACCTACCGCCCGCCGCGCACGACCTCCACTGCCAGGACCGCCAGCCTGCGCCGGCCGCCAGGCCTCGAGGTCGGGAACGCCATCAGCGGGGGGCGAGGCGGGGCGGGGCGGGGCGGGCCAGGACGCCACCACGCCCCGCCCTGTCCGCCACTTCGTCGCGAGCGCGCTTATTAAATTATTCAAAGAAAATGCATTTACGGGTAGGGGACGCTCGGGGATCCACCGTCCGCAGCGCGGCTCCAGCGCTTAGCCTCGAGCGCTTAGCGGCGCGAAGGGGGCCAGCACTGGCCGGGGGCGGAGGGGAGGGGAGGAGGAAGGCGCCGAGAACCAGAAGCGCGACTGAAAATTGACAGAGGGGATATTGAAGCAAGGCGGCCGTGCGGCCGAGGCGGCAGGGCGCCTGCCATCGGGAGGGTAGGCAGGCCCGCCGAGCACGCCGCCGCCCGCACAGCCTACCCGCCAGGCGCTATGCGCTACTTGACGCGGGCTGCCACCGCCGCTTCCAAGGAGTCGTGCCGTGGCTCTGTCTCTGTCGCACTCGCGGCGCGACCCGCAAAGGTGCGGGTGCGATAGAGACAGAGCCACGACCAGACCGCGATGACGTGGCTCCGATGGCGGCCACTTTATCAGTGGCTCGTCTACTGCCCCCGTCAGGCCCCTTCCCCCCCCCCCTCCTCCAAGACCACTATCGCGGCGATAAGGGCAGCCTGTTGATGGGGGATTCCCTGGGATTTTGGCGCGGACCGCTAACTGTTACACAACTCTCCCCACGTCCCGCCGGACTCCTCCGGCCTCGGCTCCAGCCGACTGCGAGGAGAGTATTCTTCCGGTGGGCGAACATCGCGCGGCGCATTGCGGGGCATTGCGGGGCCCGTCCCGTCGTCGAGCCCGTGTCCGAGGCTGCAAGGCCGGCCCGTGTCGGACCTCGGCCTTCGGCTCGGCCTTCGGCTCCAGATGGGTGGCTCGGCAAGCGCGGCGACGCGGGAGCGAGAAGGAGGGAAACGGATCGGGAAGAGAGCGAACATCGAACGGAACCACGGGCAGAGGCCGGGCTGGGCCCGGGGCGCTCGTCCAACGATAACATGGGAATAATGAGGGGCAGCCTCGGCTGGCAACCACAGCCGCACACGAGGGGTGGCCTGCCCGGCAGGCAAGGGTCGTTACACACGCAGCACTCACCCACGACTCACCCTGCGATGAGCAATGCGCTCCAGGCGGCTGTCGAAATGGCGCAGTCGCTAAATGTTTGTACGTGGTGATGCATGATGTTAAACCTGCGTAACGATTTGCGTAAAATCGTGCACAACTTTGCATTATTTAGGCATACTCACGCATAATATTATGCAAATTCCCCGCATGGACAAAATCGTGCAAGTTACACGTACAAAATTCTACGTAAACATAATTAGTGAGCAGCCATTCCCACTAAAACGAAACCCTGTACTCATGGCCGGGTGGGGGTGGGGGCACTGTGATTGGACAGACGGAGGGGCGCGTCGCGTCTCCGCGGTCGCCATGGCGACGGCCCGACGGGATGGCGGACCTTGGCCGCGGTTCGGATGGCCGAGGTTATTGGAACATCCGCGCCAAAGTAAATGGGGCAGGGCCGCGCAGCACCGCGCAGCACCGCGCAGCCGAAGCGAAGCACCGCGACAAGCCGAGGAATCGCTTTCCGATGCGGAGCGCGGCGAGGCGGGGCGGGGCGAGGCGGGGCAGCTCGGCGTCGCGGGGCGCGGGCGGGGCGCGGGCGGGGCGCGGGCGGGGCGCGGGCGGGGCGGCGGGAGCAGCGAGGCGGCCAGGCAGGTGGAGCGGCAGGGCTGTCTTGCTCCAAGGACCGCAGGCTGCGCGCAGGCTGCGAGGGGAGGGGAGGCGAACGTGACTCGAACCAGGGTAGCGTCGAAGGATATCGCGCCGCCAAGCTGACACTGACTACTGGCATCGGGGCAGGGCGGCCCCCAACACGGATGCGGCTTTTTTTTACGTCAAATAAAAAGGACACACATTTGCACGGCGCCACTGCGCATACGTGTTTCTCGTTTGGCGCACATTCCCGAAGAGAAACAAGGCGAGCTCGTGGCGTCCGCGTGCGCGACGCGAGCTCACGTCTGCGGTTTACAAGCGAGGCGAGTGGAGGCGAACGGCGCAGGCTGGAGCCACAAACGGGAGGCGAGGCACCGCGAAGCCCTGTCGCGCAGACACCGCCGGCTAACTTCCTCCTCGAGGCGTGCCGTGCATCAAGAAGGCCCTCTTGCTCCTCCTCCTCCTTTCGACCCATAAAGTTTGACTGGCCCGCTTATCACGCCTGCCAGCACGGTCCGATTTCAATGACGTCCTCGCGATGCGCCGCCGAGGAGTTCGTTTAGTCCGCGGTGCGATTCGGCCTCCCAACGAGTAGAGCGTCGTCGTCCCCGCAACGGCGTGCTGTTGACGCGGCCCCTTTCTCACCCGTTCAGAGACTCTCTAGGCTGGGCTGGCCCCGCGCCTGGCCACCAAGACCAGCGCCAGCTGGGAGGAGTGGCGGGCTGGAACAGGAGTCACTTAATTACGCCTCGGCGCCTGAGGTGGCCTCACCGAACCCGACGTCCGGGCCCTGGCGCCAACTGGCGGCCAAAGCTGGCGGCCAAAGCTCTGCAAAGGCAGCCGGGCGCCGCTCAGGCCGAGGCCGCCAGATGACGCTCCGCCGTGCCGTGCCGTGCCGCTGCACTGCCGGGATAACAGGGAGAGAAAGAAAAAGGAAAGAAAAAGTGTGTGTGGTGGGAAAACACGGAAAACACGCTGCAGTGTTTATATCTTTGGTAATAATGCGATGACGGCGGACTGCTCGCCGCCCAGTCCGCACTTTATGGGACGCGTATAAAAAAAAAATAGCACAAGCCGTAAAAGCTGGAAGACGTAAAAGAGGCCTTGAACACGTACAGCATGCTGCACGTGTGCCCACTGTAGGTGTGCCCACTGTAGGCTGCAGCAATGCGGAAGCAAGGGGCAGAAAACAGGAGAAAAATGTCAGTTACTTGAAATCACGGCCCACGCGGCAACCTGTCTCGCTCCCTTTCCCTGTTCCTCGGAACACCGGCGCGTCGGCGGAGTCTGATGCTGATCTCTCTGGCTCTCTCTCTGGCTGGCTCTCTCTCTCTCTCTCTCTCTCTCTCTCTCTCTCTCTCTCTCTCTCTCTCTCTCTCTCTCTCTCTCTCTCTCTCTCTCTCTCTCTCTCTCTCTCTCTCTCTCTCTCTCTCTCTCCATGTTTTATTTGTGTGTCCCTCGCTGTTCCAGGACGTCGGCGAGCATGGCGACCACGGCGACCGTGAACGCGTCGGATGAGTGGGCCAACGGTGAGTGACAACGACGTGATGTGACGCGTGATGTGACACGTGACGCGCGCAGCGGGGTGAAAACAATCCACGTCCTGTCTGACGCGAAACTTGTTGCGCGCGACGTATGACGCGGTGTGAGTGACGGACGCAATGTGCCATGACGACGGCATCAGCATTTGATTCCGGCGGGGAAAGTGAAATGAAAGTAACGTGGGCAGGAATGCGTAGCCAAACTTGGGGGCCGCACACAGAGAGCCGCGAAGCGCGAAGGACACCGGGACGGAATGCTTGTGTGTCGCCGCCCCCGCCGACCCCGCCGACCCCGCCGACCCCACCGCCGCCATTAAGCAGGCAAACTTTTCCTGTTTGATAGGAGAGCGGCGGGCCGACGGGCCACCGCCTACACCACTAGAAGCCAAGTCGACGAAGGAATGGCCCCGGGGAATGGCGCATGGCGCGGCGGACTCGGCGGGGGCGTCGGGCCGCAAGACATACACCGCGGCATCGCTCATTGTTGTCAACGACACGGACAACCCCCCCCCCCCACACACACACAAACTCAACACGTCGCAAACAACGACGCGAACACAAAACAAACTCCATATCCTTCTTTTCTCTCTCACACAAATGCATACACACACACACACAGGCGCGCGCGACGCTCACACACGAGACAATCCGTGTCTGTTTCATGCGTAAGGGAAATAAAGACGGGGGGAGGGGGGGGGGCGTGTCGCCCACCGGGACTCAGGCTGTGTGTCTGTGTGAAAGGGGCCTGGCTGGGCGGAGATGGCAGGAGGAAAGAGAAGGGGGAGGGCGTGGGTTTCAACCAGCAACAGGAATGCTGCTCGCCGTCGGAACAAATTGCCAACTAGCGCTCATTGCGCCCTCTAGTGCCCCCCCAGTGCCCCGGTGCGCGCTCTCTGTCTCTCTCACACCCTCTCTCGGTCCTTGTCCCGCCGCGACGAAAGGGCCAACCAACTAACTCTCTGGCGTGCGGGCGAGCGCGTGGAGCGGCGTGCGGGCCATGCCGTCCAGCAGACCGCACACTGCACACTACTCCACCATCGAGCCCCGAACCCCGAACCCCGAGCCCTCTTCTGACGCGCCCCACTCCTAGCCGCGCTGGCCCCCTCCTCCCTCTTTCTTCCTTGCCCTGGCGCGTTTCTTTTGGCAGCCAGGATCGAGGTGAGAAGCTTTCACAGCGCTTCTGCACTTGATGGCGGGGCGGGACGGGGCGGGGCGGCTAGGCCGGCAAGGCGGGCACGCCAATGCCGTCGCCACTCCCCAGTTGGCGCCCCAGGCGTCTGCAGTCTCTGCTAGAGTCCCATAGTGGGAGAGAAACGTGAACGTGAGCCCTGTCCTCGTCGGATGGGGCTCGCCCGAGCGGCGAACTTTGGCCGAAACGGGAAAACAGTTGCGCGCAGTTTTTCATCCAGGCTCGATTTTCCGTAGTGGCACGCGGGACAAGGTTCTGGCCATTGTATGAAAAAGTACGCGCAACTTTTGAGAGTGAGCCGCGGGTGTTTGGATCAATTGAGCGCCGCCGAGTTGCTCTCCAGCTGCAGCCTGACCCCGTGGCGGTGTAAATGGGTCGGACAAAATTTCAGCCGATTCACGGGCAGTTGAAGTTTGTCCAGGTCGGACAGAAGAAGGTCGGACAAACGACATACGCCCCGCGGGAGGCCTGGCGTGTTCATCCCCGCGAGACACGGCGGCCGTGTGGGGCTCCGTATCCTGACGTGCTTGCGTCGAGGGGAGCGCCTGTCGAGTGGCTCGGGACCGCCATTCACGTCGGGCGCAGGCATCCCGAAGCCGAGCCGAAGTGTAGCCGAAGTATTAAGTGCACCTCTGCGAGTGACAATGGACCAGCGACCGCCAGGGACGCAAAGTGGGTCAGCAGACCGTGGAGGCGGCCAAAATTCTAGCCGCGTTTTGAGCTCCAGAGTCGCTAAATGGGACTCAAATCGAACGTGTGACCCGGTGTGACCCCACCAATGGATTCCTCTCCGAACGAGGAATCCATTGGTGGGGTCACACGTTCGATTCGAGTCCCATTTAACGACTCTGAAGCTCAAAACGTGTCCGGGATTTTGGCCGCCTTAACGGTCTTCTGACGCACTGTGGGACGTGTGCGACATGCGCGCGGCAGGAGTGAGGTTAGGTTAGGTTACCGCCGGCCTTGCGAGACACTGCAGAGACGGCCACCATGCGGTCCTGCTCGTGCTCACCGAGTGCTTCTCCTTCTCCGCAGCGTCCGCGGCCACACAGCGTCCCCCGGGCGTGGGCTGGGAGTGCTCTCGGGTGCAGCTCGGCCATCCGGTGTCGCTGGCGGTTGCGCCCGCCCTCGACCTGCTGCTCAACAACATGAAGCTGGCCTTCATGCTGCACGTGTACGGGATCGCCTGCCTGTTCAGCGTGCTGGCCACCTACACCTTCTTCTCACTAATCAACCTAAGGTATGGCAGTGTTTTCATCATTATGCCGTCGTCACAGACGTGGTCGCAGACATAATAAATAATGTGGCTTTTTTTTTGCGTCTTTGTTTTATGTTTCAGATCGCTAATTTCGAGCAGGCCGTTCATGACCTCCATCAACGTGTTCCTGTGCATGCTTGGCGCCTCTCGAGCCGCCTACCTCATGCTCGACCCGTACAACTTGCGCGAGGTGCTGTCTGCAATCTCACTGCTTCCGGTGAGAAGGCCAAACGCAGAACTAGAGCGCTGCTGATTGCAGGTGATGCCGCGCATCATGGGGGCGCTGCTGTGGGACCTGGCCTTCCCCTGCCTCACCTCCGCCTTCTGCCTCATCCAGCTCGCCTTCCTGCAGCTCACCAAGGTAGACACGGCACGCACAGTGGGCCAGGAGACCGGAGAGCAGTCCATTGGTGGGGTCACACGCTCGGTTCGGGACTCTGGAGCTCAGAACGCTCAGAGTTTGGGCCGCCTAGCGCCGGTCTTCGACTGCATGCGCAGCGACGGCAGAAAGCGGGGTGACGCGGAGTCATTTCCAACATCCTTTCGGTGCCTGCCTGGAGCCAGGCCCGGAGCTAGGCCCGGAGCCCGGCGGGTGCCACGCCGCACTCCGATCGATAGTCTAATTTACTGTGCAATTCCGGGGAGTCTCTTTCTTTGGGTCCGCGCCAGGGCAGGGCCCAGGGCAGGGCGGAACCAACAGGTGTGTTATCCAGTCCTCCGGGGGCGCCCTAGGCTGCCCTGCCATGGCCGGGGCCCAGCGGTCACTAGAAATAGAACACCTTTGGCGGGCCTCCGGGGATTGTGACCGAGGACACGAGGTACATGTAGCTCACACGGCTCACAGTGGCCTTGCGCGGGAGCTTGTCCCTCCGGGCACACTGTGCGGGCGGCGTTGGCCCCGCCGCCGGACACTGCGAGTAACGTCCTGTCGTGCGAATAACGGCTCGGTGTTTGCAGCTCAAGGTCGGCCCGCGCGCGCTGCGCGAGAAGACGGTGCCGTCGCTCGTCATAGCCATCCACTTCACCTTCGTGCTCGCCATCAACATCATCCTGGGCTTCGACGAGAGCGCGCTGGTGAGTGCGGCGTTCCCGCCCCCGCGGTCAGCTCGGTCGTGGTTTCGCCGTTTCGCTGTTCTGACTGGACCGCTGCGTCGGGGCGCGAGAGACGCTGATTGGTTTGCGTTGCCGCAGCCCTTCAAGCTGCTGGGGGAGACGCTGTTCGCGGTGTGGGCGTGCGTGCTCTTCGCGTCGTTCGTGTCGCTGAGCGGCCACGTGCGCAGGCTGCTCAACAGGGTGCCGCAGGGCGTGCTGCTGCAGCGGGACCCCTCCGACTGCCACGCCAAAGGTAAACAGGACGCCGGCGAGGGGGCTGGGGGGCACCTGCAGCAATCGTCACTTTGCGTCACTCTGTTGCAGGCATCATGCAGCTCGCCATGCTGGCGCCGTACTCCAACTTGGCGTCGTCCGTGGCGGCCGCGCTGGTCCCCACCTTGTTGGCGCCCCGGCTCGGCCAGGGCGACAGTGGTGGTGAGTCTCAACAAACTCAGAGGGGGTCTTAAAAAAAATATAACGGGTAACCAAGGTTTGCTGATCTGGCGACGCACACCGCCTGGCCATGGCGGCGACCTCGTTTCGCCGCGTCCGGTTCGAGTTTGGGGAGGCGCGGAGCTTCGGCCGCCGAATTCGGTAATAGCGGCTGACATCACAAAGTGACATGGCGCCAACGTAAAAAGCTTTATCGACCGCACCCCACACGTGGCTCCCGCCGCACCCCGCCGGTCTCTGGGCACCCTTTCGGCTATGGGCGAGATCAGCATGGGAGCCTCCCTTTGGGCGCCCGACGGCACCAGATAGCAGGGGTCCTCGAAGGCCGGATCGGTCGCAATCCGAGCCCGAAGGACCCTGAAAGAACAACGGCCAACCCTTCTTTTTTCTACCATTTTCCTTTCACATGATGTTTCCTCTCCTGCAGCAAGGTCAGATCTCACCTCTTCCCGCAGTTCAGGAGTGAGCTATGTACTCCGCATTGGCTGCAGAGAGGTCGGTCGGGTTGCTCCGAGCACGGAGCGCGGCGCTCGGCGCTCGCCCCCCGGGGAGGCGTCTGGATTTTGCCGTCGCCCTCACCCCCTCCCCTCGTCGGCGGGGGTGCGATCACTATGTGCGTGGCGGCGTGGACAGAGCGCCACCGGACGGGCTGCTGAAAGAGAGGCAGCACGGTGTCGCCTTTCTCGTGCTGTCGCGCGGGGCGGGGCGGGGCGGGGCGGGCGGGGCGGGCGGGGCGGGCGGGGCCGACGCGGACCAGGCGGTGAAGCGGTTGAGGACGACGACGAGCAAGCTCGCGAGCAAGGCGTGCTGGGCGCGGTGGCAGCAGGCTTCACGCCAGAGTGCGCACATCAGCGGCGAGGACTCCAGGACGAGAATAATCGCGTCCCCCACCCGACCCTCAGCCCCGCGACGCACCCTGCCCACCGCCCCGCCCGCCCGCCTGCCTGCCAGCCCCGAAATCGCGCAGATTTGATTTAGCTTGGTGTCGGCTCGGCTCTTGCCCCGCTCACAGAGCTCCCACACGGCTGGCGAGCGCGGCGTATTTGTGTGGAACTATTCCAAGCCCGCGGCGCGTCCACCGCGGCTGGGTGGCCACGCACGGGCCCCGCTGGAGGGGCTGTGGAGGCCGTGGAGGCATACACGGCACTGGTACTGTACACCTTTCTTGTCGCCACGCCCCAAACGTCCGTCGCCACCCCACACGCGAATTTATTTTTTAGCAAAAGCAGCGGCTTTTGAATAGCCTCTTTGAGAGCCTCTCGCGGGATGCGGGGTCTGCGCGGGGTAGCGACGAACCAGCCCTTTTTGTCGCCGACCTGAGTCGCTTCCAGTCGCCTTCGGCCAAGCCTTCGGCGGGAAAGTCAACCTCATTAATTTTGGAAGTGAAACCTGAAGAGACACGTTTCTCTCCGTTTCCCTCTCCGGGACCAAAGTGCCTGCTGTCTCTCTCGCTTCCTAACGAGCAGTCGGCAGAACGTCTCCCTCGGACGGCCTGCAACAAGCAGCAGGTCTGATTATCAGACCGGCCCAGCGCCCCAGCAGCCCCGAGCCAGCGGGGCAGAGCGGAGTCGGCTGAAGTTCCGGGAGACCGAAAATGCAGCTATGGAGCTGCTTCGGGTGAGGACCGTTAGGTCGCGATCAATTTACCGAGGGAAAACTGCGTTGGCGTGCCGTGAGGTGCCACCAGCCAAGCCCAGCGTCGCAGCAGTCAAAAGGCAGCTGCTTCTCCAACTCACAAACTCATCGAGTTCTGCTTTATTGATTGAACGCTCGCTTCCTTTAAGAAAGGCCTTACTTTTCGCCGCACTGTCGCCGAGACTGCGACCTCCGAAATGCATTTTACACTGTCGTGTTCCCGAGTGGACTCCAGCGACTGCGGACTATCGGGCTAGACTCGAGCCCCACAGCGCGCCGAGGAGCTTAGGGGGCGTGCTCCCCACACAGCATCGCGGCCAGGCAGCCTCAGCCCATCCGCAAGGCCTTCATCCGGGCCCGTCACGTTCACCTACCCAACCCAGGGGCCGCGGAGGGGGCGGGGCGGGGCCGCCGGGGCGGAGGCTGGCAAGGTAGAGGGTCGTCGCGAGAAAATCACTTTGGTGCGCCGCCGCTACTTTGGTCGTGGTGGCAGAAGCGTAGTGAGCGAGCCACAGCACCTGGCCGTAGAGAGGGCCAATTTTTTTTTTTTTATTTTTTTTCGAAATCTGCGGACGGCTATGATGACTTACGTGTCATTTGGCAAGATACTTTTTTTTTTTTTTTTTTTAATTTTGATCGGACAACGGGAAAAGGTCCACCACGAGCAGTACAGTTTTCAAATTTCATTAGTAAACAAGTTTTTTTTTTTAATTATTTTTTTTAAAAAAGCGTTTAAAACTACGTTGACTGGACAAAAAAGAGGTTTAGCGATAAATTCGCGCCAGCGGTGCTTAACTTCGGTGTACCCAGGCGCTAGCGATCGTGTTTAACTAAAAATAAATTTAAAAAATGGAACTCTACACCCCCTCCCCAGTCTTAATGGGGAGGCCTCCTGCTTTACTTCGGTGTTCGGGATGGGAACCGGTGCTATCAGGTAACTGGGGTTAATCCCATCCAGCGACTTCGATATCGTACGCCGGGGGACCCAGTAGGACCCGAGCCGCCGACACGGCTCAAACATGGGCAGAGTAGAGTAAGGCAGAGACGATAGAGAGACAGAGAAAGAAAGAAAGAGAGAGAGAGTAGTTTTGGGAGCTTTTGTTTGCGCAGGGTGGTCGGTACCCAATGTACCCCCGCTGTCCGGCGCTCCCAGACCCGAACATGCAGTCAGTGGGCCAGCTTCAAAGGACTTATCAACTCCATCCGACGAATCGGAATGGACCCACTCGCGACCAATTTCGAGTGGCTGGCTCGATCGGGGATCGAACCAGTGCCGAGGCCAATCCGCCAAAGCGGACTGCTTTTTAGACACCCGGGTGTAATGGCCTGGCATAGACGACCTAGACCACTACACCACCCTGACTTGCACGTCTGCCGAGTGTTGGACGACGGGTTTGAGTCGCAGTGCGAGGGAGCCAGTCGAAAAATGAAAGGTAATTTGGAGATTCGATCCCCGGACCTGCAGGTCGGGGTCGGATGCCTTAACGCCCTCAGCCACCACGGCTCATGTCTGTAGCCGATTGAAGCGGGCTCTTGACGCGACTATGAGCAGCGATCAAAGAAAAAAGTTGCGAAGTAATAAGATTTGAACCGCCGATCCTCGTAACGGGAAACCGACGCGTCGACATCTGCTCATTGTCCGTCAAGAGCCCGCTTCAATCGGCGTCAGACATGAGCCGTGGTGGGAGGGGGGAATCACGTTGAATGATTGAATTTGATTTTTTTTCTTTTCAAAATTTCGAATTGTTTGCTCGCGCACAATGATTCTTCCTAGTAAGCCCCCCTCGTGCATGAAGTTAGCAACGGCCCTGTTTTCAGATCCGTCTGCCGAAACAAAGGCGGGGTCGTTTCGTGTTTGGTGGCGATAGCTGGACCCGTTGGCTACCAGTTGGCTGGACACCCTCCCCCTCCCAGACGGCCCTTCCACGGTCCGCTAACAAGTCCCAGGGGCTGTGGGGGCACGGGAGTAATGCGGCTCTGATCCCAAGGATGAGGGGGGCGCGCCCCGCCCCGCCCCGCCCCGCCCCGCCGGCAAGGGAAGGGGAGGAATGCGAGCGAGCGCGGAGAGGGCGGAACATTGCAGGACCGTTCATTGGTGGCGGCGAGACTCCGTGCCGTGAAGGCCGCGTCACTACCCCTGTGCCTGAAAGCGACCGCTGGCGAGGGATATTACCGCTCTGGCGTCCATCGTCGCTCAGAAGACAAAAGTTGTCACAATGCATCAGTGTCAAAAGTTTTTTTTTTTTAGGGGGGAGGAGTCGGTTTTGGGTGATTTCACATAATTCACCCCCTTGGTGCTAATATATTCTTCCATTTCCATTGGTTGCTAACGACACCCTGATGACGCAAAGCTTGTATGTCGCAGCTTCGCGACGCTCCGGCCCGAACCTCGCCTCGCAGATGGCCAAGTCGCTGAACGCCAACCTCGACGGCGCGCCCTCCGCCGGGACGCCCTCCGCGGGGACGCCTTCCGCGGCGGCGGGCGCGGCGGCGGGCGCGGCGCCACCGCCCGTCATCAAGACCGAAGACGTGGACGCGCCCACAGTGATGGTCCGGCCGGCCACCCCCACCATCATGGTGTGCCCCGGCAGCCGCAGGGGCAGCACGGCCTCGCTCAGCAGGAGGGGGTCCTCGTGAGTCCAGCCTTGTCCAGCCTCGGCTCACCTCGTTTACTACTCTCCGTGACCTTGCTCGTGACTGCCCAGGTGCCTGGAAGCCGCGGTGACGGGGGAGGGCACTTCGCGCCGCCGCAGCAGCAGCGGACTGGAGCCCATCCTACCCGACGACGGCGGCCCGCCCAGGTAACACGATCCCACGACTGAAATCAAAGTCACGCGCCACGCGCACGCGCAGCGCACGCGCAGTAACACGGCACCCTCTCCCTGGCAGCCGGCGCGCCAGCGCGGCCTCCCTGCTGCGGATCGCCGAGGAGGGCCCCGGGCCGGACGTCCTCGCCGTCGTCGACTCGTCGCCGTCGCCCACCCGCCGCAAGAAGAGCCTGTCCTGGAAGGGGGACGACGACGTCGTGTCTCCCGCGCCGGTCTGTCGCGGGAGCAGCTTGAGCCAGTTGGGTTGCCTGCCCACCAGGAGTCGCGCGCGAGCAGGTCTCGCGGTTGCCGCGCGTCTGCTGAGGGCAACCCAATTGGGAATTTCGCTCTAACATGGATCGTCAAAAATGGATTAATTGTTTTAACATGTTTTGTAGGAAATCAACCAGGCATTTGAAGCGACTCCCTCCAAATCAATTTTGAAGGAAGCGCCATCCGAGGATAAAACCACTGCCGAAACTAAATTGCTGCCCTCAGAACCAGACAACGCCATCAAAGTAAGTGGTCCTGCTGTTGAGTTGCTTACGCAGTGTAGTACAGTACAGTCTTCGGCGCGCCATCGCATCGGTCAACTCTCTTGCCCGCCTAGCGGTGCTCGGCTCGGCCCGGCCCGGTCGTGACTCAATGGGCGGCTGTGTGCCCCCACTACATCGGACTCCGTGGCGCAACGGTAGCGCGTCTGACTCCAGATCAGAAGGTTGCGTGTTCAAATCACGTCGGGGTCATCGGGTAAAGTTTTATTTTCACGACTGCGGAAAGTAAACGGTGTGCGCTAGCGTTGGTGAGGACGATGACCGAGCGGACCGACCGCCTCGTGGCAGAGTAGCCAACTTCAGCGTACCCCCCTCCATTGACCAATTTACCTTGCGGGCTAGGCCAACTCCCCACCACCGCCTCGGTAGCGCAGTAGGCAGCGCGTCAGTCTCATAATCTGAAGGTCGTGAGTTCGATCCTCACCCGGGGCAAATCTTTTGCCGCCCTGAACGTGCCCTCTCTGTGCAGCCAGACGACGTCACCCTGCACTCCATTTTGACGCACATCGCGTACGTGAACCGCGGGCCGCGCGCCAACAGCGAGGAGAGGGTCCAGACGTCCAACCGACGGCGCCAGCTCCGCGAAGTCATCTACCTGACCAGCGCCACCGCCATCATGGGCCTGGTCCTGGCGGCCGGCGCCCTCGTCCAGCTGTACGGGCCATACGGTGGGTGGCATGGCATGGCGGGCCGGCGCAGGCCAGGGAAGTCCCAGCCTTCTCTGACGCGCTCTCTGCTTGCAGGCCAACTGGTCGGCCGCTGCGAGCACGGCCGCGGCCCCGCGTGGCTCTGGTTCGCCTTCCAGACGCTGTGCCGCCTCCTGGAGCTGGCCATGGGCTGCGCCATGGCCAACGTGACCAAGCAGCCCGTCAGCGGGCCCAAGGGCTACCTCCACCACGCGCACTACGCCACCGGGCTGCGTCTCAAGCGCGAGTCCCTGTACCTGTGAAACTGAAAGGAAGATGGTCGCCGACGAACGAGACCGACGACAGCGACGTGAGGGGCTCTACAGCGAACCAGCCAGAAAGTCCGAGAACGATGACGTAGATTTGTGTGCTATCCTCTGTGTGCATCTCGTGTATTTTCTTTACAGTATTTTGATGTGTGTTATAGGAAAAAAAATTGTCATTGAGTGTTAGCCTAGAGCGTTCTCTTCTAAGTCGTTTGCCTTGCAACCTATGAAACCCCACTAATTATTTTAGTACCTGCTTTAATGTGCCAAAATATAAGGAGTGACAGTTTCAGTCTTTTCATTGTTGCAAAAATGAAATATGTGTCTTTAAAAAAAAATAATTTTGGTGTGGAAGATTGTGTGCCATGAGGTAAAAAGTTTGGGTTGCTGGCCCTTAGTACATATATAGATGAGTCGGAAAGGGAAGGGGCAGTAACATTGAACATTGACAGTAACATTGAATGCAGGCAAGGCTGTCCCTATGGCAGTTGCCAGAATTAAATGTTGTAGCACTTGTCTACTTATTTAAAAGAAAATATAAATTATTAAGATACTCAAAAAATAATTTTCTTCTGTTATGAGTGGAGACTGGTTCTCTTAAAAAGAATTTAAGAACTTTAGTTTTCTGTACATAATGTAAATATTAATATCTATTAACTTCAGAACTGAAAATTGTACAATTGTACATATCAAACAGGCAGATTGCAAAGCAAAGTGAATCTGTTTCTATTTTGTAAAAAATACATCTTTATGCTGGAATGAAGGATATTTCTTTCCCATGTACTAATACCAATATATTTCCAAACAAGCATTTCATCAGAAAAGAAAATTTTGTGACCGAATTATAGCTCTTACATCCAGGACAAACATTCTCAATACACTTTGTTTCAGGCCACTGCAGGAGGGCATAAATGAGTACGAGTTCGAACAAATAACAGTTGAAGAAGAATAAATACTGGAGACATCACTTCAGAATATTCCAAAGAGCTACTACCAGTTAATTTTTTACAGAGCATCAATTTAAAGGCAAACAATAATGTCAATGACACAAAACTCCAAGCTGACCGTTTGATAGGATTTGTCTCATTCAAATGAAGTCTTATAGCCACTATTATGGCAAAATATGCATTTAATGCATCAGCAACAAAGAGGGGAGAAAATATTATCCACCATGATTGATCAATATGCTTGTCTAATTTTAAGGCCACAAGTGCTAAAAAGAAAATCAAAGCAGTTACATTTACCCACACTTCAAAAAGCGTCATTCCTAGGCAGGCTACTATTTCTTTCCACGAGAAAAACATCTTTAAAGTAAATACAGAAGAACTTCCACACCTTAAAAGTTAAAACAGAAACACGAAACAACTATATCAGTCCTTTAAAAACTAATCCTAAGTATAGATATAATATCTACAGACTAACAAGATTTATTTTTGAACTCCTGCAAGGGCTGTTCGGTGTACACGAATGTGGATCACAGAATTTTGACGAGTCTGCGTTTCGTAGGTTGCTTGATCATGCAAAGGCTCCAAATCATCTGAAAGAATTAATGATTAGTTATGAAAAATAAGGCTATATCACAATTAGGCAGCAAACCCTTTGAATATCTTACCAATTAAAGTTGCAGTTGAGGTGTTGACCGTGAGTTGAACAGTCCCAAGAAATTTGCTTTCAAGTTGCAAAGCAAGGTTCACAGCCCGATTGACAGCACCACCCAAACCGTGGACAAAAACCTCAGTCTCCCCACCCTCTAATAGTTTCTCGCACTTCGCGAGTTCACTCTGAAACAAAACAATGACACAAAACGCTCATTCCTTCAAATATTTCATGGATTTCTTTCCAGATTTTTCAACTAACATAAGACTCTTGACAATATCTGGACAAACAGGCAATGACTTCTAGGATCCTTAGCTGAAATGACTATCTCTACCTGGAAATTGGAGCGGTTTGTGACGTAAATGTCGTTGTGCCTCTTGGGAGGTCGAGGAGGCAGTCTCTTTCGCACTACATGATCATCGTCTCCCTGGCCAACCCGCTTGCTGCGGCCCCACTTCTTGTGCCCACTGTCCTTAGCTTGATTTCGACTCGAGCTTGCGTTGTCACCTTCAGCCATGGACTCGGGTTGTACGGCGTCCCGCTGCACTCAGTCTTTACCGTCTATACAAAGAACAAAATCAAACGAATGCATCAACCTCTCAATGCGCAACGGCTCATCTCATCAGATTTTACAGGTTATGTTTTTCCGGGATTCCGGGTAAACCAAACAACGGAATATGAGAAATTGCCGCTGCCGCAATTGCTGTCACCGCCCCCTAGCCGAACCGCCTCGGTTTTACTTCGTTTTGGCGCTTATATTTCAATTTTAATTCCTACTGGGTATCTTTTCACCAGTTCATTTCAGACTGACAGAAGAGTCTTATCGGCACTTTTCAGCACGCCTCATCAGACTCAAACGTCTTTTCCTGGGCAGATTGAACTCACAACTGACAAAGTTCACCTTATTTATTGTAACTTTTGGTAAGTCCCTTTATTTTTCTCCTCATGGGTTATCACTGTGTCAAACTTAGTTCATGGTGCTTATGAACTTACAAGTGAGTGTTGTATACTCTGCTTTACCTTTCTCTCGTTGTAGTATTGTAGAGTATTGAGTAGTGTTGGTCACAAAAAAATTTGTAAATGATCAGTGACAAATTAATTGAAGTAGACAAAGTTTATTAAAATTGTGTAGAAAAAGTTCGGCATCACAATGATGACAATATGTTGTCGCTTGCGAATACAAATTTTTCAGTGTACTTTGGGTACAATAATTGAAAAAGATTTTATGAGAACATACAATCTCATTACAGTGCTAAGGCAGTGAACATCATCTACACCCATGTCAATTGACTGAAGAGTGAAAGCAGCAATAACGCAGTACTTATAATTTTATAAAATGTCTTTTCCTGTAAATTCTTTGCATTCAATACAATGCTCAACGTATCGAGGAATCATTATTTTCTAATATTTTGTGTGGAAAACATTAAAAACATTTTGTTGCCATTCATTTGTACTATTTATGTTCTAACCTAAATAAAATTACTGGGGAAGTAATTACCATAAGACAAACACACAATGCATAATTTGATGTTAAAAAATTTGCACTAAACTGTGTACAGATAACTTCAATTGGCCCAGAAGGCATGAAATAGAATCACAGACAATTAATCCTTCTCACTCAAACTAGGATAATATAGTCCCCACACCATGTAAACTTTACGATAAAATAGGTGTGATGACAAAATTGAACAAACATGTAACCGAAATTAAATTTGAAACGGCAGACTCACAATATTACTAAATGAACAAAGTGGGTGAATCTAACAGAAAATAAATATGTATTTGAGGTCACTTAGGTTCCTAAGCTTGTGCTCAGATCTGTTTCTGGAAGGACTTGAATGGCTTGCTAAATTCCCTGAAAAATATTGCATCCTGTTATGGATCTTGTCATGGACAGTAATAAAAATTCCTGGGTATGCAATTGATTCAAAAACTCCATTATTGCTTGGAAAATACAAAGTCTCTTGGAAAAACACAGTTCTTAAGACAAGACAAATATTTATTCCAGAAGGAATTTATGTCAACAGAACTCATTTATTTATTACCAAAATTTACTAGCTTTTAGATATGAATGTGGGAGCTTGTGTAATCCATATCAAGTACACTTTCCACAAGGTTCCCGTTTTTTGATTGAATGCAAAATGAAAGTTTCATGTTCATATATGTTCAAAAAAAAACAAAAAAAAAACATAAAAAGCTAATTAAAATCCTTGTTCAATGGCAGCCACAAATTTAAGGGGAAAATGAATTGTAAACCCTAGTTCATCTAAGAAATGACTGCATGAATCGAACAAGAGGGAAGTACATTATTTCAATGGTAACACCATGAACACCTTCATTTAATGGTGGCACTAGTCAAAAATCAAAAGAGAGCACTAAGTTCAACATAACTGCAAACGATTTAACATACAGACACTCTTCTTGATGAGATCATTTTGCAAGTAAGAAATCAGCAGCAAAAGTTGAGGAGCTGATAGTTAGAGAAAGATAAGTTAGAGGGTAATACTTATTACTTACATTGAGCCCATGTAGAAAATCATTTACAAGCTCACTCATTTTTCAAGCCTTACACCCTGCAGCAATGCCTCTCAATGGCAGTGCAAGACATAAAAGCATGATTTATTATAGTGATAAAGTGCATTTATTTTTAATAATTATCATACAAATCTGTCCAGCAATTTGGAATGATAGCCATCAAATTACTTCTTAAAATTACATTCAGTTCCGTTTTCATTGTAATTCTGAAAATCCACCTTAATACAGTCGCAAAACTTTCACCACAAGTTCAGTTGTTTGTGTGTTAAAAAATATATTTATCTACAAATGAGTGCCACTTTATGAGGTCTTTGAAAAAGAAATCACAAATCGCCACTTTACCGTTAGATAAAAATGTAAACTATACAGAGAGCCAGCGTGATGATTCCCACACTGGCAGAAATGCCGACTAAGAGTGCAGCACTGCGGCACGGCCGCCGAGGCCGGCGTCACATGTCCATAGCATTAGAAGCCTCGGGGACTGGGCCCGGGCCCGGGCCATCCTCCGCCATGGCTTCCATATCGACATCTATGGCATCAGTGGCAATGGCTGCAGAGTTATCAGTTGTGGTCGACATGTGAGCACTGTTGCGTCTTGCTTTAGAGGAGAAGCAAAGGCAACCAGCACTACTTCGTTTTAAAAGAGGCCTCTCCTCTTTCTCTCGTTCAGATGCACACTTTTCATAATAATCATAATCTTTAAGGTACCTGAGAAAAACAAACAAGATATTAAGTAGCCTTTATTCTAAGATGTCACAAATTTGATTTTAGACAGAAGCTTACCACACAGGAGGCCACCGGTGTTCACTGAGGTATTCTTGATTTTCTGGATGAAGTTGACGAAGCAATTTTGGAGATCTCTTGCACAACTTGTTGTAGTTTGTGCACAGATGATTCATGCACCAATCAGCCAACTGATCAGCATTGTGTAACTAAAAGAGACAAATACAAAAATTCACATGGACTTCAAAACCACATTACACATGAAACTGTCTTTGTGCACAATAAAGAAATTGCTTTTACCTTGCAAGGCTCAAGTAGCCTTAAACAGTGCTCAACTACATCACCATCTGTCCCACATCTAACAGATAACTGTTCAACCACCTTTTGTTCTATAAGCGTTATTAGTCGTTGAAGACACAAACGGTTAGCTACTTCTAATAATTCTAAACACTTCAGGTAAGAAACCGTGCCACTGATGTCATCAGTGTAAAGATAAACTAGGAGTTGTATGAAGGTATCTTGGGCCACTCCTGGAAACATGATCTGTAAATAAAGATTTAATTCATATAAAATTTTACTTTCTTAAAGTAAGTTTAATAGTAAAAATATGACAACTAACCACTTTAGCACTACTTTCTCGAAAATCGCCAGAAAACATGGCCTTAAACATGTCACATCTGGACATTAGGAGAGCTCGATGAACAGGATACAGACCATCATCTAGTTGAAATATCACATCTGAGAAAAGGCCATGTCCCAAACAAAGATCTTGAAAACGTTTTTTGAGGTCCTACAGAAAAGAGTATTGTGTTTAAAGGCACTTTGAACACACAGGTTATCATGCCACATGAACATTGATGCATACCTTCCGATAATGCAGAATTAATTCAGTATTCAGGAACTCTTCTCTTGAATGGACATTTGACACAAAAAGGTGAAGGTCTGACAACTCCAAAAACTCAGCAGCTTGTCGAATTTCCTGTCAAATCATTAAATAATAATGAAGTTATTGTCTCAGTTACAGTTGGTGCAAACTTGCAAGACATTATTCAAGCTCAGCTACTTTTTTATATTCTTGACTTGAGAAATGAAATGAATAAGTATCAATGAACAGGTATACAATTTAACTCTTATTTCCTCTTAATTAATACTTCACAAAAAATTAGGCATGTGATAAAATAACAATTTTTTTTTTTAAAGATTTTGCAATATTTTTGCAAAATAAACAAAATTGCATGCAATTATGCCATGCATGCAATACAGAAAAAAAAAATTGTGCAAGAAAGTGAATGTTTTGCCTTTGAAGGCATTACCAATAATAGTCCAATAGGAGCAGTCTGAAAGAAGAATAGAGTAATGAATAGTGCAATATAATTTGTAATGATGTGCCCATTGGATAATAAAAAGGGTACATAAAAATTTCAAACAAATACGACACAAAAAATACAAACCTGCAGTTCACAATACTGGCTGTCGATAGTTCCCGTGTACATAAACTGAAGAACTTGATTCATAGCTTGTGGCGTGATCAGCTTTGATAGAGTGATGACAGTTTGGAGTGATGAACTTGGATTCCCTCTATGGTCCAGGCCTTCACACTTACATAAAGAAAATGTGAAAAAGTTAGACTTTACAAAATTATGATAAACCCAGTTTGGGAAAAACATTTAGGTTCAGTTTAGGTCAGGTGCAGATTGTACCTGTTGCACTCTAATGGATAAAAATGCTGGATGGTCCATTTCTCTTGACACATCTAATCGTCTATTGCTGTCACACGTAAGTATCTGGCAGCTGGATCGCCGTTTCAACTGCTCCCATACTCTGCAAGAAACATTTTGTGAAATATGAGACTTCTTCAGATACTTTCCATACATATGTGATTAAAAATAAATAAATATTAACTGAAAAAGTAATACCCACCTTGAAGGTTTCCCGGTATCTACTCTTATTAAATGTTCTGTATCATCATTGAAGTCACCTTGAGTCGCTTCTCCAAATGTACTGACCTTTAAACAATAGACAGAAAGTATTTAGACAGTTTGTCTTTTTTATTCATAGCAAAAATTTTTTTTACTACAGGTAGAAAAAACCGATTTGAAAGTGTCTTGAAATTACCATTGATGATTCACTTGAACTTCGAGTGTTAAGTTCATTGCTAAAGTCAGTCATAAGGATTCGATGCAAAAGAGGTGATGCCGATGCCAACATGAACCGGTGTGCAGTGAAGCCAACAGACCCAGCAACAAATATGACATCAGTGTGTGCCTGCTGAATCCACATATCCCTCATATGGTTATCATAGCTGCTAAGTGAGATATGGATCTCTGGTACAGGTGGTTTCGGAGGTTTGAAAGGTGCCTGCAGAGGGAAAAGTTTCAATGAGGTAAAGTGACTCAGTCATGTAATACAAAAGCAAAGTTAAAGCTGTGCCCAATGAAACTGACCTGAAGAAGAGGCCTCTGCACCTTTTTCAAATTTGTCATCCAGAACCTCTGCTGTCTCCGAGCCATAAGAGCTGAACGAATGGCATTCTCAAACACTTCATTCACACCATAATATGATAGAACACTTGTTTCATAATAATGTACCCCAAGCTCACGAGCTATAGCTCTTGCTTGGTCAGGCATAACTAAATCGCTTTTCCTTGTAGCCCTAAGAAATGAACAGCAGATTTCGGCAATTAGACATGTGTGTTTATATAATTTCTCATGTAAAGTGAAAAATTAACTGGAAGTATTTTAAAAAGTATTAACAACTACCTGAGAAATGAACCATTTTCTCTAAAGATACTGAGGTATGCTTCATCTTGATACATGTATCGCAAATCATTCTTACAGCCAACTAACAGAACAGGTGTTTGGGGACAGAATCTCCTGATTTCTGGATACCACATAGCCTTACAATTTCTTAGAGACACAGGTGATGTCACAGAAAAGCAAAGCAGAACCACGTCTGACCTAAGAAGGGATGAAACATTCAGTTGAGAATCACATAATGTATGTAATTTTACACCACAATTAAGACTTCTGAACCAAGTTATGCCGTACCTGCCATAAGCAAATCTTCTATCTTTTTCATGATCCCCAAAGGTGTCCCAAAGACGGAGGGATACATTGACACCATCAACCACCTCCCATGACCTCTCAAGGACCTAAAAAAAATACAAATCAGATTGTTAGAAAATATTGGCATACACAGTATAAATATATATGAATGAACAGTCTTGTTTCTGAAAGCAAAGTTGCTTCTTACATCTTTGTAAATGCGGTATTGGTCAATAGCCCAAACAGTTGGAACATGAGTGGTAAGAAGTTGGGAAAGTGATACTTGCTTGTTGCAAGCTCGGGCACAAATGAGTCTTGTTTTGCCCACGGCAGTATCACCAACCACCACGCACTTCACCAGCTCCTGGTGAGGTTGTTCATTATCCATTATTACCCATTACCTCCCCAAATCTGAAACAATCAACAGAGCAAGGTCATTTAATTGAAAAACAAGATACAAATCCTTTGGTAGAAGCCTTTCCTGACCCCCAGACACAGAAACAATGGTGCTAGCGTCTTCCAATTACCTGGAAACTTGTGGCAGGACCGTCCAAACTACACCAAGTGAACATAATTGAACTGACCCCACTTATTAGTTCTATGATTAATTTTGCATGACTTAAAATAGTAGAGAGCTTATCCATAATCATCACATTCCCGACGGAGGGAATAACAAACTACTAAGACTGACCAGCTCTTTTCCCTCCTAAAAATGATTTTGATCACTCCGGTGCGGTTTTGATGATGAGTCGACCCCCCCCCCTCACCCCCCACCCCCTGTTCCAGGCGATCCGCAGGATCCACCTTTATCCGCGTCGGAAAGTGGAGGAAGTGCTACGCACGGCGTAAACAAGCAGACGGGGCGCCGCACCGGTTTCCCCCCCCCCTTTTTCTCTCTCCTCAAGGCCAGCAGGCACGAGGGCCGAGCGGCCGTGCGTTGGATGGGCGGGCGTGGGGAAGCACATGGTGCAACATGGTGGCTCATAGTGCCCCGTCCCAGCGTCCCAGCCGGTGCATTCCATCCCCGGGGCGGACCTGCAGACCGTCTCGTCTCGGGCGGCTTCCGCGCGGATAAGCTCTCCACTTAGCAAGGACGACGTACTCGGCGCCGAGTGGACATTGTGCCCCGGACGTAGGCGAGGACGGCCCTGCCAGGGAGGTGCTCGGAGCTGGTCGACGGCGACCACCCTGGCCGCCAGCGTGCGGCGGCGGGGGCGGCGGGGGCGGCGGGGGCTGGCGGGCACGGTCGCACTGGTGGGCGCCGAGCGCAGACTGGCTCGGCGAGGTGCACGGCGGGCCGCGGTACTTCACCGCGCACTTGACTGTCTTCACTGTGACCCTCCCCGGCACCTCACTCAGTGTGCTGAGCGCCAGAGCGCCGCACCAGTTGCACCGCACCGACCGACACACGCGTCTTGCGTCGCAGCGCGTCGCAGCGCGTCGCTTCGACACCGGGCGAGCGGTGGCGAGCGGCGGGCGCGGCCACCAACACGCACCGACACCGACTGCCGGCCGCGCAGCGTGGCAGCGGGCCGGGCACGCCGCGGCACCGCGTCCGCCTTGCCGCCCGGCGCCCCGCCGGGGCCTGCCGCCGCCTGCCGCCGCGCCCCGCCATGCTTATCAGACGTTCGGCCTCAACGACCAATCCAAACCACACTCCTCGTAGACCGTCTTCCAGGGAATGCCTTCCTTGCACCCCTGCCGGCGTCCTGGAGCCCACCTGTTGCGAGGCGGCCGGGTGCTGCATGCTGCACTGCCGGCCGCCATCGCGCTGTGAAACGCCTTGACAGTCGGCACGCACGGCAGTCGCTCCCGGATGACCCGCTAAGCCGCTCGGGGATCCCGACGC
Source organism: Stenchaetothrips biformis (assembly GCA_030522485.1). NCBI lineage: Eukaryota > Metazoa > Arthropoda > Insecta > Thysanoptera > Thripidae > Stenchaetothrips > Stenchaetothrips biformis. The sequence continues at coordinate 10,256,191 of CM060088.1, forward strand.
GCCACAGCTGACCACACACGGCGCTGATCACACAAACCGAGCCCCCCTTCCCCCTCTTGCGAAGCGATACACAAGACGTTTTTACTCGCAAACTGGCCGGAGCGACGCAGCAACGCGGACACGGCGCGGCGGGCGACCCGAGATAAACCTGAGCGAGACGGTTTGGTAACCGTAGGTAACCGCTTGGGACGCGCACACTCCTTCTGTTCCTCCTCCAGGAACGGCGGTCCTGGCCGAGCCTCCGAACGCGTTGCCGACGCTAGAAACGAGCCGAACACCGAAGTAAAGGCCCCTCCCCCAACCGCCCTAAATAGAACTGTCGGCGGAGGGCTGCGCCTTGACTTTACACCACGGCGGTACTTCCCAAATGTTGTTGTTTTCGTTCTGATTCGGGCGCCGCGTCGGCGCGACCTTCCACTTAAGAGTGAGGGCCGCTGAGACAGACCGTCCGACCCAAGGTCACCTCCAGGGCCACCCACCTGCACAGGGCCGGGCGGGGCCGGGCCAAATGACGCACCGGACCGAGCAGCGCAGAGCAGCGGGCCCTGCCGAGTCACATCCGCATCGGCTGCGCCACAGCCACAATGCCATGCCAAGCTTGCAAAAACATTCCAGGCGCAGGCCAACCTTATCAAAACAACGAGCTCGTCCAGCAGCTAACTACCGCCGGGGGCAAACAGACACCGCGGTGGAGAGACGCGTCGTTAGGGGCTGAGCCCTTGACGGCCCCGTGCGGTGCCCCGGCGCCCTGCTGCTGGCGGTGCAGCAGGCGGGCACCTCGAGGGGCCCCCGGCCCGGCCCGGCCCGTCCGCACTCCAAGTTATCGGGCATATACCGGCTGCTACCGGTTTCCGATGCCTCGGCAGACGAGCCGCACGCCAGGCCGCGCCACGCCACGCGCAACGCCACGCGCCTCGCCACGCCCTGCCGATGCACGGCGCGATGCTGCGCGATCAGCGCCGTGGTCACGCGTCATGGTCATCCAGGGTCACGAGGGCCCATGGTCAGGTGGCCAGGGGTAGAGTTTTACAGGTCCGAGGGCTGATTTCTTTTATTGCTTCCAAACCAAGTTAGGTGGGTAAAGTAAGCGAGTCGATCGTAGTTCTCAGTCCAAGCTACAATCGGCTCGCTCACTATGCACCTCTAACTTGAACGGTTTAGAAGTTTTGCCAGTAATAAGGCCTTTTGTAGCAGTAGCTCAGTCGTCCCATGTTGCCACATTACACCACTTTTCACCCAACTATGGAAAATTGTGCATCCGGATGACACGGGTGACGTCTCTTTCCCACTATAGTGCTACGTTTCGTTGACGAATCGAGTCAACGGCCAATCGAGCAAACGAGCGTCAGAATATGAGAAGTTGTGCTGCGTTCACCAATCACAGCGCGTCTATTGGTTATCCGCTCAAACGATTTTTCATATTTCGTTGCTCGTTTGCTCAAATGCTCGTTTGCTCGATGGCTCGTTTCTTTAACGAGACGTTAGCTTAGGACTCTAGCCAGGGAGCGATGGAGGCACGGCGACGCCGCCAGCGAGGTTCGTCGGCACGCAGCGTCCGTGAGGTGGGCGGCGCCTGGCCACACCACGCCGCCTGGCCACGCCACGCCGCCTGGCTACGCCGGGAGTGTCAATGGCCGCGGAGCAAAACACCGAACCGGCGTACAACCGAGTGTGTCGTTGCGCCTCGCCGCCACGCCGTCTCGCCGTCTCGCCACCCACGACCGTGAAAACACGCTGTACTACCTGCCGGCGGCGAGAGGAGATGACTCAGCCTCGGTCCCCCACCCCCACCCCACCAGGCCCTGTCTGGCTGCACCCAGTCTACGGCCAGGCAGCTTCAACGACTGCCTGCTCGTCTTTGACACCGAGACGATACGCACCTTCGTGGGGTGAATGTGGATGCAGGACCGCGTCTGCGAGGTCTGCAACAGAAAAGAGGAACAAAGGTAAGCTCGGGTGCACCGCGTGTATCAGTGAAGAGCGCCACTCCTCTCAGGAAGAGGAAACACTCTGGCCCTTGAAGCTTGAACACGGAGGCAAACAAGCGATAAAGCCGGGGTGGGGGAGGGGGAGATACACGCAGACAGGGACGGCGAGACAGGCCGCCCGGCGGGTAGGCAACCCCCCTGCACGCGTGCGCGGCAACTCTGTGAGTTGCCTACCTCCACGGCGTTCCGATGCGACGCAGCCACGCGCGCGTCGCCTCCCTCCACTTCCACGGCGCCCTCCGCCCTCATCCATCAGCCTGCGAGAGCGGCAGCGGCACGCCCTCGGCCGCCAACTAACACTACTAACAAAACGTCAATATCATGTACTGAAAGTCAATGTCGAGTCTGAGAGTGTGCTCTGTCTCTCTCGCACCCCTGCTGCGGCCCGCCCGACCCGGAAAATGAAGCCACGCAGCCGGGCAGATGGACGAACCGAGCCGGTGCAGCCCTCTGTCCTGTCTCTCTGCGGGACGCCCCTTGAGTGCGAGCGAGGCGGAATGAGCCTGCAGGCGGGAAGCAGGCCTAAGGCTGGCCCAGTAAAAGCAGGGCCAAGGACGATCCATCCCCCTAGTTCCGCGCCGCGCTGACCTGTATTGATTTCAGCCGCACTCCACTACAGGGTAGCAGCTGGCTGCAGGGCCGCAGGGCCGCAGGGCACCGCAGGGCCTCGGCGACACAACGCCGACGTCCAATTAGCCATCCGACCCCCAATTCCAATGGCTACTTGCCGACTGCTAATTCAAAACGTCGAGTCGGCAGTCACGTGCTTTCCGGGATCGGGCCGGGGCCCGGATCTCTTCAGCTCTTTGGCCTATCTATCAGGCGAGGTTGACACAGTGTACAGGACAAAAAGGGCCGCGCCCGCCAGTTCGCACACGAAAGCAAAACACTAACGCGTCGCCGAGCAAAGTACACTGAGTCTCCTCCCTTAATAATCACAACGCGGCTTGATAACGCCGCAGGAGACCGGCAGACTTGCCTTGAAAACGAAACTCAACAAAAACAAGGCGGCCGCGCCGCCACTATCTTATCTCCGAGGCCGAAGTAGGCGTTCCGATTCTAACACGGCCTGCTCTCTGAGTCTGAGTGCGCTCGGATTAAAGGGCATCGAACCGAGCAAGGGCGGTTTGCAGACGTGCCGGCCCCGTGACGCGGTCGAGAAGGGCGGCGGCTCATCGCTGCTTATTGCTAGTGTCGGGGCCGCGGCAGTGACCTTACTCCGCCCTGTCTCTCTCGCACCCCAACGGACCGTCCACGCCCCGAGAGAGTCGAGTCGGCGGCAAGACCGCTGTTCGGAAGCAGCACGTCAGCTTATCGGCTCGTGCCTCCTCGGTCGGACGCCAAAGGGACGCGCCACGGCACGGCCAAGGCACGGCCACGGCAGCAGGCTAGGCTGCAGCCAGCCGTCGGCCAGGCCGCAGCACCAGACCAGCTTCCCCCTGCAAGGTGGCGTGTGGCACGCCAGAATAGACCGGACTGCCAAGTCCCGTCGATACATCGGGGTCGATTTTTAACTTCGGACGCCTTCGGACTTCGGAAGGGATTTGTCTTGCGTAATGCAAACGCTATGCACGTGATACGATAGCAAAAGGAGAACACAAAGGTAAGAGAGCCGGGCACGGTCCTTGGTGACAAGGTGCACATGCACGACAGCGGCGCAATCGGTGCTGCTGACGGCTTACGTCACGCAACGAGTGGACTTACAGTGGAGTGGCATCGGCAGCAGACTCGAGTGGGGGCGAGGTCCCCGCGGGTCCATCTCTCTCGCACCCACAAGGGACGCACGTCCCAAGAGGCCTCTCAGAATGAGCCTACTGGCCCCACGAGGCCCCGGCGGACGCCCCCGAGACTGGCCCCACGGTCCCCATCGCTCCGCTGCACTGACTTTGATGGAGGGCGGCGATTCACGCCAGGACGTGAACGGCAACAGCAGGCCGTTGCTCGCCGTTGCTTCGTCGCCCTGTCTCTCTCGCACCCACGGCCACGGTTCAGCACCGAACGCAGCGCGCTGCTGCGGCTCACGCCCCGCACTCTGAGGGGAGGTGGACGTCAACGCCGTCCTGCATGGCCGTGTTAGGGTAACGACCGTCGCCGCCATAAAGCCCTGCACACCCCGCCGCTGAGCCATCACGCCCTCGGCTGCGAGTCGGCCCTTCGACGCGGCGGCGTCAGCTACTCACATGCACCGCAAACACATTGGAAGGGAGACGCACTCTTCACGTTCGAAACATTGTAACCTCGCCGCTGCTGGCCGCTGCGTACGCCGCGCCCCCGCCCGGCCCGACGCACGGCCCAGTAGAATGGGTTGCCGCGCTGCCGGGCGTACGCCGCGCCCCCGCCCGGCCCGACGCACGGCCCAGTAGAATGGGTTGCCGCGCTGCCGGGCGTACGCCGCGCCCCCGCCCGGCCCGACGCACGGCCCAGTAGAATGGGTTGCCGCGCTGCCGGGCGTACGCCGCGCCCCCGCCCGGCCCGACGCACGGCCCAGTAGAATGGGTTGCCGCGCTGCCGGGCGTACGCCGCGTGCCGCCACTCCGCGCTCGGCTCGGCTCGCGCCAGAGCAGAGACCTGCCCGACGCGACGCGCACGGTGGGTCAGAAGACCGTTGAGGCAGCCATAGTTCCCGGGCGCGTTTTAGACTCAAATCGAACGTGTGACCTCACCAATGGATTCCTCGTTTGGAGAGCAATCCATTGATGGGGTCACACGTTCGATTCGAGTCCCATTAAGCGACTCTAGAGCTCAAAACGCGTCTAGAGTTTTGGCCGCCTCAACGGTCTTCTGACCCACTGTGACGCGGTGCGTCGCCGGCAGAACGACGGAGCCTGCTCGACTCGGCGGAATGATAGCCTCTTTGAGGGCGGCGGGCGAGGCGGCGCTGCTGCAGACTGATTCCGCTCATCGCTCTCGTCAGTCTATGTCTCTCGCACACCCCTCGCTCCTCCGCGGAACGCGCACCACGAGTGCGAGGGAGACAGAGCCCTCTGAGCGATCAGCGGCGTCATCCTGCTGCTGCTGCCAGTGCGTGGCGCCGTCCGCACGCACGCACACCCACGCTAGGGGAGGAGGGGTGCGGCGCAGCAGGGCACTCTCAGTGCTCTCGGGGGGTGGGTCCGCGGGGGGCGCGGGGGCGTCGGGCCGTTGCCCCCAGCCAGCGCGGCGCACTTCCTTAACTTGGAGCGCGGCGCGCAGCGCGCGGCACGGCTTGGGACTCAGTGATCATCAACCACCATCGCCGTCATCACAGCTCCCCGATAAGGACCGCGCCAGCGTCAAAGTTCCTCTTGAGCATGTCACAGTGATACACACCTCGACCGAGAAATTTAAATCATGGCATGGACTGATGGCCTTTTCGTCCTTGGGGAACGATATTGAGTTTCGCTCTCACGTACAGTGGATTGCGAGTGGCTCGCACCAGACCCACCCCCACCCCCACACGGGGAGAGAAGTGTCATTCACACAGCGCCTCGCCGCCTCGGCCAAGGCAGGCAAGGCAGCGCGTCCAGCGCAGCGGCAGCGCGTCCCCTGGGAACCGGGAACCCCCACCAGCGCGGAAAAGGGCTGTGATCGATACAGACGCCGTCCGGCATGCACGAGCATCTGGGCAGGGGCAGCAGGGGGCAGGGGGTGGGGTGGGGGCAGCATCAACACGGCACTCATTTGCGTCGCAGAGAGAGAAGACGTCTTAAGCGCCAGAACCGGCTGCCGCGGCCCAGCGCGGGAATTCACTGTGAAAAATTCTGTTCTTTTGTACGGAAAATGTACAGAAAAATATAGTACGGAATTACGGACAAAAGTACGGAACGTCCGTACTCGTCCCATATGAGCTCATGTAAACGGGTACGGAAAAAAGTACAGAAAGTTCTGTAGTTGGCAAGTACGGACGGTCCTGGCATGATTCCAAAATGGTTGCGCTGGGATGGTTTTCAATGCGAATTAATGGAAACGAATCCGAATTATTATAAAAAAGAGACCTACGAATTTTCTCAAACTACTGATGCCAAACATAAAAAAGAGATTGACAAAAAGTACGTCATTAAATGGAAGTTAGCGGTGACCTTGTCAAAGCTGGCCGGCCACAAACACACGTCGCAACACCGCCGCTCCGACATGTGCACAGTGCGGCGCAGCGCGGCCAGCGACAACAATTAAGTAATAAAGCGCTTAGCGAACGAGGCCGCGGCAGCGCTACGGCATCTCGCCGTGCACATCACCGTCACCCTCCACGCCGCTCCACGGTCACTCAGGTGGCACGGCGCCGCACGGCGCCGCACAGCCGAGATAAAGGAACAAGCATACAAACTTGTTGTCTCGGGTTTTTCCGAGCCAAGCGGTGGCCGGTGTGCTTGAACCAAACTAAGCCTCGGCCGCTCAGTGGTACCGTTGGTACCCCTGGATTGGGGGGTCGACGGGGGAAGATTCCGGTTCTGACGTCACTGGCAGGATCGACCGTCCGGTCCCTGACCTGGCCACCCCCACCCCGCCCCTTCCCCGCTCGCGCCCTGCCCAGGGTCTGCGGAGCCCCCATCCCCGTCCTGCCACGGCCGTGGAGGGGACGGGGCGCTAGGGGGGCCCGAGGGTGTGTTCCAGTGCGCTCCACTCCAGACTCGCACCGCGCGCCACGGGGCTGACAGAGCACCGAGGGAGCACTTAACACCCCTGGGTCAGACCATCCGGCGCCGCACTTGGTTGCACTGCACTTTGCGCTGCGCGGCGTTTGAATAAGGCTGACTTCGCCGGCGAAACCCGAAAAAGGCCCGTGAAGTAAACGAGCTAATGCCAAATCGAGTGGTACTTTGGACGATTTTCTCTTTTCTCTCCGACCGTCGCGCCTACGTCCCTCAAGCGACCACGTGCGTGCCACCACCCCATTTCTCGTGTCGAAATGCTTTCATTCATAACTTTGGACACGACCCGACCCGACCAGCACCCCTATCGGAGCCCCCATTCAGCGCATGCCGCCGTGCGCGCCGCGCCGTGGCTAGCCGTGGCTAGCCGTGGCTAGGGGGCGGCGGTGGGCCAAACCCACCACTCCCCGTTCACGACGGAGCGGAACGGCCGGGAACGGCGCGCCCCAGTGATGCACTCCCGCAAGACGCGAGTACCGCGCAGGGGTGCCTACTACCCTCTCCGTCAAGGCGCGCACCGCACACCGCGCCCGACAGCGGCACGGCGCCAAGGACCTCCAGAGGCAAAGGAAAGGCTGCTCTTCGCGTGGGGAAAAGCGGTGGCACCCAAGTATGATTCGAGTTCGGCCGACGTACTGACGTACCTGGTACCCGGCCGCTGCAGCGCAAGACCTGACACCCGCGCAGGCGGCCCGCGACTGCTTTCGGTAACGACGAACGAGGCGACGAGGCGCGGGCGGATCTCCGTACGCCGCGCCGCGCCCCGCCACGCCGCGCCACGCCACGCCGCGACGCTGTGGAAATCCCCCAGATTCGGAGCGGCCTATGCGCGGCCTGGCGCATTGGACCACGCGGCGGCGGCATGCGCGAGCCGCGAGCAGGTGAACCAAACCAGCACCACGACGGCGGCGACCTTGGCGGCGGCACTGCCACACCATGGCCACACCGAGCCGGGCTCCAGAAGCTCCTCGGCGGCAGGGCGTCTTCGTCGTCCTCGCCACGCCGCAGCGGCAGTACAACACCGTGTCGCACTCTGGCGTGCCTATTGACTTTTCATCACCGCTCCTTAGATATGCAGGCAGGCCGTGGGCTTCGCGCTCCAGATCGGCAGGCCCAGCAGGCAGCAGGCAGGCCCGGCCACACAAGGGCCCAACGGCCTAGGCCCGATGACCCTTGACCTTAGAGGGCCGCTTATCGACCCCCTCACGGCTTCCTTCCGGGCCCATCGGGCAGGGCCGCCCGCGCCGTGCATCATGCACACCGGCCAGCAATACCCGAGGCCAGCGCGGCCGCCAGCTCCAAGACGGCCACGTCTAGGTCGAAGGCCCTGGGCCTGAAGGCGAGCCCATTCAAATTGCATGACATCGATGAATGGGCGGCGCCCCCGCCGAGCCCCAGTGTGAGGCCCCGACGCCGCCTGGCCTTGGTCCACGTCCACCGGCGGGGGGGAGCGGCACTGCGCGCAGGAGGATGGAGACAAGGCGGAAGAGGTTCGACGTCCGTTCTCACAAGCTACTTTCATCCACCCTCGTTGACACACACACACTCACACCCGCGCTTACACGCACACACGCCATTAGCGCCCCGCCTGGCCGGCGTTCGCCGGCGTTGCCTCGGCGTTGGCGTTGCCCCGACGCGGAGGTCAGTGCGCCCAGGGGCCGCCGCCGCCGTGCCCGCCGCCGTGCCCCAGCAGCCCCCCAGCAGGGCCTGCTTGCCGGGCCGGAACGGTCGCAGCGGGGCGGGGTGCGGGCGGCGCAGGGCGGGGCGGCGCACGGGAGGACCAAACGGAGCTCCCATCCACGTCATCTAGAGTCACCGAGTCGCTCCTTTCCGGAAAGAATCGATTGCACGGCATGGGGGGAGCATGCCCGGGCCGCGGGGGCGGGCCAGGCCAAAGGCCGACAGGGCGAGCCTGCGAGTCGCACGAGCCGCCAGAGGGAGAGGGAATACCTGCAGACCGATTCCGAGAGTCGTTTCCATCGCTATCGCTCTCACCCTCTCGCTCTCTTTCTCGAGACGGCGCCTGGGCCTGCGTGCGGGCGGCCAGGGACACGCGGGGCAGGTGCACGAGCGGCCCGAACAAAGCATCCAGCAGGGAGCGCCGGGACGAGGGGAAAGGAGCTCAGCCCCCAGGGGCCCCAGCGCAGCGCAGCCCGGCCAGGCCCGGCCGCCAGAGCGAACGGCGTAGCGAGAGCAGCGGAGCCCTTTGGGGGTCACTCACACCGGGCAGGGGTCAGGCCGTGTCAGGCCGCGACGCACTGCGCAACGAGTGCGAGAGAGCGCGCGACAACAACACGACGCGCTGACGCGGGCGGAGGCGTGCGCGGGACAAGGACGGCCGCCGCTGTGCCGCCCCGCGCCACCGACCTACCCTACTCGCTCCTCCCGCCACCCTCCTCCCAGGACCGCCAGGACCGCCAGGACCACCCACAGGACCCTCACGGCGGGGCGGGGCGTGTCGCTGCGTGAGCGCATGCACTCCATTCAGACGGCCAGCGCGGGGCGGCACATCCCGAATGCACGTCGAGCCGCACTGCCCCGCACTGCCCCGCACGCACGACAACGGTTGACCTTCATGCCGGACACAGCTACCGCAGCGACAACAGTGGGCCCCGCTAGGCCCCGCGACACGCACGCACTCATTCCAGAGCTCCAGCAGGCTGCAGCGGAACAGTGCTGCCGTCTCCCTCGCACTCACGGCACGTTCGGTAGAAGTGCGAGAGAGGCAGAGTGACGAAGCACTGTTCGGGATCACACGGCAGGAACGGCCCAACGGCCGTCGTCAGCGCTTTCCGTCTCTAGCCAAGCAATGCCAGGCAATGAGAAGCAATTGGTTGCGCGGTGCGGCCCGGCGAGGGGGCGGCCTGGGGCGGCCTGGGGCGGCCGGCGAGTCCACACCCTCGACTTTGTCACCGGCAGAGCCGGCAGGCAGTGCGAGGTGCGCCCTGTCCCCCGGGGGCCTTGGCCTGCACCGCGCCGACGACGGGCCGACGGCCGTCCCACCCACAACAACACGAGGCGAGGCTATTTCGGGACGCGGTAGTCGGACGAGCCAGACAGAGCTGTCCAGCAGTGGGGACCTCCCGACCCCACCTCCTCCCCGAGACACTAATCATACAGTGGCACTCCACTGAGAAGCGCAACAACCGGCCGGCCGGGCGCTGCGCGGCGCGGCGACCAGTGGCGGGGCTAGCAACCAGCAGCGCATCTAGGGGCCAATCCGCCGACCACTTCGCCACCGAGGAAGGCAGCGTGTCGCGCAACATTCATTCATCAAGCCGGGGGCGTGGCTAGGCGAAGCGGAACAAAAGGCCGCCGGCAGACAGGCGGGCAGACATAGCGAGCGGTGGCGGGGGCAAAACCCAATACGAATGGAGGCCTGCAGGGCGGGGGTTGCAGCGAAGAGAAGAGAAAGAAACAGCAAAACACTCACCAGTGCTAAGTACAAAAGAATTCCTGTCGGGAGGGTACTCCGTCTCAAATAGTTTGCAGGAGGGCCCAGAAATTCCCATCTAAAAAAAATAAAATAGGAAAATATTTATAATTAAGGAAACACACGCCTAAACGATTTTTTAAAGTGACTATATACATGTGCTCTGCGCTGAAGACAAAAAAAAATTCTTGCGTTCGTGAGTGAGCACAGTGTGGCCCTACATATCACTCATACTAAAAACTAATGGGTATAAACACGTAATTAGCAAGAACTGTGTCTCATTAATTTTAAATCCAAAAGTCTAGATATAGAAACTCTACATCTGAACAACCCACAGCAGTCACAGTCGTTCATTCATATAAGCAATAAAATCAACCATGTTTGAAGCGACATTGCATTTCAGCTTCATATTTGCATTTAAACAGGAGAGGGGGGGAGCAAAATTTCTTGTTTACGTTTGAGACGAGCGGCCTTTCACGCGCGCAGCCAAAATGTCATTCCGCATCAAAGGGCAAAACCGCGAGAACAGACCAACCCCGACCCACTGTTTCGCGCGCGGGGGGGATTAGCGGTAATATCAACGCAAAACCGTTGCAGAATAAATCAATAGGGCAGGCAGGCAGGCACTGCCGCGGCGAGGGCTAAGTCGGCTCAGGCCCGCGGCCGCCAGCGCCAGAGGCGCGGGCAGGGAAGGCAGGGCAGCTCACCAACCTGACGAGAGCGGCGGCGACAGGGAATCGCCGTGCCGCGGATCACACCAATGCCCCAGCGCACTCGGTGCCGACGACGGCTAGGGCGTCCGCGTCCGTCGTGGCTGCAGCGGCGCGGTGCAGCGTCGGTGCGGCGGCCGCCAGGCGTCGTGGGGCGTCGCGGCGAGCGGGGCGGGTCGCGGCGTTGCGGGTGGAGGAACACTGCGCTGCTGCGCTGCGCGGCCAGGCGAGCAGCCCGGGCACGGGCACACCAGGCCCGACCAGGCCCCCAGCACGGCGCGGTCAACAGCTGGCGTCGCGAGGCTAGGCGGCGTCGCGGCGCAGGGCGGGCAACACAAGCCAGCCCCGTGCGCGGCGGGTTGCTGGCCCTGCTAGGCTAGGCTAGCCCGCTGGGCTGCTGGAGTGGGGCGGGCTGGGCCCCTGGGCCTGGGTCGATCCCCGACGGGCGCCAACTTCAACCGCTGCAACGAGACGGTAGGGTAAGCTGAAGCGGAGACTGAGCGCATCAGAACAATCAGCTGCTGCACTACATGCAGGTCAAAAGTTGGGCGCTCCGTTAAATCAAACTTATCTTAACACTCACCAGAAAAATTGTGATATAAATGGAGTCAAGTATTTTTTTGTCCTCAGTTCAAGAGAGACGCTCTCACGTACTGTGTTACTAAGGGTATGAGTAAATGAGGAACAAAATAGTCTATATGACGATCACATCCATTTTTATTATTCTAAGAACAATTAGATTCATATTAATATCCAAATTAGATACAATAAGCATCACAATCAAAGATGTTGAGTTATAAAGTCAATCATAGCTGAACAGCCACTCTCCAAATCACACATTTTAAAAATACTACGACTTGAACAAATGGGAAAAACAAGGTTTCAAATCGGATCAACATGCAGATAAAAGACATGAAAGCCAACTGACTTGTCGAAATTGGGTGTTGAAATAATTACACTAGGAACAGCCTGCTGTCTTTAACTTTATTCTCGGAGTCTGATTGGTATGACTGATTCAATTCATATTCTATACACACTACTTAAAACTATTTGCGGGTCTTTCGAACCTTGGCCACTCTACCAGCAGCAGCGCCCTTGCGAGCCGCACGGACAAGGCCCTTAAATTGTCCTTCCTGCTTCAGTCTTTTCCTGCAAGAAAATTGTTTGTGAATAAATTATGTATTTCTGCCATAAAGATGGCAGCAACAAAAACTGTATTTTTATTTAATTTTTTTAATTTCTTTTTTACCTCTTATTTAATAATCCTCTGTTTAATGGTACATATGCGTATGGATCCGGAGCTCCTCCCTTCTTCACATCACCCTTGGCCTTCTTTGAGCGGTACTCCGCACCGTAGGCTGTCGAAGTGGTAGATTTTCCACTCTTGGCCGTTTTAGCACTAACACCACTTTTTACACTCATGGCTTTCCCCACAGGTCTATGAATACCAGACCCACCAGCTGAAGCCAAAATTACACATTTAGTACATCAATAGCCAGACAATAAAATAAGCTTGGGCTTGGAATAATGTAATTAAAAAACATACTTTTGTACTTATCGTTGGGACCGGCGGTTGTGGTACTGCGAGCATCACTATTACTCAATTTACGTTTACGTCCTTTGGCAGTGACTCCACTCTTGGTGCTCTTAGCATCACCATCGCCATAACCATCGGCATCCATGTCCTCATCTAAACGTTGAAATATTGATAAAATGTAAAACTCAAAAAAATAAAAAAATAAAAAAAATAAAAAAAAAGCCTTTACTAAAACTGCACTGACCTGATTCTGAATCTGAGACAGTTGGAATCCTTCGACTTGTTTTAAATTTACGTTCCCCTTCAGAATCCTCATCATCACTACCTTTGTCATCAATAATAAGCCTCCCATCTTCTGCAGTTTTAAAACCGCGGTCTTTGACTTTCTTTGACTGCTTAGCAGTTTTTGATCCAGTAGCTACATTAGGCCTTGATGCTGTAATACATAATTTAAAATAAATAGGATCAAATTTTTAGAAAAATATGTAAATGGCTTTCTATTAAAGAGGAGAACAATACACACCACTAATTTTACTTGCAGCCATAGAATCTGCAAGGTCGATAATATCTCCTGGTTCTTCCTTAATCCAAGTTTGTGCCTTCTTTTTCCCTCCCTTTGAGGCTTCATTCTGATCAAGTTCGAGCTCGTCATCACTCTCAGCAAGAATTTCTTCAATGCTGTAGGATAAGAAACAGAAATAATATTGATTTTAAAAATATTAAGAAACTAAGCACTGCATATGACAAACAACCAGATCATTGAACTGACCTTTTGGCCCGTGCTTTGACAGTAAAGTCTTCGTCTTCACTATCCTCAACGGCTAATTTATTTTTGAGCCTCTCAGCACGTAAACGTTCTTTCCTGGCATGGAGTTTCCTCAGATTACGAATCCGCTTCAACATAATTTGATCACTACCTGGCACTTGTCTTTCAATAGCGTCACAGCCATATCTACGTATCATGCGATCAAGCATGTGTTGGGTTTCTCGACGGAAGTGTTTCTTACAATCATCCGTCATACTAACAATTGCTTTCATCTAAAAGAACAAAAAATTAAGGGATGAAACTCTATGTAATTCTTAGATCAAATAAATTAAATTAACATGAAACCATGTGAAACTTACAATGATGGGAACAAACGGTCCCACAGTTGTTGTTGGAAAAGAATAAACAACCTGTTTAAGAAAACTTACAGCGGCCCCAGCAACTTCGCGACTAGATGAAGTTGCCAAGACACAAACATTTTGTAACAGCAATTCCAGGAGATCCTGAGGGAATTTAGCTGCCAAAAGAATAGAATTACTTGTAACAAGTTTACTTTAAAATACTATAAAATCAGAGAGAATTCTGAAATCATAAAATGGCTACCTTTGAAATGATGAGCAACATCGGCTAAAGCAAGAAGTGTGCATCTAGTAAGTTGTGCAGTGCCTGCAAGGCCAGCTAGGAGCAAAGCCATGAAATCTTTCATCACTTTGTGCTCTTGTTCCACAGTGAGAGCATTTTCAGAGCCAACTTCTTCCTCTTGCCACCTAAACATGGTCAATCCAAGTTCATGGAGAAGAGCAAAAGCAGCTTGCCGACAACGTTCATTTATATCTTTCACACATAGAACAGCTTCAGGGACAATAAGCTTGATAATGTTGAATTTTGTGGCTGGTAATCGTCGTACGAGGTGGATCAAGCAACGTAATCGGGCCTGAAAAAGGACAAGAGGAAGAGAATGTTAAATCTTGGAAAGGAGTACCTTCCCAGTTGAATCCACCCTGTTGAGTCTCCTAGGAGTAAAAAATGCACTGATGTAAAGTGGATTATGGAAACTATGGTATACTTACACCACGACTACTTGTGGCTGACGATGATAACGACTGCAACAGAAGCTTTTGAACATCCTGAATATTTTCATTTTGGAAAGAAACACAAGTTTCTGAGGAAGAGGAACACAAAATTTCAAGCAGCCTGCAAAAAGTTACATCATCAGCAATGGGTTTTTTGTAGCAAAAATAAACTGATAAACAAACCTGTCCACAAACCTGTAAGATTTCTTTTGGAGACGATTATTCTTAGAATCAGCAATGCCCTCCTTAATAAGACTGTACAATGTTAAAATATTTTCAGAGCTCTGGTAAGGAACAAGAATCCTTAACAGATCCATCACACTTTCTTTAACAAACATATCAACAACACCACTCTTCAGCTTCTGGAAAGCTTTAACAAAAAGCTCATTTTGCAAAGCTGCATCAGCTATTGACAAGTAGACCTGAAAAACAACAATGAAGTATCAACTTGAAATTAAATCTGACTTTAAATGAGGCAGAAAGAGCTGTATAAAATTAAGAACCTTTATAGTTTCAAATGCAGAAAGGCGCTGGCCCTCCTCTTCAGAGCCATTAGTTTTAGTAGTGTACAGATTGAACAATATAGGCAAGTAGTTTTTGGCAAACCGACCCAGTTCACGCAAATCTTCTTCCTTCTTTGGAGATGGTTCACCCTCTTGACTGTGAATAATTAGCCTTCGAAGTGCAGTCATCACTGAGAGACGCAAGTCTTTACGGTCAGTAATCAAGGTACCAAGAATTTTGGCAAGACTCTGGTAATGAAAAACAAAAGCAATCAATGCTAATTTCATGTACAATAGGAGAACAGTATCTTTTAACAAAATTATTATAGTTTTCTTCCCTTGGATAATATTATTTCCCCAAGGACTGGGACTGAGGGTAAAATTTACCTTGAATGATTCCTTAATATCAGTTGCATGATTGCAGAAGCTGGGTAGCAAAGCCCAAACTTGAGCTTGGAAAAGTTCATACACCACTGACTCTGCTTTCCTTCCTTGAGCTGCAAGATGCTTGGAGGCCTTCCTGCAAAAGGTAAAAACAAGATACTAAAACAAGCAAAACTAAAAAAATTAATTTAGAAGGTTCAGTAATACTAAGTCACAATGGCATACCAACTAACTCCCGCCAATGGAAGGAAGTATTCTACAAAGAAGCTCAATTGTGTATCGCGGATAGATTCTCTGAGAATGGGGAGGAGCCAACTGTGCTTAATTTGGCTGTTTACCTCCGCGCCAGTAACCTTGTGATTGTAAAATGGGATTAATCAGAATTGTGAATTTTTAAGTGCATTATCAAATATTACCAGACACTATGCAGGAACATACCTGCAGAGGAATGGCTTTCAAGACAGCCTTTGGACCCATGAATTGAACAGCCTTTCCAAGAGCATGGTCTACTTCATGGACACAAGTAAACTGGTATGAATCTTGAAGTTCTCCCAAAGCAGAAATGCAGGGCATGACTAAGCTTTCACAGGTTGAACCACAATGCTAGAGAACATATCAAACAATGAAATATGAAGACAAGGAAGCAGCCCCTTAAAAAGAAAACTAATGAATTATTTTACAATTTACCTCAAAAAAGGCAGCTAGAAGGTGAATAACATGTTTCCATGCACTGTGGTATTGATATTTCAAACCATCCTGCAGAACACTAAAGACCTTTGATATGGTTGTGGAATACCGCTCCACAGCAGCTGGAGATGCTGCTTCTTTCAGGCAGTCACTAATGACAGCAGAAAGTGCGTGTGTTGCATTGCTGAGAATATCTGGCTTGTCTGACAACCAAAGTTGAGACACTGTGGTGAAGAGTTTTGGTAAATGAGCACAACACAAGGAGAGATCTTGTCTGCAGATGGAACAGAAAATTAATTAATATACCAGAAGACCATTGACAGATGACAAATTACCATGTGCATAATGAGATTTATCAACTTAGTTAAGCAAAATCCACAGTATTAAAATGTACCCACCTTCCCAGATTAACATGAGCCTCTTGCATCACTGCTAGCCATGCCAGGGTTGGCTGCGCATCTGACACAGGAGGTTGATAATCATACAGAGCTGAAATAAGTTGAGCATTGAGAGGTGCAGGCAGGATAACAGCAGATGGTCGAGCCACAAAAAGGGCATGAAGTGCCTGCATCCCACAAGAGCTGACCAACACATTGTTCAAGGTCATCACTTTCAAGACGGTCTCTGCAACAGTCTACAACAGCAATGTTTTAGATGAGGATTAGCCCACTCAAGAGTGTGAACATGCCCTCCTAATGAGACACTTACTTTGAGATGCTGCCTAGGAAAGGTTGAAATAGTTTCTTTGACAAGAACTAGAGTGTGGAGAAGGATTGTCTGAGATGCAGCGGACCCAACAGAATTTTCAAGGGATCTGACACAAAATTTAGCCACATGAGGTGCAGCTGGGTGGCTATCACCCTTAGAGGAATCTGTTGGTGACTTCAAAATGACACAAACTGCATGATGGGCTGCTTTACGAATCTACCAAAAATATAAATGAGAAGTCACACCAAGTAAGCACAAAAATAAAACTAACGGCAAATCATAACATCTAGAGTACACATACCTTGGGTTTTGAATGTGTGGTGAAAGCTAGGATAGAATCCAGCACCTGAACAGTGGATGAGTTTTTCCAAACCACTACTTCTTGACTGCGAAGAAGGACACTCAAGCACCCAATCACCTAAGAGCAGAGGCCTTTCATTAAATGCTTATCGATCAAAAATATTTTCTAACACAGTGAATTTAGGTTAAACTTACAGATCGTAGTATAACATGATTATCAGACTCAGCAAAGCGAATTAAGAGGTCCATGAAAGTTTTAGATGCTTCTGAGAATTTCTTTTTAAGAACATTTTCAGGAACACTTTTAATGCCCATCCCAAGAAGTGTTAAAACTGCACCCAAAGAGTCCTCAGACTCACTCACACCAAGGCTTGTCATCTAACAACAAAGAAGAACTTTAAAATTTGAACTTTACGTATTTTGTAACTTAAAGTGCAGGTGCAGGTAACAGGGTAATACCAGGGCAGCAAAGTATTCTGTTGATGATTCTGAGCCACCATTACTTTTGATAACCTCTGTTATGGCAGCAAGAACTGCGAGCATTTCCTTGTGCAATGCTGAGTTTGAAGTGAATCGATTCAAAAACCTGCAGTAACAAAAGTTCATAAAAATTACCACTGAAAGAGCAATGGAATCACGTAATAATTAACTGAACACATAAGAAATATTACTTTGAAAAGGAAACGTTAGAACAGGAACTCCAATCGCTCGCAAAAGTTTGGAAAGTCTTAAAAGACTTTCCTGACTCTGTGTAAGCCGTCTCACTTTCTTCACCATCCACCTCCACAGGTTCAGGCTTCGTTCCCATGAAGGCGTCATGTTTGCGCAGAGCATCGGAAGTCAATTTGCTCTCAGTTGCTATAAAATAGAGAAGATCCAATGAATCAGACACGTCACTTGTGCGTCATTTAACTCCCATGGACAACTGAAAAACAATTACACTTCAAAAGTAGAATTATGTTTGATATTGATGGTTCATATGACAAGGATTTCAAGACGAAACAGCAACAATCGGATATAATGACCAGTCCACGTTACGTGGTAAGGTTAAGTTTTCGGCTTACCTAAATTTTCTTGGAAGAATCTTGACCGAGCAGCATCACGAAACTTCTTTGATTCTGGGTTGGAGATAGAACTCTGGCCTTTCAACCACCGTTTTCCCTTCCCTTTGACCCGCGTTCGAATTTTCGTCATCTTTAAGTAAGTAGTATGAAATGTGAAATGATCACCATGCAACAAACAGCGAGCATGTGCCGTGCCTGCCGTGTCGAGTCGACTGTTGTTTGCGGAGCGGGGAAGGGGGGGGGAAGGCAAAACCGCGCGAGAATTCGAATCAATGGATTGAGCGTAACGTTTAATGTGTAATGAGTTTAATGTGTAATGTTTGGAATCGGAGGGAGAATTTCCCTCTTGGATTGTGTTTGGGCCACTACTCTGGCATGACTGTCTTGAACCTCAAAGATTTCCAGCCTGGTATACAGCATACTTAACGAAAGGTTGGGCTGGTCTAGTCGTAATGGACGAAAACCGCCATGAAAATGAATGGATCCATGTGAAGGGTGATTGCCAAAACCTTAATTTTCAAGCAATTTTTGTATTAACTTTGTACAAAATATATAAGCTGTAATGATAACATTCTTGTCATTCTCCTTGATCCACCCAATACTTTTATTTCAAGCCATCTGATTCTTTTCTGCCCACTTTCTTCAACTTTTTTCCTCTAGTTGAGGGGCAGAGACGCAGCGCTCCGACACGGTGACGGGGAAGCCGCCGTCCAGGCTGAGGATGACGCCGATCTCGACGGGCAGGTCGGCCACGGTGCGGGTGTCGCCCGGCGCGCGGTGCACCTCGTAGCGGCGCAGCACCGTGCTCAGCACCGTCTTGAGGTACATGATGGCGTAGCGCTGGCCGATGCATGACCGCGGGCCCGCGCTGAAGGCCGCGAAGCTGAGCGGGGGCCGGCCGCGGACTCGGTCCGGCAGGAACCTGCAGCGGACAGCCAATAGGTTAGGGGTCCACATGAGCGGCATAGGGCAAGGCTGTCGGCGCAGACGGCCTTCTGCACCTGTCAGGGTCGAATCGCAGCGGGTCCGGGAACCAGGCGGGGTCGCGGTGCGTGTGGAAGCTGAACATGAAGATCTGCGCGCCGCGCGGCACGCGGGGCCCGGACGGCAGCACCGTGTCCTCGACGCAGTCCCGGCCGAAGACGGGCACGAGCGGGAACAGGCGCAGCGTCTCCAGGATGACGCGCTCCATCAGCTGCAGGTGCGGCAGCTCGTGCTCCGTGACGGCGCGCTGCGGGTCCGCGCCGAACACGTCGGCCAGCTCCTGCAAGGCGCCAGGGTGAGGAGCGGACAGTGCCGGTATTCGAACCCTCACTCTCACGTACTTGCTGCAGCCGCCGCTGCTCCTCCGGGTGCATGGCGAGCAGCAGGAGCGCGAAGCTGAGGCAGTGCGCCACGGTGCCCTGGCCGGCCACCACCATGGCCTTGGCCTCCTCGCGCCACTCCCTGGCCGTCATCAGGTCGGCCAGGCCCTGGGTGGCCAGCGCGTGCTCCAGCAGCGACCGGGGGCGGCAGGGGCCGCAGGCGCTGTGCGGCTCCTGCACAACAACACCATCACTGTGCGCTGCCTCTGCCGCGGGCGTCGCCGCGGGCCTTACCGAGTGCTGCCGCCACTTGCTGACGATGTGGTCGATGAAGGTGTCCGTGTCGGCCTCCATGCGCGCCGCCTCCCTACCCGCGGACGTCCGCGCGTACAGCGAGTCCCACAGCAGCCAGGGGTGGCAGACGCGGTACGTCACCATCCGGGCCGCGTTGGTGGTCTGCTCCACGAAGCGGCCCAGCGCCGCGGCGTTGGAGGACAGGTCCGCCGACAGCATCGTCTCGCACACCGAGTCCATCGACACCATGTTGCAGTACTCGAGGATGTCCACCGGCTCCGCCGACCGCGCTGCTCGAGTCATCATGTGCGAGAGGTCGACTGCCTTGCGGTGGAACACCTGCCGTCGGGGAGGGTAGGCCGCACTGAGTTAGGAGCCGACAGAGAGGGAGAGCGACATGGCGAGGCGGCCCCGAGGGGGGGATCACTCGAAAAAATCATTGTACACAAGGAAAAAAATCAAAATAAATCAAAAATGAAAAGTTTTAAAAAAAAATCACTGTAAAAAGAGAAAAGTGTTCCTATTTCTTTGGGTTACAATGTGTTTTTATGTCATTTCTTCTTTGTGACCAATTATTTGGTTTTATAGTAAGTCAGAAGCTCACATCATTTTGTGTATCACATTTGAGACTTCGAAAACCCCTGTAAGTTAGGCAATTGTTCTCAGAAGAGATGAAAAAAATCAATTGAATAAAATAAAAAAAAAATAAAAAAAAATCATTGTACACTTTGGACCTCAGTGATCCTCCCCTCGGGCGGCCCACTGACCTCCACGTTCTGGACGAGCACTTGCTGGTGCAGGGACGGCCCGATGGCGCGGCGGTGCCGCCGCCACACCTTGCCGCTGAGGGTGATGAGGCCGGTGCCCAGGGCCACCCTGGCCAGCGGGTACCACGTGGACTTGTCGTTGAAGCGCGCGCTGTTCATGACGTGCTCGTAGTCGCGCGGGTCCGTGATGACGACGAAGGGCCAGGGCCCCAGCCAGAAGCAGAAGGTGGGCGCGTGGCGCTGCATCAGCCCCACCACCCTGGCCCAGAACTTGTCCTGCGAGGTGAACAGCTCGTGCAGGTTGCCCAGCAGGGGCAGCGGCTTGGGGCCCGGCATGCCCGCCAGCACGGCCTGCCCGACAAGAGCGTCGTCGTCATCGGCTCGACGGAGTCTCCCTCCGCGTGACGCCCCGCCTTACCTGCATGCGCCAGGCGTCTCGTGCCGTGTCCACCAGCCAGGCGACGAGCACGGCCAGCGCCAGGGCCAGCGCCAGGGCGCCCACGGCGAGGATGCCCACCATGACGATCCGCTGCCGCACTGCACCGCCGCACCCAGCCCACCTCGAGGCCTTGCCTGCAGCAGCAGCCCTGCGCCACTGAGGCTCGAGTCGGCGAGGCACCGCGCAACACCGGAAAGAATGAATTCAGGCACCTGTCGCGCAGAGTCGCAGAGGAGCCGGGGAGCAAATCAGCACTTTTTTCACGTCAAACAGTAAGTAGCGGCTTCGCGTTTCGATGCAACAACTTTCTCAGTCACGGCGCGCCTTTAGCGGTGTCGCCTTGACGTCACCGAGAGCGCGTCGCAGTGGTCCCATCGCGCTGCCTCTGTCGCGCTCAGGGGGCTCCCCCGTAGGGGTGCGAGAAAGACAGAGCGATGAAACGCCATGTGGAATCAGTCTATGGGCGTGTGGCAAGAATGAATACAGTGTCCCTATTAGGGAGCCCTGGTCACCTGAGTTGATGAACCGTAGTTCACGCAGTGGAGAAAGAGGCCCTAACGCCTGTGGGCTGTGGAATAGGCAAACCCTGTAGACGGCAGCCACCGCCGTGCACCGGGTTGCCTACCCCGCGGTTCGCAGGGGCTTTGAGGGTGTGGTGCGGCGGAATGCTTGCACTTTGCATCTTTTTGTATCATTTATTTTTTGTTTCCAAATGAGCGTCGGCGTCGGCACTCCTCGCTGTGGTGGTCTTGCGCCGCCGGGACACGGTGACGGGGAAGCCGCCGTCCAGGCTGAGGATGACGCCGATCTCGACGGGCAGGTCGGCCACGGTGCGGGTGTCGCCCGGCGCGCGGTGCACCTCGTAGCGGCGCAGCACCGTGCTCAGCACCGTCTTGAGGTACATGATGGCGTAGCGCTGGCCGATGCATGACCGCGGGCCCGCGCTGAAGGCCGCGAAGCTGAGCGGGGGCCGGCCGCGGACTCGGTCCGGCAGGAACCTGCCGCCGAAAGTTTTAAGATTGGCAATCTGAGAAAAGGTTACTTTTCCTCCAGTAACATGTCGGTACGCACCTGTCTGGATCGAACCGCAGTGGGTCGGGGTACCAAGTGGGGTCCCGGTGCATGTGGAAGTTGCAGAAGAGCAGGTGGCTTCCCCGGGGCGCGGTCAGGCCGGACGGCAGCGGCGTGTCTTGGGCGCAGTCGCGGAGGAACACGGCCACCAGCGGGAAGAGGCGCAGCGTCTCCAGGACGACGCGCTCCAGCAGCTCCAGGCGGTGCAGCTCGTGCTCCGCGACGCCGCGGCCGGGGTCCTCGCCGAACACGTCCAGCAGCTCCTGCCGAAGAGCGGAGCTCTGAGCGCAGGCCGTCGACGCGCCGCTGTCCTTCGCTGACGCACACCTACCTGCTGCACGGCCTGCTGCACGTCGGGATGCATGGCCAGCATGAGCAGCGTGAAGCTGAGTGCGTTGGCAACCGTGCCCTCCGCGGCGATCACCATGGCCTTGGCCTCCTCGCGGAGCTCCTCGTCCGACAGCAGGGACGCCGCGGCCGAGTCCGCCAGGACGTGCTGCAGGAAGGACTGCTGCCTGTCGGCGTGGTCCGCGTCCCGGCGCGCGTCCTTCGTACGTCTGATGACCTCGTCCACGAAGCGATCCGTGAGCGCCTCGATGCGCCGCGCCTCGCGCCCCTCCGCGGTCAGGGCGTACACCAGGTCCAGGAGGAGCCAGGGCCTGTACAGGCGGCGCGCCACCAGGGCGCACGAGTCGTTCTTGGCGTCCACGAAGCTCTTGAGCGCGTCACGGTCGTCGGACAAGTCCGCCGCCAGGATGGTCTCGCACACGGCGTCCATGGACACCAGGTCGCAGAAGCCCTTGATGTCCAGTGGGGCGCCTGTCGCGGCCGCGGGCCCCAGCAGCTCACCGGACACGTCCCGCGCCTTGCGGTGGAAGACCTGGCGGACGGCAGCGGGTGCACTCCGAGGTGGGCGGGGCCGCCGCACAGTGGGTCAGAAGTCCGTTGAGGCGGCCAAAATTCTAGACGCGTTTTGAGCTCCGGAGTCGCTAAATGGGACTCGGATCGAACGTGTGAACCCACCAATTGATTCCTCGTTCGGCGAGCAATCCATTGATGGAGTCACGCGTTCGATTCGAGTCCCATTTAGCGACTCTGGAGCTCAAAACGCGTCCAGAATTTTGGCCGCCTCAACGGTCTTCTGACCCACTGTGCGCCGGTACCTGCACGTTCTGCGCGAGCACCCGCCGGTGCAAGGACGGCGCCACGGCCTTGCGGTGGCGGCGCCACGGATCGCCGCTCAGCACGATGAGCCCCCTGCCCAGGGCCGCGCGGAGCATCGGGTACCACGACGACTTGTCGTTGAACTGGCGGCTCGTGAGCACCGCCTCGTAGTCCAGCGGGTGCGCGGTGACGACGAAGCAGGCGGGGCCGCACCAGAAGGCGAACGAGGGCGCGTGGCGCTGCACCAAGGCCATCATGGCGGGGAAGAAGCGGCGCGGCGACACCAGCAGCTCCAGCACGTTGCCGAGGACGGGCCGCGCGCGGGGGCCCGGCGCGTCCCCGAGCACCCTCTGCGGCAGGGAGGTGGGCGTCAACGCGCAGGCCCAACGCACAGTGGGCCAGAAGACCGGGGAAGGCGGTCAAAATCCCGGACGCGATTTGAGCTCAAGAGTCGCTGGATTGGACTCGAACTGAACGTGTGACCCCACCCAACGGATTGCTCTCCGAACGAGGAATCCATTGGTAGGGGTCGAACGTTCGGTTCGAGTCCTGTTTAGCGACTCTGGAACACAAAACGCGTCTAGAGTTTAGGCCGCCTCCACCGGTCTTCCGGCCCACTGTGCAACGGCCTCCTCCTAGACTGTGGACGCACCTGCATGCGGCGCACGTTGCCGACGGCGGTGACGAGGCGGGCGACGGCGTAGGCTGTGCAGCCGGCCAGCAGCATCCAGGCGGTCCAGGCCAGCTTCATGGTGGCCGAGGACGACGCGAGGCTGCGGGACCAGCACTGAGTGGAAGGCAGAGAAGGGCCCGAGGGAAGCTCCCAGGGAAAGGCTGCCAAATGGAGCACCGAGGAGGGGAGCCCTTTCCTAACAAAGCTAGGCGAAGGACCGGCAGCTCCTCGTAGAAACGGGAACGGACTTCTTTTTCCCCGCCGGCTAGTGCAATGCGTTAAGCAACTGGATCTTCTTCCCGCTGCGCGCCGTCGTGAGCCGAGGCGGCGATGGCAATCGGGAGGACGGATACCCGCGTGCACTCCGCGGGGCCCAGCCGGAGCGCGCCGCACGGCAGGCCACCCAACGGACGCCACGGCCACGAGGCCTGCCTGCTGCCACGGCGCAGGCTGCTCCCGGCTGCTCTCACACTCAGGTACGAGACAGACGGCCATGAAGCAGTCCGCTGTATGGCGGGGGGACCCTCACCCGGATCCACGCGATACAGTATCGGGTGACAGAGTCCAGGAGACAACCGGGCATTTGCCCCACTTGTCGGCCGGACCTCTCACTTCTCACTCGCAGGCAGCGTTGCTTGGCCTCCATTAGTGCCCTCTGGGACTCTGGAAGGTCAAGTCGCTGTGCGCCAGGGCCTGAAACGCCTCGGCCAAGTTCGCGGGCAGGCCACGGGCATCGGGCCGAGATGTGCTATGTCGACGTCTGGGCGTGGAGGCCCTTCCAGAGTGTCCAGGCGCACTGCCTGCCTGCCGGCGACGCGGCTTCGGAGAGGCCGTGGGAAGGGGACCGCGGCGACCATCGTGTCGACGCGTGTGAGTCACGCCGCCAGCCGCGCCAGCCGCTACACGCACCCAGCTGGATGGAGCAATTATGGGATGCCAAGTCGCGCCTGCCTCTCAGGACCTCTCCCCTGCCGGTGTGCCGACTTAGGGTTATTCGTCTCATTTTTCGCAAGTTGTTCCATTGAAGCGTGGAAACGTCCCCCCCCCCCCCCCCCGGAGTGTTGTCCTGGCCGCTGCCCGTCTGACCTGGACGGCCTGAAGGCGCCTGGCCTGAAGGGGTCGAGGCCCACCTCGCGTAAGGCCGGTCCGGGGGGGGGGGGGGGCACGAGATCCGGGGGCCGTGCGGCCGTGCGTCTCGGCGGGGCGGACCGGGCTGGCAGGCAGGCGGCGGCCAGACAAACGAGCAGCCAGGCAGGCAGGCAGCCAGGCAGAGGCTGCACGGCCTGCCAGAGTCGCATGGACTGCCGCGCAGGGCGCAGCTCGACGCCAACACCAGCCGCGGCCACCGAGTCGCGATCCAGTGCCGCGAACTGGCTCAAGTGCAGCCCAGCGAAATGCAGGCGTGATGGCGTGTCCATCGCACGCGGCTGTGACAGAGACTGAGTGTGTGTGAGTGTGTCTGTGCGACCATTAAGTGCCCATCGGTGACTGGAAGACTGGAAGCTGTCCAGGATACTGATACAGCTCAGCGGCATGGATAACAGGTTGGTGCGGCTTGAAAGGCACGAAACGGGACGGCGCAAGAAGCCTGCAAGGCACTCAGAACAGGACTCAAAGGTCGTTTCTACAAACAACAAAACGGAATTATTTGGAATTATCGGGGTTAAGGCAGAGGGTGTATGATCTCCGTGACCCAGTCCGAACCCAAGTGCTGCATTGCTCTTGGGTGCAGCAGCAGGGCTGCCCGCCCGGTAGGTGGGCCACCGACGGCCGGCGGAGTCCGCGGCTTACCCACCCAGGGGCCTGGGTCCAGCACATCGCCAGGCACGCGTTGCGCGCGCGGCGCCGAAGCAGCGCCCATGGCGATCACCATGGAGACGAGGCATCGCCACCGTCATCAGGCGGCGGTCGCAACGAGGCATCGCCACCGTCATCAAGGCGGCAGTCACGGACGGCGATCCCGGCAGTCCGGCACGAGGAACAGAACAACAAACGCCTCGCGGAGCTATTACTATTAGGCTTCGGACGCTTCCGCCTCGGTGCGGCGATCGACGCGTCGCCGCTCTATTACGCCTCTCGGCTGGCGTCAATATTTCGGGATCCGAAGTGTGGATGGTGATGTGCACTTCACACGGCAATACGCCTAACCCGGACTCGTCCCTCGCGCCGCCCGCGGTCTGGTACTAAGCCCCACCAGGTATTGCGGCAATCGAAAAAAAATTATGATTGACAAACGGACGGCGCGCCGGTCGGCGTCGGTCCCGTCCCGGTCGGCCAGCAGACGGTAGGGTGCGGGCCCGCCACTATCGCAACCCGGGTCGGGTCGCCTGCTGCTCGTAGACTACAAGATCGGGCGTCACTATGACAGTGGGTGCCCACTGGCCTCTTTCAATCATTCTTCGTTTCATTTTGGTTCATTTCTTGGCTATTTTTTTTTTACGCTCGCCTGAAGTCGTGAGCTCAGCTGATCACGTCCTTGCTTCTTGTCCTTTTTTTTTTTTACGCGTGGTGGAGGGAACAATTGAACTTCCACATTTTTTAGTGGGACCAATAAGTGTGTCGCCGGAACACAATACGTGTCCAAGTCCAAACCATTTCTCTGTGGTTTTGCTCGGCGCCTCCATCTCAGTCCGGCCGCGCGGCTGGGCTGCGAGTTCAAACAACACTACGCGCACAGAGTTTGATTGTTTCGTGGTTTGTTTTCGTTTGAACTAGTGCGTCATGGCCAGTTCCAAAATTAATTACCAGCAGCATGCGATAAATTAGTCGTCACAGACAGCAGTCTGCCGCTGCTCGGCTCGGCTCGGCCCGGTGCGCGCCCTCAGGAGGAAGAGCAGGCCTTTACGCTCAAGGTGAAAAAGCGTTTGCCCAATAATGCTGGCTTGGGCGCGGCGGCGCGGCCGGCCTGTTCCGCCTCGTCCAGCGGGATGAGAGGAGGAAAGCCTGTTGCACAACGTTGCCACACACACACACACACGCACTCAGGGCGGCGGCGCACCCAGAAGGGCATTAGTATGCCTTTGTGCATCATGAGATTCATGAGTGGACCGGATGAACCTCATTGTGGCACTCAAATGTCCTTGCGAGCGGCCGCCAGCAGCATCAGAAGTGACGCCGGCTCGAAACGGAATCAAGCCAGACGGTCCCCTGGAAAGGTGCTGCTGCTGGGACTCGGGCTTTGCAGGTGCCCATTTCACCGTCATGTTGACATCTGGCCCATTTTCGGCCCATTCCTCTGTGGGCTGCACCGCTGGCTCTGTGACTCGGATCGCTTTAAAACGCCGCACGAAAAAACTGTTGTGTGCGCGATGAGGGCTGTTAGACGCGTGACTCGCATGCGGGCGCATCATTTTGCAGACCGCGTAAACAAGCCGCGGGTCTTCAATCAGTCAGCGGCGCGGTGATGGCGCCGACGGCGGCGCCACGCGCGAGGCGCTGCACGAGGAAACCCGTCGAGGTGCCGGCGAAATGACAGACCACTCAGATGCAGCTGCCGAGGCCCGGTCCCACGCGCACTATGCACTGTGGGTCAATAAGGTCAAAATCGGGAGAAAAATATACACGCAAAAGTCCGGACCCGACCGCAACCTGAGGTGGCCAAATTCGGATTCCCCATAAAATTTTGAGTCAGCATCGTCAAAAATTGCCGTGACTTTTTCAAAACTTGTTTTCCGCTCTTGGATATTTTTTTCCCGATTTCGACCGTTTTGACCCACTGTGCTGTGTCCCTATTCACCTTCGTTGGCAAGGCAACAAACCTGCAGAGTTTTACTGCAGCGTGTGCCTTTGGGTTCCCTTTGCTGCCGCATCAGGACAGAGCCCCCTTCTTTCGAGGTGACTTGAACGCATGGCGCGCCGCGGTCGGCCTGCAAGGTCGGTCACGTTAGGTGTCACGCGGGACGGTCTTCCCAGAGCTACGTTTCGTTAACGAATCGAGTCAACGAGCAATCGAGCAAACGATCGTCAAAATATGAGAAGTTGTGGTGCGTTGACCAATCATAACGCGTCTATTGGTCATCCGCTCAAACGATTTCTCATACACGTTTGCTCGATGGCTCGTTTCTTTACGAAACGTAGCTCGGGTGGTCCGGAGGGACGAGGGCCTCGGCGCGCTCGGTTCACCCGCTCGGCGTGCGCCGCGCCACGGCCGCACGGGCCGCACTTCGCACTCGCCGAGCATGTGTGTCAAACGGTGGCGGGCCAGCCGCGCGCCACGCAGCCAATCAGCGCGTTCCTTCCGAGAAAGGCCGTTTATCGCGAGAATGGACGCAGCGCGCAGCGCACAGCGTCCAGCTGGCTCCGGCCAGCGGCACCCTGCGCACCGCCGGCACCGCCCCGACTCCCCGACAGTGACGTCACCACGGTTTCGTCGGTGTTACTACACCCAGAGAGGGCAGTTTCCGATTCAAGGGCATTAGGCTTTATAATTTGAGAGCGCAGTCGTCGTAGCCTTAGTGACCGACTATGGATTTAGTGAGAAAAAAATAATCGTCGCATGGACGGCTTTGTTGTTGTGGGACTATGGGGTTCGTTTCAAGTCAAATCGACCTCTCTTGATTTTTTTACTAATATTGGAACAATTCACATGGCGCGGCAGCGCACGTTTCGTTCATGACTCGGTTGATTGACTATTGTGCGCTCGCCACAGCGTCGGGTCGATAGGGGTTTCGCCGCCGTCAGGCTCCTTCTAATCACTGTTCTACTGTTCCTCGCACGCCAAGGCCGGTGCCGTGCGTGCGCGCTGCGCCGCTGTCTGTGCGTCTCGATTTGAGCGTTTAAATTCCATCTGCTTCCCCGCTGCCGGCGCCATCAGCCGAGCGTGTTGGTTTGAACTTGAACGCACCCTGCTCGCCTGCGGGTCGGCACAGGTCTCTGTGGTCGCAGCGCGGTTCGCGTGCCGCCGGCCGCCGCCGCCCGGTCGATGCTGCTCAAACAGAGTGGGGTTTCACATCGGGCGCCGCAGACTGAGTGTTACAAATGGCGAGAACCAGTGCCGGCCCGGCCAGCCGCCGCGACGCCTCCAGCCTGGAGGCTCCAGGGCTTTGCTCCAGGGCTGACCTTGTACGCAGGAGCCCTGCCCGGCCCTGCCCCCCACCTCCAGCCTCCGGGACGGGGCTTTTCTCCAGCGTGACGTAACGCGGTCCCCACGTGGGGCGTGGGACTCGGGGGGCGTGGTGGCGGCGCGGCGTCGTCCTCCCTGCGAGTGGGACTCCCAGTGGGACTCCCAATGAGAGTCCAAGTTCCGCGACGGACTGGCCGGCCCCGCTCCGCCGAGTACAAGTTAGTTCCCTGTATTGGCGCGGCAGCGCTAACCCATTCGGCCGGCAGAGCCCAGGAAATACTGAGCACGCCATGCCGTTGTCAGTCGTTGCTTGCAGTGGATCGCGGGCGTTGGCGGCCGTTCACTGAGTACTCCCTCTGGCGTGCGGTGCACGCCGCTCGCATGAGTCGCTGTCCGCCCTGCAGCCCGTCGTCCTTGCACTCAATGCGCGAAGTCTGACTGCTTGTCTCGCTGCTCGTGACCAGGATCCGCCCGAGTCGAACCCAAAGTCTTTGGGACTCCACTGCCAGGCGGCCGGCCGGCCGGCCCATCCGACTAGTGTCGCTGGCGGCCGGCCAGGATATGCTCCGTTCAGTGCTATCGCACTGGACGGCCAGACACGCCGCCTTGCCGCCTTGACAGTGCTCTTCATGGCCGCGGTGGCGGCGGTGCGTCGCCCCGGGGAAACAGGTTCGGCCTGCGCGGCCTGTGCGGCCTGTCTCTCCCGCATCCGCACGGGGCACGGGACGCCCCGCGACAGTCCGCACAGTCCGGACTGCAGGACCGCCTCGCTGCAGGAGTACGCTGACACCGCGCGAGGTCCCCAACCCCGCGGCGAGGCCCAGTCCAAACAAACAGGGCGAGTTGCGAAAAAATTTCCACTTCTTATGATCACGCTCTCAGGGCTGTCAATAAGCAGAACCATGCTCTGCGTACTCGGCGGCGGAGGGGGTCGCAACAGAGGGACTTGCAGCGTGTGAATCGTTTACCAAGTCACTCGCGAAGCAGAAAGAGGAGGTGGACTTTGGTGTCGGTCTACTTTAGGTAGGTCAAATGATCTGCTCCGCTTTGGAGTACCCTATTCTGAGTTGCCATGTGGAGGCGCACGGACGCACAGATTATTCGGCAACGCTGGCGCCCTGGAGACACAGACGCTTTCCCACTCTTGAACGATTACGATCGGAGATTACAGGTGCGAGGTTGATTGGTGTCACAGACAGCAGGCGCGCGGCGTGGCGTAGCGGGTAGCCAGCTCAGCTCACCCTGCCAAGGGCAGCAGCAGCAGCAGCGGCTGTTGACTCGACGAGACGCGCGGGAACCTCTAGGAAGTAAAAAGCAAACGTGCGCCGTGTCATTCCTCCCAAGTTTCACCTCTTACTAAAGCGAGCGTATCAAAAGGCACCTCATTTCATCAAAACTAATTTTTTTCCGTGAAAATTCCGCCAGAGGCTGGTGTAACTGACTCGAGCGGGGTGGGGGTGACAGCGCAGTGCCCGGACCGTCCGTCGCGTGGAGCGGCGCAGAGTCAAGGCGGTGAGAACGGTGACCGCCGCCTTCACGCCACAATGTCACGATTATTGCAACGTGTTGTGTTTCAGACCGAGATGTGGACCGGAGGAGGCGACTGACTAGACAGGCGTGTCTTGTTGGACTGACTTTATTTCATGACGACATTTCCGTTTACAGTTTGGTTCTCGACCAATCGAAGATCGAGTTCGATACATGACACAACGTTGTCGCAATTGCCGCCTAGTAGGAATCGTGAATCGTGAGTTTCCCTCGGGCGCGTGCAGACGTTCTGCGAGTTGCGGACGACCTAATGCGTTCGGCAAAACACACACCTTAGGTTAGGAAGGCATTTTCGGCAAGATTTTTATGGCATGATAGGTGGCTGTTACGACTCACGGAGTTTTGGTTTTGTTTTGTTTTTTGCACGCATCTCGGGCGGAAGCCGAATGATACGATTACATGTAGTCCCTTCCTGTTGATTCGCTCGCCTTGAACCTGCCCCTAACACTCAATTTAAGACACTACACCGTACCAATTTTTTTGGAGCTGCTAATTCCCAACACCATCCTGGTGTTGTGTCGCGGTATCAAGATGAAGACGGAAAAATAATAGCTAGCTCAGGGGTATCCTTGCCGCGGCACGCTGCATAAAGCGAGACAGGAGCGACGACACCGCGTGCTGGCCGCGCCCGGCCACGCGCCACGCCACGCCACGCCCGGCCGGTGGACGAAGTGGAGTGGGCGGTGTCACCGCTGGCATTGTCGCTGGCTTCCCAGCGCGGTCCGCTCATTGCCCCACTTGCGAGGGACGTTAAGTTTCGAAATTGAGGCTCGGAGGTTGGGCCGCTGCCTTTTTGCCATTCTGCCGATGCGAAAGATGGCTGGCCTCCACGACGGGGGGTTCGCCTGAAAAGTGCATAGCATCGCGCGCGTGTTGAGTAGTGAGTAGTGCGTCCGGCAAAACAGGGGGTAATTCTCAGCGGTCTTCATCGTCCAGGCCCGTTTGTGGTGAGTGCGGCCACGCCCCGCCACGCCCCGCCCCGCCGCAGCACGTCGCGCAGCAGTCCGGCAGTGGCGGCCGGCCGGCCCGGCGCCGTGGTGATGCCCGATCAATGAATCGGCCTTTATCGACCTAGGCTTCGCCCCGCCCCACCCCGCCCCACCCCGCCCCGCCTCGCCGCGCACCACCTGCGTGTCAAACTGGAGCTGCTCACACACTCCGTCATGCGTCCGCGAGGTCACGAACAAGTCCCTCCTTGTTTCGATACATCATCTGTGTGGTTAATGAAAACGAAAAATACCCCGCAAAGGGGCGCGCGGAAAAGGCAACAGCGTGGGAAACGAAGGCCATAGACGCAGTGCCTTCGTCGCTCCGTCTCTCTCTCTCTCTCTCTCTCTCTCTCTCTCTCTCTCTCTCTCTCTCTCTCTCTCTCTCTCTCTCTCTCTCTCTCTCTCTCTCTCTCTCTCTCTCTCTCTCTCTCTCTCTCTCTCTCTCGCCGCCGTGCGGGGGACAGCGCACGAGTGCGAGAGACGCAGAGCGACGAAGGTGCGGGCCGCTACACACGCGCTGCCTGCGGCTGGCCCTTGCGGCACCAACACCACGCACCGCGCCAGCTCCAGCAGCACGCGGAAGGTCTTGCCGGATGGTCCAGACGCAGCAGTGTTGTTGTTTTACTGTCATTGTTCGCTCTCTACGACGCCGCCGCCTTCTTTTAACCTTTTAATTTTTTTCGCGTGTACTTGTTCGCCATCAATGGGTTGGCCGTGGCCCGGCCGGCTCTCGACCCTCCCCCCGCTGGCCTCTCGCCCCGCGCCGGCCAAAGCGACATGAGTAAAAGGCTGCAGTCTTACTCAACTCGTTGTTGCCCCCCCCCCCAACCGCCTCCCACGGTGCACCGCCACGCCGCCACCCGATGCATCGCAGAACCCCACTGGGTCAGGTTATTCACGCCTAGAGGCGTGGTGCAGCAGGCTGCGTCTGTCTCTCTCGCACTCACGGGGCGTCCCAGGACCGCCGCGAGCCGTGGGCCAGCCCCGCCGTCGCTGTACACACGCTGTGGTGCGATTCCTTTGGCCGTGGCTCCGTGCTCCGGCAGCAGGTTTCGGGGTTTCGGTGGCCACTCTGTACGCCGCGGCATGCACGCAGTCATGCGCGGTTCCCCGGTTCCGTCCAGGTGCTCCGGGTACTCGGCTCGCCCCTCGGGTCTTGGCTGTCTTGGCTCGCCAGCTCGGTTCAGCCCGCCAGTCAGTCCAGTTTCCTTCCAGAGGCCGTGCCGGGCCGTGCCGGGCCGTGCCGGGCGGGGAGCGGGGGAGGAGGCGGGGATCTTTCTGCCGGACATCGCCCGACCCTGCCGCTGCGCCGGCCGCCGCCACGCCACGCCCTGCCGGCCGAGCCCGGTCCTTTCGCAAGACGTGATCCGCTGCCTCGTGTGCAACTTGGAAGGGAGGGGGTTTGTTCGCGGAGCTGGTAATGGGTGGAGGCGCTTCCCGGCCGCGGCGAGACTAGGCGAGACGCGCGGCGATGGAGAAGGCCGTGTGCGTATGGAACGGTCGCGGGCCCCGCGCCGTCCAGCCGTCTAGCCCGCCCATTCGGAAGCATCCAGCAGCAGACTGAGGCCGGCCGAGCCGAGAGTCGTTTCCGTCGCTCTGTCGCTCTCGCACCTATACGGAACGTCCCGCGAGTGCGAGAGAGACAGAGCGACCAGTCCGCAGGCATGCGGCACTGACTTACACTGCAAAAAATTCCGTGATTTGGTACGGAAAATCCACGGAGAATGGGGTACAGAAAAGGTACGGACCTTCCGTACTGGTTCTCTGTGGTCCCCATAAGGATCTCATGTAGACTGGTACGGAAAACATGTACGGAACCTCCGCGGTTGGCAAGGTACGAACGGTCCAGGTTAAAAAAAAATGACCAGATATTTTTCGTGTAATTTCTATACTTTTTTTCTATCAGTGTAGTCCGGTGCCAATCGCGGCATGGCGCGGGAGGCTGCTCACGCCAAAGCGACACTTAGGACTCTGGCTCGTCAGCAGCATCGGCACCAGCACTCGCAGGAGTGACGCAAACCGATCGGCGAAAACAATTCGTCCAGCGCGGGCTTTACCCGCCGCCTCGCGCAGAACCTCGCCCAGCCTCGCGCCGCTCTGTGGCTCTTTGGCTCGGGCGGCGATGGCGCACAGTGGGTCAGAAGACCGTTGAGGCGGCCAGAATTCTAGACGCGTTTTGAGCTCCAGAGTCGCTAAATGGGACTCCAATCGAACGTGTGACCCCACCAATGGATTCCTCGTTCGAGTCCCACTTAGCGACTCTGGAGCTGAAAACGCGCCTAGAATTTTGGCCACCCCAACGGTCTTCTGACGTGTGTGGCGGCGCGGCGTTCGGCGAGCAGGACGAGCAGGCCACGCTCTTCAGCTGCACAGCCGCCTCCTGCTGCGGTCCCCGTTGGGCCCCGTAGCCGCGCTGTTGGCTCAGCTAATTGACCTTCCTCACAGTGTGCTCGTGAGATGCAAGCATGACGCACCGGTCCATGACTGTCACGACACAGCCGCCTTCTGCGCGGGCCGTCTGAGTCTGACTGTTGTTGTTGTTGTTTTTTGCAGCAGGCGCCCGGAGGACATCGAGATGGAGGGCCGGCCGTGCACCGGCTACAGCAATGGTGGCTACCGCGCGGACGACTTGGAGAGGATACGCGAGGAGCTCAACACCGCCCTGCGTGCCGCCCCCGAGCCGGCCGCCCCCGCCACACCCCCCACCCCCGCCGCCCCTCGCGGTCCGCGGGTCGCCGCCATCTGCATCAGGAACGCCAAGAAAAGCTATCCGCTGGGCTCCGGGGTGGTCCTCGACGGGTTCAACATGACGGTCGCCGAGGGCAGCATGTAAGTGTACGCAGAAGGCGGGCGCTGCGCTGCCTGCCCCTCAACACTCTTAAAACCTTGCAAACCGATGTGTTCGTGAGCTTGCGAAGAATGTGACTTGCTCGTGATGCAAAGAACGCATCCGTATTGCAAACCACTTGTTTGCAACTTGCAAACAAGTGCTTTGCAATTTGCAAACAACCTGTTTGTATTATATACTCTTGCAAACACATTGTCCGCAAAATTGCGAATTACAGGGAGGAGAAAGGGGGGCACTTATCCACACATCCACGGGTATCATCGATGCTGAGGCGCACAAACCATGGCAGCCCCGGGCAGCCCTCCCCCGACATCTCGCAACCTCTTGCATCACGGAGTGTACTCTACGCGGACGCACACTGTGTGGAGGGATCAGTGTTCGTGATGGTGCAAACATGTTGATGCTTCGAATTACGGGGTGCCGATACGAACGGCAAACAACAAGCACACGCACGCGCACACTAGTTCATCAGCTGATCAGGCTTTGTTCTCTGTGGCGCGAGACGGCAGCGTGCCAGTCGGCGTCCTTCAACCCCCTCCCCCCTCCCCCCTGCGGGTCATCGTCCTCTACGCCGCTCGTCTTCCTTCGTCCTTTGGGTGACCAGCCGTGCCGCGAGCCATCTGGGGCGGTTCTCCTTGGAGAGCGAGAGAGGCTACCAGCAGTTCAAGTCCAGGATCATGCGCCCCGCCCGCCCCGCCCCGCCCTCCGTATCACGCGTCTTCCGCGCGACGGCGCCAGCAAACGCAGCAGCGGCAGTGCGTCAGTGCGTCAAGGCTGGGCAGCCGTGAGGCCGAAACCAACCGCCGAGGGGGGGATCACTAAGGTCCAGAGTGTACAACAATTTTTCGATTTTTTATTTATTCTTTTTGATTTTTTGATTTTATTCAATTGATTTTTTCACCTCTTTTGAGTACAATTGCTTAACTTAGAGGGGGTTTTGAAGTCTGAAGTGTGATACACAAAAATATGTGAGCGTTTGACTAACTATAAAACCAAATAATTGGTGGTGTCTCGGTGTGGCCCCACAGATACAGCCTCCTCGGCGCCAGCGGGTGCGGCAAGACCACGGTGCTGAGCTGCGTGGTGGGCCGCCGCCGCCTCAACGAGGGCACCATCACGGTGCTCGGCCTGGCCCCCGGCGCGCCCCGCTCCGGCATGCCCGGGCCCACCATCGGCTACATGCCCCAGGAGATCGCCCTGTACGGCGGCTTCACCGTCACGGAGACGCTCAAGTACTTCGGCTGGGTGGCGGGCATGGCCCAGGAGGACATCAGAGAGCGCACCGCCAAACTACTCAGCCTTTTAGAAATACCGACTGAAAATAGACTAATTAGAGATCTAAGGTATGTTGGCGACTGCCACAGCCCTTACGAAATTAAAATTTTGCTAGATTTTATAGGCGATGATGATGATGGCTTGCTTGACCACAGCGGCGGGCAGCAGAGGAGAGTGTCTCTGGCCGTCACCCTCATCCACAGACCCCCCGTCGTCATCCTGGACGAGCCCACCGTCGGCGTGGACCCCGTGCTCCGGCAGAAGTGAGTCCTGGAACCCGGCGTGGGGACTTGTGTTGATCTTGTCTCTCACTTCGGTGAGCTCAACATTGCATTCATTCCCTTGGCCGCAGCATCTGGGACCTGCTGATGGGCATGACGCGCGACGGCCACACCACCGTCGTCATCACCACGCACTACATCGAGGAGGCGCGGCAGGCCGACACGGTGAGCTTCGAACCGGGGTGTGGCCGCAACCGTGAGCCGTAATTTCTCATTAGGCGCCGCAGATTGTTTCGTCATTTGCTATTTTCCCGCGTTAAATAATAATAATAAGAATAATAATAAGAATAATAAAAGTGACAGAGTTTATGGCGAGTTGCGAGGCTCTGCCTGTCCGACGCGCGGTCCGCCGGGCTTCGCTGGCCGCGGCGCCGCGGCTGGAGAATGGTCTGTGCGTTTAGTGTTCAGTCCGTCTGTAAGTGAAGTAGGCCAATCGGTCCCCGCCCTGGCCTGCACCTCCGGCCCGCCGCGCCGCGCCGCGCCGCGCCGAGGCCAAGGCCGGGCCAAAACAAAGCGCTGCTGGACCCGCTTTTCGCGCTGCTGTGCTTTCGCAACGCCGGCTCGCCCTTTTTAATTAGTTTGATGGCTCTGGCCGCCCTAGCCGCTCTGGCGGTAGCGGCGGCGGCGGCTGCAAGGATTGAGGCTGGCGTCTTGTTGACTATCAATGCGATTGTGTTCGGCCCGTCGCGGCGCTGTCGGTGCAGATCGGCCTGATGCGGAACGGCACGCTGCTCGCCGAGGACCGGCCGGACCGCCTGCTGGAGCGCTACGCCTGCGCCACCATGGAGGAGGTGTTCCTCAAGCTCAGCCTGCGGCAGCAGCGCGCCCTCACGGCAGCGACGGCGGCGACGCCGGCGACGGCCAGCGAGCCCACGGCGGCGACGGCCCCCGTCTCGGACGCTGTCGAGATGGCGGTCGACGGCACGACGGCGGAGCACGACCAGAAGGACGAGTCCCCCGTCGAGGACTCCCGCCTGCTGCACTGCAAGCCCGTGTACCTCAGCAACCACTGGAACACGCTACCGTGCTTGTGGAAGAACATGACCTACATGAAGAGGAACGTGGTGTAAGTATGCGAAGTACTACGCAGGGCTACGCGGGGCCTCAGAGCCCCTGCGGGGGCGGCAACGGCCTCCGCCCGGTGCTGCCTACCCTCGAGTTGGCGGCCGCCCCCAGTGACACTGACGGCAATGTCGGTTTGGTTTCCGGTTTCCAGGCCCGTGCTGTTCGTCATCATCCTGCCCATCATCCAGTGCGGCCTGTTCGGCGTGACGGTGGGCCGCGACCCCAAGGACATACGCCTGGCCGTGGTCAACGACGACGTGCAGTGCACCTACGGCAGCGACCTGGCCGGCGGCGTGGACTACAAGGGCTTCCCCGGCTACCCCAGCAACTGCACCACCAAGACGCTGCGCTACCTCAGCTGCCGCGTCCTGTCCATCATGGACGATGAGCGGATAACACTCGTAAGCAATCTCGGCATAAGTGAATGGTGGCAACGCTCGGCCGTGCTTGACCCCGTGCTCGTGCCGCAGGACCCGTTCCCCAACGTCCCCTCGGCGCTGGAGGCGGTGCGGAGGGGCAGGGCGTGGGGCGCGCTCTACTTCCCCGCCAACTACTCCCGCTTCCTGGCCGCCCGCCACGTCTGGGGGCGGTACGCGTCGGACAAGGCGCTCAACTACAGCGAGATCAGCGTCTGGATGGACATGTCCAGTAAGTCCACCTCTTCCTCTGCCCTCCCGCCATGGCGCGCCGCCAACGGCCCCCACTGCAGCGAGTGGTTCGGCTTGCAGATCAGTACATCGGTTACCTGCTGCAAGCCTCGCTGTCGCTGGCGGTGCTGCGCTTCACCCGCGACCTGCAGGAGGGCTGCCACTGGAACACCAAGGCCACGCCCGTGCCCGTGCGCATCATGGAGCCCGTGTACGGCGAGCTTGACCCCAGCTTCCAGGACTTCTGCCTGCCCGGCATGATCGTCACGTAGGTTTGCTTGTCTTCCTATTTTTTAAGTGAAGGTATTGGAGCTCGCCTCTGACTCTCTGACGTCGCGCTTCTCGCAGGACGGTGTTCTTCATGGCCCTGCTCGTGACGGTGGGGTCCATCTTGGAGGAGAAGAGGGACGGCCTGATGGCGCGGAGCCTGTCGGCGGGTAAGGCTCGGGGGATGCCTGTGCCGCACCGGTGGTCATTCCCCTGCCGTGACCCGGAGATTCGTTTGTGCAGGTGTCACCATCCACGAGGTGCTCGCCGCACACGTCATCGTCCAGCTCGTGCTCATGATCATCGCCATGGTGACCGCACTGGTGATGCTGCTGTGCGTCTTCCAGCTCACAAACAACGGCCCCCTGCTGTGGGTCATCCTCCTGTGCTTCCTGCAGGGGCTGTGCGGCATGTGTCTCGGTACGATGAGGGAACCCACCCCAAAAGGATAAGACCTATCACTTGCATCCTTTCTGTTTGTTTGGCACGAGTTTTTAAATTCCACACTTGTACACACTTGACAGGCTTCTTCATCTCCTGCCTTTGTGAGTCCGACATGGCCGCCACGTACATGGGCGTGGGCACCTTCTTCCCACTCATATTCCTCAGCGGTAAGCCCAAAAATACAAACCTGAAAAATTATTGAAGTAACCACATATATGTGGATGTATTTTTCAACTTCCATTTGGCAGGCATGGTGTGGCCCGTGGAGGGCATGCACTCACTGTTGCGGTCCATCGGGTGGGCGCTGCCCCTGACGCAGGCCACCACCTCGCTCAGGAGCATCATGGGCAGGGGCTGGAGCATCGACCAGCCCGCCGTGTACCTGGGCTTCGTCTCCACCCTCGTCTGGATCGCCATCTTCGTGAGCGTCACCCTCATCACGCTGCGCGTGCAGAAGAGGATCTCATAAACGAACCGCTCCGGCTTCCACCTCTCACGCTCTGCATGACGATCTCGTGGATGGAAAGCACAGACTTTACAAGACTGTACCGCCGTCTGTGTCAAAGGGTTGTGATCGATTCCAGGGCTATTGCCCGCCTCCCCTCCGACCGCGCGCACTTCACCTCACGAAAACCTCGCCACTAAATTTCTACAAAATGTACTTAGGTGACTTTGGCCCGCGATGACCTGGGCCCGGTCCTTCCCCCCTGCGTCGTGTGTCCTGGTTAGACTTCACTACCCCTCTGTGCTTTTATATTGATGGCTCAATGTATAAAATCGCATTTATGTTTTAATTCTAGTCTTCTTCCATTGTGATAGGTCTTCAAAGCAAAAATAAGGGAGAATATTTATGCAATGTGCATAAACTCAACAAAATTTATTTTGTCATTTTCCCTGGTATATCTTATGTGGACGGTCGAAATTGAATGGATTCAGGATCAAGGAGGTGAATTGCAAGTGTCTTTTTATCTATGATTGAAAGTCCCAAATTGATTCGACTGCATACATAAGAAGTACAGAGGAAAATGTCAGAACCAATTATGTGGAGTTCACGCACCCTGTCTTTTTGTACAATACTGTTATAGTACTCTATCAAGTGACACCTTAAAGGTGTCAGAAGTTAAAAACAAATGGTTAAAATTTTGTTTGCTCAATGCTGTGTTCCATATTCCTGTCAGACCAGCACCAGGTCCTCAGTAGTCAGTCGCACTCCCACTCTACCTATTCAGTGTAAGGGTGACCTCTGCCCGATGTTACAGCTATAGGAGAACACTCTCTGCACATTTTGTAAATATCGAGTGATGTGTTGATGTAAAAGGAAATTAAAATGCTGTATAAATAAATAAAATAATAAATCTCAGTTAAGGTGAGAATGCATTCTTTAATTATTTTATTTCATGTGAGGTACAATTCCATTATGAAGACAAGAAGTCCACCACCAATACTTCTCAAATTTTCAGATCCACGAAGAATAATCTGCTGTGGAACTGTGTTCTGGAACATTACACAATACACACTCAACTCACACTTGATACAACAATTTTATTTGCTGTTTTTCAATCAAGTTTTCAAAAGAGACAGCTGCAAAACTCATGAACTTGAAAGATGAGAAATAAATTACATTTTACTGACTGTAAGTGGAAAAATAAATAATCTTCATTTGAATATGAGCATACAATCAATAGGGTTAATATTGTCTGGATGAAAGAAAAGCAAATCATCCACACAGTAACAAGTATGTCAAATAAGGCAAACAAGGTTACAACATTTGTTCGACATTGTTAATAAAGCTTTGATAGATACTGATGACTCTTTGGTATTAGTGAAGTGAGTGGAACAGTACTCTAGAAAAGAATATCACCATGAAAGGAAACATATGACTATCATACAGGTGCTCTCACAGAAGTACATTGGTGAAGTATTACAAAATAAAATAAAAATGTGTTAGGCACTTTGCATGTGAGTATTTTCCAAGTAGCGTTGCTCTGCACCAATAATTAATAACAAAAGAAAAACCACAACCACTTAAATAATTGTGGACCAGGTAGGAATATTCTTAACATTAAAATCTGGCCCCTGCACCAATTCAACCACAGAAATCAATGATGGTCCTGACAATTCAATGAACTTTAAATATTCATATTTGACGAAGTACAGGATACTACTGCATAGCTCATCATTAATAAATTAGGGACATTTTAACAAGATTTGAGGAGGGGAAAGAGGGGAATTCACATTCTCATATGATTGCCTTTAAATAAAAAACTATATCTTTGGGAACCGTCCAGTGATGAAACTTGAGTCCTGAGGAGCCCTAATGGAAAGTCTAATCAAAATGAAATTGAAAGTTTGATGGCTCAGTTCAACACTGTCTGAATAATGATAATCGGACTTTACATTAAAACACATACCACAATAACAAAAATAATGTTATAAAACAGTATAAAAAGTCCAATCGTGTCAACATATAATAAATAAAAATACAACATATTTTTAACATTAAAATTCAAGTCCGTAACTAGGTTTTATTTTTTTTTAAACTATCACAGACAAAACAACAACCATGTTGATCATTCTGATTAATGTTTTGACAGAAGATAGGTAAGAAGAAAGAGCGAGCTAATCAAGTTAAAATAGGATGAACCTGTGACTGTAAGCACTGAAAAATAATGATGACTGCTTCTGGAAGACATTCAACAAGCACAATTCTTTCACGATGAGGCAAGAGGAGTAAAATCTGTAAAAATTGCAAATATCAGAGAGGGCAACACAGATTGACCTTGCAATAACTTTCCCAGCAGTTAAGAGATGGAAATACTGGAATTCAGCATACAACCAAGGTAAGCACCATGAGCTTGAATTAGAAAAAACATGTGAAGATCACAGTCGACACCTAAAAACTACATACAGTAAGGTTCTTTGAGAAAACACATTATCACGTACAAAAGATTTTCTTAATATACACATTTGGTTGCTTAAGGCCACACTCTAGCAGAATGAAAGTGCAATAGGCACTTTATTCTGGAGAACAGTGAAAGGCCCTATGCTTCAAGTGGACCAACTGTTATTAAAGTGAACCATGTTGGTTCATTAACTTGGTCAAAGTTGCATGAAGCAATTTTGATTACTATTGAGACAAGACAAAATCATTCATTCATACATTGAATAGAGGAATGGAGAAATTTCAGTAGGTAAACAATGAATCCAACCCAAGTTCTTCCCAATAATACACTAACTAGGAACTGGGTTTTGGTGGTGAAAATTCACAATAGGCCCGACTCAACACAATCAGAACAGACAAACCGCAAGAAGTGAAAATACTTCAGTATAAATGTCCAACACAATTCTTTCAAAACAATTCACAAAATAAGTGCCTCTACAGTAGAAACTATAAGAAGATATTCACAACAATTTCTACTGATTCAAAAATAAGAGATTCATTGCAATCCAACATCTACAGACACCTTAAAAGAAAATATCATGAAATAATTAACAAAAACAAAACAACCAATAAAATCTTGCAAGTGATAAGTACAGTGAAAGATACAGTAAAGGATTTTGCAAACAAATATAACAAAGAAAACGATTTTAAGAATGTGAAAAAGGAAATAAAATAACACAGTCTGTGATAAATGGTGCACCTTCACTACCAAAGGCGAGAGTGTCGATATGCGGATTTATCTTCGGAAATAGTTGATTCCACTCTCTTCTGCTGCAGAAAGCCAGGAGGGCAAGATGACTCCTTTGCAGATGCATTTGCAACCCCAACTATGACTGAAGTGTGCTCATTTTGACTACCGCCATTTAGTGCATCATCAGGTAGCCTGTCAATAAAAAAAAAAAAAACAAGCCCTTTAGTTCTGTGCACAGCAGTGTTTAAAGTAAATATAACTCATGAACAGATCAAATAGGTTTTGATACTGATTGATAAGGAATGAAGGTATGTAGTTTGTGTTTTTCACAGCTTGTCAATTCCCAATTCACTGGCAAATTTACCATTAAATGTAAGTGCACATTAGTTGCAATTAAAAGGCAAGGCACAAGGTTACAATAACTGCAGACTACAAGAAGATTGAAACCAAGTCATTAAAAGTTATTAGCATTTTCTTTGGATTTTGTTAATGTGATCATTATGTTGCTGCTCAAGATACACAATTACGACTACTACCACTTCATGGCGATGTTGTGCAAGAATCTATGCATGCAACAGAACAGTGACAGTCAGAAAAGCATTACAGGAGCACAATGGTGCGGCATATGATCTTTATACAGCCAATTTGTACTGTAATTTCTAAAATGATACAGTATACATCAGCAACCAAACAAGGGAAAACCCAAAAAATATCCAAACAAATATGTAAAAAAAAATTTAAAAAAGATTTTTAAAAAGTGTAATGGTCCAAATCAAAACCAAAGTGGTAAAACTTACTCGCTTCGTGGAATACTCTGGCTTATACCATCATGGAGTATCTAAAAATAAAACATGCCATTGAAAAACAAATCTTATAATTTAATCAAATTACATCAACACATACATACATTGCCCATTGTTGATTCAGGTTTGTAGGCAGAAAAGCGACCAACAGAGCACCTTGAAGCTAAATCATATGCACTGAAATAAATTTAATTTTTTTTAAATGATGCATTATGGAGGAACTGTCATTTAATGTTTAACAGTCTAAAAAAAGCAATACCTGTTTCTGTTTGTTGACTTCACAGAGGACATCTGATTGTTCACTCTTCGTGTTACCTGCAAACTGCTACCACCATTGCACACTGGAGCCTTCTGATTATCACCTACAAAATTTAAATGTATGAATAAATGAATGGAAGATTTACACTAATGTTACAGTAGATTATCCCCTGGTATTACCTGTGGTTGTCTGTACACAATGTCAAGATATATAAATGGATTTGCATTTACTAGAAAGATCACATCACATTTCTAATTGCACTTCATACTACTTTAACTCACCTTCGATTCCAGCCTCAGCTGTATCTTCAATTATAAGGTCAGCTTAAAATAAAAGCAATGCAATAAAGGGTAAAATTTTTGACAGAAGGAGAAGACACCTTTACCAAAACAGTAAATTGGAATAAGCTTTTAAGATGTGTTACATTGTTACATTACGGTGAGACATTAGACATGACAACCAAACCCCAGGAGCTTAACCAGGGGAACATCCAAGACTTTGAATGCGTGCAGCTTACCTGAGTCACAGTCAAAAAATCCCTCAAAGATAACAAAATTGTTCATTTGAGGGAGAATGTGTTCAAGACCATAATGTTTGTAGAGAAAAGTGAGAAATT
This sequence comes from Stenchaetothrips biformis, assembly GCA_030522485.1. Lineage (NCBI taxonomy): Eukaryota > Metazoa > Arthropoda > Insecta > Thysanoptera > Thripidae > Stenchaetothrips > Stenchaetothrips biformis. The sequence goes on from CM060088.1 coordinate 10,299,420, forward strand.
TCTCAGAGGGGCGGTCAATGGCTAGTTGCCGAGGAAGAACATTCTGATGCTGAAAACAAACAATTGATTAAAATGTGTTCAACAAGAGTTTTATAACAAAAAAAAAAAAAAAAAATTAAATGGATACTTAATGGGCACCTACTTTAAGCATGTATTCATATAGTTTCTTTCCGCAACCTGTTCGCTGTTTGGATTCATGAATATAAAAGTCCAATATGCAAAGAGGCTCAACTTCATGTTGATATCCGGCCAAATCAAACATAAATAACTTTTTGCGACCAATTTTCAGAAGACCAACAACACTTCCTCTCCCACTGTTAAATGAGCAGAGAAACAAGACTGAGACAATACTTCGACCAGAGAAACAAACAGTTCTATTCAGTATGAGGCATCCTTACTTGGAGGTTCCTGGATCGACCAGTAAATAAAGAATATGTTCTGAATCTTTCAGCTTGCTACCACTTGTTATGGGCTTAAGAAGTCCCTGTGCCTTAGCTGAGGCCCATCCTATTTCGTCCAAAACTGTATTCACTTTATTTATGCAGTCTCTGACAAAAGAAATGGGACAAGTCACATAAATTTACCTAATAAATAAGGTGATATTATTAGTACTAAGAATAATTGGAATTTTATTTTTTTTAGAGGGAAAAATCTTTTGCATACACTTTTACTGTCCTATCAACGCATATTCTTTGCAAAATGGGACCAACCTACGGCATAACCTAACCGACAAAACAAGTTACCATGAAGAGTGCATTAACAAGAAAGGAAAGGGACAATGGAGATATGGGGAAGTAATCAACAATTCTTGTGGCATAAACAATTACTAATGATAATATATAACTTACAATCTTGCACTCATTCCCATTGATAGATACTGTTCAGGTAATAATTCCTTTGTCAAAATGGTAATATCATCGAGGAAGATCTCGTTTATATTAAAGTTAAAATCCATAGTTCCTTAATTTCTCAGAATTTTTGCAATTATTTTCGTCTAGAAAATAGAACACTTTCACTAGGGAAATTCCCACGACAGAACCACAGCAACGAGAACGACAGAAGTTCGGGAACTTGACACCATGAGCGCTGCTGGAACATCACTCCAACTGGGCCAACATGTGCAACCATCTTAGACCAGCAAAGAAGTTACCCCACAAAATTTGGAACTGACTAAATGAAGTTAAGGTAATCAAAAGAAATGTTTCGACAAGTTCTCTAACACAAGGCACTTTAAGATTCATGTCTATTCTGATTATACTCTCTATTTTTTTTTTGTAAGATGGCCAGGGTGGGAAAGTTTTTGCGTTGTTAGAGTGCTGCAAAATGTCATTGTTATTATTTTTGAACTGACCAAGTTGGCGGGTTGGGCTGTTGGTGAGGATTGTGTGTTTTGGTGGTCATCGAGCACGTTTCCAAGCAAGGTTAGTGAGATTAGAAGACACTTGCTTCTCTCCGTGTCCTGTCACAGTTTGTTTTCTATCGAGTTTCGTCTGGACGTAGTGCACGTAAGGACGCGCAGCACTATGTCCCCCATGCACTTCTGGCTGCTGCCAGTTCTTTGTGATGGGAAAGTAGTGTTATGTTGTGGCCAAAGAACAGCTGTTCGCTTTTCAATTAGACTCTCAAGTTTCGAATTTTTGGCTGTCAGATGCTTCCTTTCACGCATAGTAACGTTGTCAATGAGCTAACTTCGCGTTCCTGACCAAATATTGTGGTTTTATGTCATGTTTGCTCTGGGGAACTGAGAGCTCGAAATAGGGTTCCGTTTTTCGATTTGGAACACGACTTTGGAAGCGAATCTGTTGAACTCATGGCGTTGTTTTTGACGCTCTCGGCCGTAATGGCGTGCCCTGTTGTGTTGACAACGTAACAGAGCTCTGTATTTCGTGTGTCTTTACTCGGATCCCATTGTCAATCTTTCTTAGTCCGTGTGAGTGTTTACACTTCAGGTATCCTTGAAAAGTGGAATCATACCTTAATGTACATTCTTTACATGTTTTGTCAGTTTTTGTTTTATAAGTTAATGGTTTGATATTCATTGGCACCTGAACATTGTTGCAAATGTCTGTTTGCTTTGAGCAAGGCCATAAAATTTCTGATTTTCCTGTTAACCTACTTATACCTGATGCTTGTGCCATCAGTTTGCTACATCTTTCATTGTCCTCATACCCCCAAAGGAACTTCAATTCATGTTACCACCATCTCCAACTATTTTTGATTGCTGCTCTCTGTAAAGGTACTGACCTTACATGCTGTCTTTGTTCCAGGATGTGAACTATGGAAACAATGTGGACATAGTATGTATCTAAGCTGGTCCACCAGACGCTAGTTGCTAATAAGTGCTATTGGTGACCTCTTTTATGAAGGTATCAATAAGTCTTTAACATCTATTGGGACTGTCATAATGGACGAAGTTGGGCATACCTCATCAGATGGAGGACCTCCTGATGATGAATCAAGATTGAATGAATCGACAAGCACATCACCCATTTTCACCCGACATTCAGTCCGGCTACGGACTCCCAGAACTATTGGATCTAGCAGTGGTTGGATTCGTGCAGGGAGCACACACACTCCTGCAACTCCAGTAGAAGACACAGGTTCTTCTAACCTTCAGGTGTCAGCTCCTGAATCTTTAAATCAACTGGAGGAGCACAGTGAGCACTCCAATCTTCCACCCTTTGAAGACAGAGAGTTGATCATCTATCGTCCTGATAATATTTCTGCAAATGTCCAAGTTGCTGAAAGTGTTGATGAGGATTCTGGAGTCGTCTCCGCCTCTGATGTGACAGATGACCGTAATATAGATGCTGTCAATGAAGCAATTAGTATGGACAGTGCAGACTCTAGAGAGGATGTTCTTAGTGTCCACTTTCCTCCTGGAGCACCTTCTGACAGTGCCACATCAGAACCTTTATTAGCACTGGATGTAAATCCAGAAGCTGTAGAAGTAACATATGAAAACAATCCAACTCAACCTGTGTTTTCCGACGAGACATCTGTGGCTCCAGATGTTGAGAATCTACCTCTTGCTCAACGTATACGATCTCCAGGTATGGCAGTATTCCGTTGTCCATGATTTCATTACTTTATCCATTCTATAGTTACAATGTGTTCTTCTCAACAGATCTTCTACCCAATGATAGAAGTCCCCTGGAAAGAAGTCCTCAAGATAGGAGCCCTCCAGTAAGGAGTCCCCTTGTGAGAAGTCCTGCTGAAAGTGGTCTACCAGAAAGAAGTCCTCCCTCAAAAAAATTAAAAACTGAACCTGTAGTACAAATAGCTGATGAAAATTGTGAAGAGGATGAGGGCAATCTTTGCTCCATTTGTCTTGATGCCTGGACAAATTCAGGTGACCATCGACTTGTTGCTCTTCGTTGTGGTCATCTCTTTGGGCAGCATTGCATCCTTCATTGGCTGCAGGTTTGGCATAATTTTTTTTCTCCCTTTTCATACAATTTTGATATCTTATGACCTCATCAAACTGCATTGAACATGTGAATGACATGTCAATTTGGTAAGTGGACCTAAATTATGAAATTTCGTATCAACTTTCAGATTCATAAAGCCAATGACAGAAGATGTCCTCAATGCAAAAAGAAGTCAACTGTCAAGGATATAAGACCATTATATGCCTCTAAAATTCGAGTACTTGATACAAGTGAACAAGAAGCATTAAAAGAAACCATCAAGAAAGTAAGACAATTTCCCCATGTGTTTCTGCAGTCTTGGATCTATAAATTATTAATATGTTGATTTATTTTAGTTAGAGCAGGAAAAAGAAAGTTTAACTCGGGAATTAGCCTATGAAAAACAATTACACCAAGAAGCCATAAAGATTCAAAATGAGCAGCAATTAAAGTTGCAGCAGCTTCAGAATCATGGTATCTTTGGCCATTCAGTGCATCTGCCTGCTACTTCTAAACAAGTTGCTGCTATTGCTGCTCAAATCAAGATAAATCTATTGAGCCGTGTAAGTCGTCAGACTTCAGAAAATGTCTCCTACATTATTCTTCTTTTTGTTTGGATTGAAATGGAATATGAGGTATTTTTCAGATTGAAGTATCCAGGCATGGTGATGGCCGTGTGCTGGCATTCAACGAATGGAAAGGAGTCTTGGTGGCTTCCAATCGGTCTTCAGTCACTCCTCTATTCCCCAACTATGGAATCAAACTGTATGATACAGAGGATTTTCGTCTCTGTCAGACTATTCCTTTGCATAACAGTCATATCAGAGATCTATCATTCAATCCTCATCGGAAAGATTTACTCTTAAGTGTGTCTCTGGACAAAACTGCCAAAGTGTTTTGCACATCAACTAATGCTGTAAGTGTGCCTTTCTAAGATCTATTATTAATCTGATAACACTTTATTGATTGTCTGTACATTTTTCCAGCCTTTAATGTCTCTTAATGCTGAAGTACCCCTTTGGAGCTGCTGTTGGGATGGAAACAATTCTAACCTGTTTTTTGCTGGCAGTGGCAATGGTGTCACTCTACAGTATGATCTCAGAAACCTTCGTAAGTACTCAAGAGCTACATGCTTGAATTTCAATGTGACTGAGTCTTACGTTGACCATTTTGATACACTCTATTTCAGACAGTGAAGTTAGCCGCATTACAACACAAGGGGATGCAGGACCTGTGGTTTCTCTTAATGCAATCCCTGCTGGATCTTGGTTGTCCAATGGAGGGTTCCTATCTTGTCGTCTGAATCGTATAAGAGTTTATCAAAGAACAAGCAACTCAGAATTTAGAGAATATCCTCTGAGTATAGATGGGCCATTCTTTGCCTTGAATTACAACCACAAGTCTCAGCACATGTTGGTGTCAACTAGGCCCAATGCGCAAATTCCACATGTTCAGTACCAACTGTATGAGGTGAGGGAAAAACTGAGTGACACATCATGTCTTGCAAATATCCAACTCAAATTAAACGTTTTCTTGTATGTTGACTCCAGGTTGGATTTGCTGCTTCCCAGCCTCAGACGAACCTTGTACACACCTTTCTGGGTGGGACAATTCAACGTGCTATGTCGAGGCCATGCCAGTTGGAGGTAGATGGCAATGTGAAAGACACATTGATATGTGCTCATCAAGAAACTGAAAGCCATGTTGCCATCTGGAGCGTGAGAAGTGGACAGAAGATTCCAGCTGGACCTCTGCATTGCTCAGATCACGTAAAGGATCTTTGCCCTATCAACATAAACAATCGCTCTCTTCTTGCTTCACTAACTGACAAGGCATTAAGGGTTTATCAGTTCTCATCATAATTCTTTATCTATAAGATGGAATGATCTCTCACCGAATTCATACATTAGTTAAGGCTGTCCAGGATGTTTCAATTTAACATCAATTCAAGCCAAAAATTTGAATTCACTTAGATATTTATTCTTTCATGTATGAATATTGTTTTGAATTGATGTTTTATCTCTCGACACACAATGCGCATCATTTTCTAATTCAGGCATGCTTTCTACACACTTCTACCATTGAAATAAGGTATTGTGCTCAATATGTACATTTGCCGATTTGGTATCATCTACCTATATTTATTGTCACATAATTTTCCCTTTTAAAAAAGTACAAAATTGCATCTAAGTGTAACTAGTATTTAAATAGTTTTTCAACTCAGTCATTACTTTTTCTAGTAAGTTTTGCATTATTGTCATTTAGGAGTATGATATACATTACGTAGAATTATGAATGAAACTTTAGTGGTCCTTTCATTATCATGTACCTGCCATTCCTCCATTATGATGTCAATACGTGCAAGATAAATGCAGTGGAAAGCAAATTTATTTGATGTACAAAAGAAATTTCACTATCTGTCTCATATTTTTTTAAAAGCAATAAATATTTCTATATTGTGTAAAGTTGTTTTATTCCATTTTTTAGTACAAATTTTTCTAGTTTTACAGTAAAAGGTACATTGACGTTTTAACAAAAGATAGGACTACAGATATAAATATTATTTTCTAGTACCATTTTTATACAAACATTTTCTAGGCTTTCTCCAGGGTCTATTCAAACACAGAAAATCCATGGTCTGGATCCATAGTAATAATTTGCAACTGTATATTTCCCTCAGCCTCTAACTGTTGTTGATCACCCTGAATAATGACATGCTGAACTTCACCTACATGCTCTACACTCTCCATATCAGTAACAAAGTCTTTATCGTCATCCAATTCTGCAGGTGCTTGAATTGGTGTATTTGGAATGACCATTTTGTACTCACAAGGAGGAGCTTTGGTATTTAACATTTCTTTGTTATTGTGAACTTTTGCAAGGTGCACAGCCATTTTTTGTTTAGTGGTAAAACCTTTATTACATGGCTCACAGAAGTATGGATACGCTCCTGTGTGGAGAACAACATGCCTCTTAAGGCAATTGCTGACTGTAAATGTCAGTGCACAATATGGGCACTTATACGGTCTCTCTCCAGTGTGCATTCTTCTTCGATGAACTGACAATAAGGAAGTATGTCTAAATCTCTGTCCACATGTTTTGCATTTGTATGGAAGAGGATTATCATGCCATCTTCGATGTATTCTCATAGTGCTATTAAATACAAACATTTTGCCACATACATCACAAGTGTACCGTTTTTCTTGTGTGTGACGACCCATGTGCTCATCAAGGATGGCTTTTGACATAAAACCTCTGCCACAGACATCGCAACAAAATTTGTATTGACCAGTATGTTTTGCTCGATGTAACTTCAAGCCAGAAGATGTTTTTAGAACTCTATCACACTGAGAGCAAGGGAAGCCTTCCTTGTCACGGACATGACGCCTTTCATGATCTTTTAATTTCTTGATAGTATCAAATTGTTTTTCACAATGCTGACATTTGAGTTCTCGATGGGCATACTCTTTGTGCAAAGTAAGTTGAGATAACTTGCGAAATGATTTACCACACTCATCACAAGTTTTATCAGAGTCAGCATCATGCTCAGATTCATGCTTACGACGAGCACGGATTGACTCAAAAGATTCATGGCAGAACTGACATTTGAATACTTCTGGATGGTTGTCAAGCATATGCTTACGCAATGCAAATTTGTCAGAGGTGATTTCTTTACACACTGTACAAGCTACAGGCACAGGACTCTTCAGACTCAAGTGCCTCTGCATGTGTTTTTCATAGGTGCGCTGATTTTTCAATTTCATCTGACAAATTTCACATTCTAATGAAAAAGCAATACTGTGGGACTCTAAGTGCTTTGATATCTCAATCTGATCTTCAGTTCGAAAATCGCAAATGGAACATACAAACACTTTTCCCTCTGCATCATCCTTCAGTTCTCCAGTCTGCTCATCAAGTTCTGCTGATACTAAGTCCACAGCTAAGACACTGTCTCCCTCCTGACCAACAATATCGTCAAAGGAAACTTCGACTCCATTAACAAAGATTTTGTTAACAGTCTTACCAGAATCTTTGTCACTGTGAAAATTTTCACCATCATTTAAGAAATCATCTTCCCCATCCTCATTGATCTCCTCAATTCCATCCTCCTCTTCCTCACCTTCTGCACCCATGTCAAATTGATCATCACCAGTAAACAAACTTATTGGAGAAGACATTTCATCATCAAGTGTCTCCAGTTGATTTTGGAAAGCCACATTTATAGAAGTATCATCAGATTTTTGAGCAAAATTGTGTTCTTGTTTGATATTATCAGTTTCAATGTTATCTGAAGCTTCAAATTCCTCTCTCAAAGTATCTCGACAGAGGGAGTCAAAGTCAGTTGACTGTGAATTTTCTTCTGATTGAAGTTGATCAGCTAAATTTTCAGAAGGCTCAACACCATCTGATGGCTCAACATTTATGACACATATGACAGGTGACTGATCATTCACATCTTGAGGCCCACATTGGTGAACAGTTAGACTTTCAATTTGTTCATATGCAGCTCCACAGTCTGCACACTGGTATATCTTGTGGGTACTTGCATGTTCGTCTAGTGAAACTTGAGAGTTGAAGCACTTACTGCATATCTCACATTCAAATGACTTTGGAAAGACATGCTTGCGAGAATGTTCATCAAGCTCAGACTTGGCAGAAGCTGTGAAATCACACATGCTACAACCAAACAGAAATCTTTTGGGAGAGACTAGAACATGACTTTTCTCATGGATCCTTAACTCTTTCCATGACCGGCACTTCATACCACAACTTTTACACTTCCATACCTTGGTGGGCATTGGCTTGAAAGGTACCATCAAAGGTATTTGCTTAGCGTTGGTATTGGCCTTGAGCAAATCAATTATTTTTGAGTTTTCATCTAAAATAGAGGACTTGAAGTCTAAATCCAAATGGCCACCTTTACCATACATGATCTGATGCAAAGAGTTTAAAAAATAAATTAGTATTAATTTATTAAATAATAAAAAAATATTACCTTTTGTTAAGAAGGAACAAGTACCTGACTGACATCTTCCTCCAAATTTCGTTTGGCTCTTTCATCAAAGAGTGCAGCTCTGTCCTCAGCAGATTCCGAGGGCTCCTCCTTGATAACTGCGGAATGACACACAATATTGATGCAGTTATTTGATGTGCAAAAGAACATAACAAAAAATTTCATGAAAAAAAAACAAACCTAATTCTTACTTTCAAGAAGACCATATTTTTTGCGGAGGTAACTGGTTAGTAGACGGCGAACTTTATCAAGGTCTACTTCTAATTTGTCTAATAAATTGAGAAGATCATGGCAGCGACTGCAAGCTTCATCGCAGGCAGTTACGACAACCATAAATCCATCACCCATCAACTGTCCTATCTTTGTCGGAAGGCCAGTGCCAGAATATTCTGTAAGGTTGGATAGCAAAAGAGCATTCCGATCTCTAGATAGGGATAAGTCCTTGTCGCACACAAAGCACTGACCGCTCTTTAATAAAACATCAGCCATATTGGAAGAAAAATAAACTGAAATAAAAGAGAAACAAACATTAAGATCTGTCGAACATCTTCCTTCAAATAAAAATGAATGTATTAGTAATGCAATGCACAGTAAACAGAACTACCTATAAGAGGAAAATTTTGGAAACAATAAAAAAATGACAATTTTTTTAAAAAACATAAGTTGAGACCATAGCAACAAAGAGACTAAATAAAAATCAAAAATTGCCAAAAGGCTACTTTAAGGTTATGATTTCTGTGACTTGGTCAGAAACGTATTTCAATGTTAGTAAGGGAACATGAAGTAACCTCACCATTCTTCTTCTATTACGTTAAATCTAATCAAAACAATACATATGTAACAAAGTATTTAAGCATGTAAAGCCGAGCCTAACTCACCAAAGCAGATATGTCAACGGAAGTGCAAGTGTCGCTTCCCTAGTGATTTAAGTCGAAGGGGAGAAGTCATACACCATTTGATTGATTGTGATTTAAATAATTGCGTATCAATGCATCTCCCAGCATCTGCGCTCCTTACTATGTTGCTTATCCATTCAATAAGTGCGCGCGAATATTGGGTGTGACGCGTTCCTAACTGCAGTGGGTACTTCAGCGGTACGACTGACTGACGACCCTCTGTGACCCATAAGGCCTTGCAAGTTGCGTGGCGGCAAATTACAATTTTGTTTTGCGCGTAGAAGACGTCGTGTACGTTGTACGGGGAGGTTGTTAAGGGAAGGTCCGCCTTTCATTTTACTCTGAACTTTGATTGATATAGCATGGCATGATAAAAATTATCAATAATCAAGGCCCTCTTGCGGGGATAATCTGCAAATATGGCACATAAATAGCAAGAAAAGAGGCAATAGACATTTCTTCAATTTAAAATTTATTGCTTGATGAATTATAAAAACCATGATCTTAAGAGGAACATGGTCTCAAGATATGATAAATTTGTTTATTTTGTCTACAATTTTCTGTAGATCCGCCTTTGATGATGAAGGCAGTGAGTGGAAAGAGCATTGGGATAGAAGATAATCACAGTCTTTAACAATTCTGCTGACAGCACTCACAGCCTCTGAGCAATCTTTTTCCACAAAGTCAGTCAGCAAATCATCTGCTAAGAAGGCACTTAGATCAGAGGACTCATCAAACTCCAAACGAAGTTTCTTGGCTGGCTTTTCTGGAGATTTTGGAGAGGCTATTCTTAATTTCTTGAGTTCACATTTGTGTTTACAACATAAATTTGATTGAAATATGAGGTAGTCATGATTGTTTAAAGGCTCCGATTCGACAACAGGAGTTTCCTTTTGTAAATATGACGTTACAATATCTTGAATGCTTTTACTATCAGCAACTGCATCTGCCACAATTGATTCATGAGCAGTAAAATGAGCAAAATATTCAAAAGTTTCCAGTGCTGTTTCTTTAACAAGCGGGTTTTTTTCTTCTAACAGGCAGGAAAATAAATTTGAAATTTTTGAACACACTAATTGCTGGTCAGGAGAAGGCTCAAGTGTTTTGGTTGCTAAACCACGAATAATTTGTATGACTGAGAATGAGAAGGAAGGAGAATTGCAACGGCTGACAACGCCATCAAGCAGGTTCAAAATCTGTAAATGAAATATAAAATTATGAAAAGGGAAAGAAAAACACAGCAGAGTGTAAAAATGCCATTTAGTGTTTGAAAAACATATTGAAAAATGAAATTTACCTGCAAAATTTCTTTGTTGCTCATAATACACACGAGGTGCTCAGTGCATTTTGACAGAATGGTCAATAGCCTGTGCAACCACTTGGATCCACTCACAAAGAGGTCTGATGAATTAAGATGTTCAACCAAATCGCCTTGGCATGCATAATGCCAAACTGAGAGGATTTCAGGAACAATAGAGTACTGTTCAACATGGCAAGATAATTTTCCTTTTGTAGTTGATTCTAGTGCAGCTTGAAGTCCAAATAAACAAAAAATCTAAAAATACAAGATAAACAATTTTTAAGTTCCAGTTTCAATGGATGGGGGGAAAAAAGAAATAAGATATGAAATATACTGAACCATTTTGTTAAAATCTGTGGCAGAATAATTTGAGTTATGAAAATTTTGGATACTGCTGATGGAGCTAGAGACAAGGGAATGGAATACAGTACTCCACAATTCTTTGGAAAGGCTTCCAAGTCCAAATACGTGCCATATTAAGGGATGTTCTGAGGGGGGGAATTTGTTAACCAGCATTTGTTTTCCTTTGTTGCTGAGAAATGAGCACATTCTCTGAAGAAAAAGAGAAACGACTTTGCAGTCTGTTCTTTCACTAAGGTGTGAAGGTTGGAAAGCTGACACTACATCAGCAAAGTACAAGACTTGGTCCAGCACCAATTCCGAACTTCCAGCTCTGAAAGGGAAAGTGAACCAGAGTGTTCATTTTAATAAGCAAAAGGCCATAAGTGTCAAAATATGATGCAAAACAAACCTGGCACAAATACACCACACATCTCCAGAAAACAGTGCGGGCCAAAATGGTGGATCTACTAAACTATCTGCCAACAATGATTCAACTCTCTGGAACTGTTCATTATTTAATGTTAAAATAAAAGCAGCACAATTACAGCAGAGTGCTTCATACAAATCACATCTTCCTGAAATTCCTCTAGATCTTCCGACAGAGGGAAGTGAAACTCCACTATTTAATTCTGGATGACCTGTTTGTAACCAGTCAAATGAATGGTAAATATTAAAATAACTAGTGTCATTTTAAACATGATCAACAAGCAGCGTACTTACAAAACTTCAGCAACTCAAGAATACTGCTTATTATATTTCCATCCTTTGGGCAACCAGTCCACGAATCTCTAGCTTCTGTATCAAGACTAATCAATCGTTTTAACACTGACAGAACTAACAGTAAATGTGGTAAGCGGTCATTTTGAAATTCAGAAAATTTTCGGCATCTTTTAAAAAATTCCTGACAAAATGAAATAAAAATGTTACGTTTAAGCCTTACAAGCTTTTAATCAGCAGCTGATAAAATAACCCAATTAAAAATTAGTACCTCTCTAAAATCACTTTCACAAATGATATGAGACAATAAAGGATCAGCAGCAATTGTAAGATGACGCTCTATCTCACCAATTAGATTAGGTTCCACATTTTGCATCAACAGCAATGGAGGGGAGAATCTGAAATTCAAAAAACTAAGTGTACATCAAATTCATGAAATTGTGAAAAAACACATGGCAAAACATAATCATTAGTTTAATGCAATTAAATTAACTAGAAATACCTGTGTAATGTAATGAGTAACTGATACAGAGTAGCATGACAGTCATTCAGACAACCATTGCCACTTCCAAATTGCTCACTTAGCTTAACAACTATTTTCAAAATGAAACTAGTAGTCTTGAGTAATCTAGGAATACATTTTGAGTCTCTCATTGATTCCTGGAAAGATGAGTAGACATTGAAAACTAGTGATACTCTTGTTATGGTTGCAAAAGGATCAGAGCTGAACATACCTGACAAGTGAGTAGTTCTAAATTGTTGGTAATTTCTGAAGAAAGGTACGTAAGAGGGTATGAAATGCTTAAACGGCCTTGTAATGGCTCAAGATACAGCTGTATAATCTTGGTGTACCCTTTCCATTGCTCAGCCATCGTTTTAATGTCAAGCCTTGTCACATGTTCACCTATTTCTGATAGTATCTGCAATACTTAAAGGCACAAAACACATATTAGTGAGATACTGGTTAACAGCAATCACTACAGACAACTACATATAAGCATAAATAACACACCATCAACAAGGTGAACGATGTCCGTTTCCACAGAACTATCAAACTTTATGTTGGACGTAATTACAACAAAAAATCTGCTGTGCACTTGATGGCACTGACGAAACACAGCACCAAGGACATCAGCAATAGACAAAAATAAATCTCCATACAAGGCATCACTGAAACAAAAACAAGAAACCATGTATTGATCTATCAATTACTAAAGCAAATGAGTAAAATTGTTAGTTAGTTAGCAGAATTAATGGAGAAAAATTTTACCTTTCCTTGCAATGCTTGAATGCTTGTAATAATAAGACAGCCACAGTCTTGGGAACATTTGGAATAGAAGATATGTTCACATCGCCTTGGGATATTATATAATCAAGCACACACTCCATACATTTCAGTAACTCAATACAAACCTGACAACAATTTTAAGATTTAAACCTGAAATATCAGTCAGATAGACATATTTGAGATTTGGTATACAACTTACTTGAAGAAGGCTTGAAAGTGTATCTGCAATGGCGTTAAATTCCAACTGGGATTTATCATCTAGGCGCAATTTGATTCCTTCAAGGGACTGTGGTGAGAAAAATGATTTCAATGGATCAGAAACTAATAAGACCAAATGATTGCAGAGGAAAATGTGATGGAGAGTACAGCACCTCCTCAAAAAGCAGAAGGGCAGCAGGCAGAGTGAGATGTAACAGACATTCGTTTGCCTTTTCAACTGGCAGGCATGGTAAACAAGTGACAAGGAGGGCATAGACTGACTGCAACACTTGTCCTTTATCCTCGACACCAAGATGGCTGTAAGAATTGTTAAGGATGGGACAAAATGATGATTGAAACAGCGAAGTAAAAACAATCTTGAGTCATTAAGGATATCAGAAGTTCTTCGAGAACGTGATCAAGATTGTTCTCTATTTCTTCAGGGGACCACTCAGCCAATTTTTCAAGAATCTCTAGACCTGGTCCTTGGGAAGTCATGTTTACTACTGGAAGTTAGAGGTTAAGATGACGTAGAGACAAAATCATCTATATTTCACAATTCCACAAGCACTGCAGACCGAAAGCTAGGCTTTAGGAACTGTTGATCAATAAGAGGTAAAATACTGACGCGGCTCTAAAGTAAATCAACGAAAAGAGGTTTATCGCCCTAGAGGTTTTGTTTACACATATTTGAATTCATTCTTGAAGTTTACCGGGCAATTTCAGGGTGCACCAACGTGAGCCTGTATTTTGTAGAATGAGGTCCAAAAATGGAACCATCCAGTACAAAAGTGTTCAAAATATGAAAAAACACTGCCTAAGAAGATTGGTCAAGTAAGAATAGTCTGAGGTACACAACAAACAGACGACAAACGCGCACGAAAGGGCCGTTAAGTAGCCATGTTTTTATTTTATTTCATTGGCAGTACTGGAGTCTGGAGGCATACTGTTGTTTTTCTTTTTGTTGTTTATTGATGTAACAAGCAGAAGTCAGACGTGGGCGAAACAAAGCTAATTTCGTTACAAGACTCATCAGAAACGATGGCAATGCAAAATTTACTTATTGAAGATATGACGGTTTCTCCTCTCAAAGAATCTATGTTTGTTAGACCACTTAGTTTAGAATTCAAAATGGTATGTATTATTATCTGTTAAGGCACTTCAGTTTGTCTCTTCTTTGATGAAGTACTCATTTTTATTTTACAGAATGGCAGACGGAGAAAATGGGACATGATCAAAGTACATGACAGGTGAATATTTGCATGTCGAGAGGGGCTTAATTGATGATATGTATCTGTCATTATTGGCCTTGCTATTTTGCCCTCAGTTGTCGTCTTATCCATATTTTTGTAATATGTTCATTTATTCACAGCGTGGTAATTGTCATCTTTAATATAACGAGACAAGTTTTGATCTTTGTGAAGCAATTCCGTCCTGGTATGTGTAATGTCACCCTGGTCTTAGAACAGGGCCATACACAAACATAATTTTTAAACAAACGCACTGTTTCAGCCATTTACTATTCCTCTGTGCCTGATCAAGATAAAGAAAATGGCAAAATTGACGTATCGAAGTACCCACCATCATTGGGTGTAACTCTTGAATTTTGTGCTGGTATTGTTGATAAAAGTAAGTCACTAGCTGAAACTGCCAAGGAGGAAGTCCTTGAAGAATGTGGATATGATGTTCCTATTGAAAATCTTCACAAATTCAAGACTGCAAGGTGCCTATAAATTTCTGATTTGCAGCTGAAGTTTAACTACATTGAACTCATCTTCCTTCCTTTTTGTCATTTGTGTAGGGCTGGAGTGTCTACAGAAGGAACTCACCAAACTTTCTTCTATGTTGAAGTTACTGATAGTATGAAAGTTAATCAGGGTAAGTTCCTAATCTTCTCCAAACATTTGTTTTCTTTAACTTAAAGAATTTTTATTGGTTTGATATTGGCTTGCAGGAGGAGGATTAGTTGATGAAGGCGAAGTAATAGAAGTGGTAGAGATGTCAATACCTGAAGTACAAGCATATGCTGAAGATACTGATAATATGAGTCCACCTGGTTTCTTATATGGGCTCCTCTGGTTTTTGAAATATAAATCTCCAAAATTCTAAATTATCAAGGGCTCACAAGTTTTCAAAGAAATTTGCTTCATCTTTGAAGTGCATGAAACGTCATGAATGTAGACAGACGGGTAAAAGTGGGTAAAATTGGTAAAATGGCTAATAAATTTGATTTAACTTTTAATAAAGAAATCTCAACGATGATATAAATCTAAAATATTTCCATGGGTTTTGCAAATTGCACCCACTACATCCTGAAAGATAATGCTTCATCATCAGTAGTAAGGAGAAAAATAGACAGGAGCTAGTACACCTAATCTTCAATCTCGTCTCCATAAACATTAACTCTTTTGCGTCTCCTGACTTTAGATGGCACATCATCTTCTGACTGAACAGGAGCGCTTTCAGCATAGGGGGACGGAGGGTCAGAATAGGACGATGATATTGATTGTGAATACTGCGGATCATATGGGGCCTCATCTGGACGTGGTGACTGTGGCGGAGGGTACAACTCTCTTGAGGCATCAGCTGGACTCGGAGCAGGAGCCCTTTAGTAAAACCAAAACACATTATAAATGCTAATAGCCAGAAACGTAAAGAGGTAATAAATAAAACAGGAAACTTACGTTCTTCTGCTAGTGTACTGATCTCTGTTTCTACGACGTAAATCATCATAAGTCTGTTGACTAGCTGATGGGGCAAACTGAGATGATTGCTGAGGTGAAGATTGTGGCACTTTGGAAGCATTGTAGTCCGAAACTGGAATTCGCATCAAAATATAAAGTCATACTTGAGCCATTGGGGGAAAGGCTATCACTGAAATCTCCAATGAATAAATACTCACTTGGCATTTGTTCTTGGGAATCAGGAACAAAATCCATCTCCCTAGGTTGCCTAAATTTAAGAAGTGTTAGTTCCACAGAAATTTTGGTGCTTTGACTTACAGCATTACATGCTATAATACATTAATACTTTACCTCTGTCCTCTGGCTCCCCTCCGAGCAGCTACTATCGTTCCATCCGGAAACTGCACTTCAGCTGCATCAAGACACGATGGTATAGAGGCAAGACGACCCAAAACCAGAGATGAGCATACAACTCCTGCTTTGGCAAACATACCAAGGTGGTAGCCTACGTTTCCATTTCAAAGAAACAAGTAAATTAAATTGATGGAACAAGTACAGTCAAGGGTATATACTTCTAAATTTTCATACGCAATCACCTTTACCTACCTTTCATGCTTGCAAATTTCATAGCGACAAGACTGCCTATTGCCATTGGGACAACATGGGTATATGTTTTACTACTTATACAGTCTTTGACCCATTTTGTCTCTTCGGGGGAGATGTCTGGCTCCTAGTCAACACAAACAAAAAAAAAATAGAAAAAAAAACCGGGTATAACTTAACTATAAAAACCGACGGAGCAAACAACAAATCAGCTTCACCGGTTGAAGGTTAAGGGTACATCATAACAAACGCAGAGCATAAAAATCAGTTTAGAAATATTGACAATTACCTGGTTTGGTAGCGGACGCGAAGCCATTGTTTTTCTTCAAATGTTTGGAGACTAGTGCGATATATTATTTGATATTTGAAAGATAATACGAAAGGAGTTTGACGAAGGTCCAAGGATCACGTAATGTTGCCGTCAATTAAGAGCCTTGTCAGTCAGTTTAAAATGACACTAGAAAACCTACTTTTTTGGGCCTCAGCTTAAAAATAGGCAAATCATCCCAATAATGAAAATTGACTGCAAGGGGACGAGCGAAGGGCGTAAAGACACAGCAGTGGGGTTGTTGGCACACCCGCACCAACCGCACCAGCACACCGGGATAACCCAGGGATAACCCGCAAATCGCGATATGCTCACTTTAAGAAAGCAACGCGTCGTGAAAACTATTTGCGCATTTGGCCTCGGAAAAGCAGAATTAATTGATTTTACATGGAGCATGTGTGCTGCCAAGATTTAGAGACTAGAGTGATTTTATACTTCCATGGGCGCGTAACCGCTGCTTCCTGATTGGTCGGAATAATTCGCGCTCGCATTTTGGGATTTCAAACTTGACGAACGTAAATTTTGGCTTTGTCAGTTTGTTTAGCATGCTCGAATCTGTCACCCTACCTTCCATTTTTGAGGACTCGGGATGTGAGATTTGAGCATGCTGAACAAACTGGCACAGCCAAAATTTACATTCGTCAAGTTTTGAATCCTGAATTGCGAGCGCGAAATGTGCCGAAGACAACAGGAGCAACTAGTCCACGTATTTTGTCGGTTGTATATGGTACTTCTCACCACACTGAGACGGGTGCTGAGGCGGGTTTTATCGGTATTGTGAACTGGCAACACCCACAATCCCTGATGTTCTCGCGTCAGTTTTAAATTTTCTTCGAGATAAACATGCCTTAACGGTGGGTAGTAACTCTATAGGACGTTTATTGCACCGTACGAAGTAAAAACCAAACATGCACTTATCAGGAGCAGCTAAATTTGGGCCAGCGCTTCCGTGGGAGCCTTGTCCATGTTGACGTTTAACACGTTGTTCTGCAGGACGTCCACCACCAACTGCAGGTTCTTTATCCTGTCTTGAGTTTGGCCGAAGCTCTGCTTCATGTTGGAAACCTCTGTCTGCAGCCGCTGCTGGAACTAAAGGGAAAGGGTTCGACGGAAGCTGAGAGTGGATGAGCGCGGCGTTGCGGAGGTCCGGCAAGAGGAGCGCGTAGACGACGTGGCCGACCTCCTCCTTCTCCTTGTGCGCCGTGGCCGCGCTGGCTCTGCTCTCGGCCAGCTCCTGCTCCAGCACGCCGATCTGCTTGCGGAAGGAGCGCTGCATGGTGTCTGCCTGCTCCCGCAGACGCGCCGCCTGCCAACGAGTACCGGCTAGCCAGGCAGACCAGGCAGGCCAGGCGGGCAGTGGTATAGCCCCATCTATACTACTGCGGGCCAGGCAGGCCAGGCGGGCAGTGGTATAGCCCCATCTATACTACTGCGGGCCAGGCAAGCCAGGCAGGCCAGGCGGGCAGTACTACTGCGGGCCAGGCAAGCCACGCGGTATCGCCCCCGCCACGCCGCCCGCCAGGTCGCCGCCACGCCGCCCGCCGTCCAGGTGCGTGCTGCGGGACTGCCCGCCCCGGACTCCGCGGGCGTCCGAGGGCGATGCCGTTGGCCGTTTTCCGTTTGCTGTACCTGTCGAGTCGCCTGGTCCTTGGACGCCTCGAGCTCAGCCCGCACCCTGGCCAGGTCCAGCACGGTGTCCTCGTGCAGCTGCTCCAGCTGCTCCATGTGGTGCCTGCGAGAGCGTGCCAGCCTGTGCGTCGTGTCCACTCAGACGCCCATCTCGGCTGCCGAGGCTTACTTGTACCACGTGACGTCGTCCCTGAGTTTGGCGCACTTCCTGCCGTAGGCGTCCACGTGCGAGACCAGGGACTGCCGCTCGTCCGCCCAGGACTGCTGCTGCGCCCGCAAGTCGCTGACGGCCCGCTCCGCGTCCTCCAGCTGCACATCGGCCCTCAATCGTGTCGCATCCGTTTCCATGTCAAATTCGTTTAACTGTGAATCATAGCCTCGTGCGGCCCCGTCTTGGCCCATTCACAATATTCAAACGAACGTGACACGATTCAAGTATAAACAAACGTGACGTCACATTCCCGGATTGCTAGTGTTCAACACGCTCTGTCGGCAAGACCGCCAAAGCAACTGCAATGTATTCATGGCGAAGACTGAGTAAGAGGGTGAGTGAGCGCGCTCCAAAGGAGCCCGGAGTGGAGGACTCGGTCGGCCCACCCGCTCCAGCGCGGCGGCCAGCTGCTGGCTGAGCTCGGCGCTGCCGTGCTCCGCGGCGGCCCGCATCTGCCGCTCCTCCTGCATCTTGGCCTGCGTGGCGGCCAGGATGTCCGGCAGCGGCGCCAACTCTTGCAGCCGCGCCTCGAACTCGGCCTGCGCGAGGCCGCGGTCTCAGAGTTGGCGGGGGAGGGGCACCGCCGTACCCGAAGGGTTCCTAACCGGCGAAAATCGGCGTACGCGGGTGAAAAAGTCATAAAAATTCAAGAAAGTCACAAAAGTCGCAAAAGTCAAAAAGTAACAGAAAAACCACCATAAATTCTTAAAAAGTCACGAAACAGCCTTTAAAAATGCTAAACGTCAGTGAACGCTGGTGAAAAGGTAATTTTAAAAGTCAAAAAAGTCAAAAAGTCATTAAAAATTCTTAAAGTCATAAAAGGTCCAGAGCAAAATAGACGCAAAAAATCAAAAAAGATGATCAAAAAGTCACAAAAAAATAATAATAATAATAATAATAAAAAAGTCAAAAAGCCACTTTTGACTTTAATTCAGGTGTACGCTCGCCGGCTCGGTTAGGAACCCCTCGGCCGTAGCGGCCGTACCGCGGCGACGTCCCCACCTTGGTGCGGTGCAGCTCGGCGACCACCTGGTCCGCGATGCGGTCATGCTCCGTCTCCATCTGCTCGATGAGACGTTTCTGCTCCTCGGCCTGCTGCCGCGCCACCAGGTACTGTGGGGCTTTCTTTGTAATTAACGCTTCCAGACAAAATGCAAAAGAAAAATCAAAGGCAAAGAGAAATCTCCGTGAGGTTGTGCACCTTGTTCCTGTAGCCTTCCAGGTGGCCCGCCTGGTCCTCGATCAAAGTCCTCATCTCTTGCAACTCCTCCTGCGCCTCGCTGTACCGCAACGTCATCTGCTGCAACTGCTGCCGCTCGAGGGCCGTCTCCCTGGAGCCCACCATCTTCGCGGCAGTCACAGTGCGTTCCCCGAGCATCTCCACGGCACGGCCTTCTCCAGCACAGCGCAGGGCATACGTGTACCTTGTTTTTCTCGCACTTAAGCTCCATGGCGCGCTGCTGCCAGCCCTCCAGGGCCTCCTGCAGGCGCTCCACGTGGCCTCGGAGCTGGCAGTTCTCCAGGGCCTTGGCCTCCAGGGCCTCTCGGAGGCGCGCGACGGGTTCGTGGCGCCACCCCAGCGAGCCGCGCTGCAGGCCATGCGGGAGGGCGGGACCATGAGCCATGAGCGGGTGCATGTGGGCGCACGTCGACAGGGTAGTCAACATGGCGTCAAAAGGTCGAAACGAACCTAATTTGGACCAAAGTTGCTCCGAGGGGGTCCCTCACTCAGAATTTTGCTGTACACAGATTGTTTGATTCTGTCGGATTGTTTGAAATTTTGTCGCGCTTTTTGCCTACTTACAGGCGTTTCTGACGAAAGATTGTGAGATTGTCTCCTCCAAGCGCACACAGATTGTTAAGTTGGGGACCCCTTGAGTTGCTCATTTTGAGTCGATCGACATGATTTTGATTTTTCTGTTCTTTGTGAGTGATGTTGCAACATTTAATGACCTCGGCAGTGCACTGCGGGGGCGGACCCGGCGTCACCGCGCGGTCCGCACACGGCCCAGCCAGTGGTTCCGACAACGGCTCTGGCGTTGGGTTGGCCGGCTCGGACAGCGGGGCCGCGGCCAGCGGGACGGCGGGGACGGCCGCCTTGAGGGCGCGCCGGTGGCTGTCGAGGACCTCCCTCTCCTTCTGCACCTGCAGCAGCTCCTGCTGCATCGCGCCCAACTCCGTCTCCATCTTGGCCAGCTCATTTTCCTGCGACGACAAACACGTTTTTCCCGCTGGCCGGGCTGCGTGTGAGCCGATACCGTCGCGACGGATCCGGCCGCCACGCGCCGCCACGCCAACGCCCAGCTCACTCACGATCCCCTTGGTGGCCGCCTGGTCGCTCTGCTCCTCGTCCGAGCGCGCGCCCTTCTTGGCGGGGACGGAGCGTTGGCGACGCACTTTCTCCCTCTCTGCGGACTGAAAAGTGGTCGCGCCTTAACCACGTGATCCGTTTGGGGATGGACGGAATAGGGAGCAGTTCGCACAGGCCTATGGGGCGCTCACCATGGTTGCCCGGTCCGCAGAGGACCTCGCTCTCTCGCGCGGCCGTCCCGGGCGATGTCCTGGACGGTGTCCTTGACGATGTCCTGGACGCCACGGCACCACTGCGGCGGCAACACGCTGCAGCGCGACGGCCGGCGGGGCATTGTTCGCAGCTATGGCAACATGGGCTGCCCGGGACTGGCGGACTCGGCTCAGGTGCTGGGGAGATGATCCACGCGTGTTGCATGTTCAAGGCGCGAGCTGCACACGACGCGCGTCTCCTGTTCGCTGCCCCCCTCGCGGCCACGCTGCGTGGGGCTGGTGGGGCTGGCGGGGCTGGCGGGCCAGGGCCGTTGTTGTCGCGGCATGGCTCTTGATGCCACTGTCAAGCAAGTCGCCACCGCCCCGCCTCCTGCTCCAACCAGGCCATGCCAAGCCGATCCTCAACTCACAGTGGGCCAGAAGACCGGCGCCGGCGGCGGCCAAAATTCTTTTGACAAGCGTTTTGAGCTCCGGAGTCGCTTAATAGGAATCGGACCGAACCTGTGACCCCACCAATGGATTATTCGTTTGGAGCGCAAACCATCGGTGGGGTCACACATTTGGTCCGAGTCCTATTAAGCG
The DNA here is from genome assembly GCA_030522485.1 of Stenchaetothrips biformis. Taxonomy (NCBI): domain Eukaryota; kingdom Metazoa; phylum Arthropoda; class Insecta; order Thysanoptera; family Thripidae; genus Stenchaetothrips; species Stenchaetothrips biformis. Next base: position 10,321,145 of record CM060088.1, read on the forward strand.
ACTCTGGAGCTCAGAACGCGCCTAGAATTTTGACCGCCGGCGCGGCGGGTCTTCTGGCCCACTGTGCGACTTGGGCCACTTGCGCCCTTCGCGCCCTCCAATCCGAACCAATTACAACGCGGAGTGGAGCGGAGTGGAGCGGAGTGGCGGGCCAAGCCGGGCCGGGGTCAAGGACCGCGAGGGGCTATGGGGGCCGCGCGCCCGTACGCACGCCAGCGGCCTGGAAGGGAAGGCCATTCGCAGCAACAACAGTCGCCCCGACCAGAACGACACGCGACGGAAAGGCACCGAACGGCGGGCCGAACGTGACACGCCTTGAGGGAGGAGCGGCAGAACTGACCCGGGAGCAGTCAGGAGTGAGCAGGCCGATTCCGAACAGTGCCCTCGTCGCTCTGTCTCTCTCGCACTGTCAGCGTCGCAGGGGTCCGAGAGAGACGGCGCGATGAAGCGGTGTCCGGAATGAGCCCTGCTGAGTGGGGCGACCCCGAGTCCCGTCCGTCCCCGCGTGCGGCTACGCCGGTCTTGCCTTACCTCCCCTCCCCCCTCCACCCTCGCCGTTTCTCGGGGGGCGCGCCGCGCCGTGCCTGCCCGCCCAGCCCAGGCCAGGCCCAGCCCGGTCCGCCTCGCCTCGCCGCCCTCACTGGATGGCCGCCGCCGCGCCGCCCCGCTCAGTCAGTCCGTAGCGGCGCAGCTGGGAGCAGGGCTAAGCAGGGCGCAGGCGCCCCGAGCCTCGACCACGCCGGCCACCGCGACCACGCGAACGTACGTCTCGCCGCGCCACCTCGCACCACGGACCCGGCAGCTCAGCTGCAGCGGACACCAACAACAGTGGCTGTGAAGCCTGTTGGCTGCCAGCCTGCTGGCTTGCCGTGCCGGCCTGCCGCGGCCTGCCGCGTGCCACGACCTAACTGTTGAGCCTGCCGCCGCCCGGCACGGCCAAACAAAGCCTCTGCCTTCCGGACTTGAACCTCCACCTCCGGCACCCAGCACCAGCGCCTTGGAGCAGCGCGGCCGCGCCGGCCGGAGGTGAGAGAGTGCACAGCGGTGCTCAGCCGAGGGCGCCGCTCTCTCGGCTCAGCACGTTGTACAGCACGGCGGCGGTTTACCCGTGGCGCTGTGTTCAGCCGGATCGTCTTCCGTCTGCGTCTCTACCCCGTGCGGTCGGCTCTGTGTGCGTGATCCCGCCACAGTACTGCCGCTTACGTAGCTCTATCCCTCGCACTCATCGGGTGTTGCAGGAGGGCGAGGGCGACATAGCGACCAAACACGGTGCGGAGTCGAAATGCTGGGAACGATGGGCTTAGAGAATGCGGCTAACAGGCGACGGCTCGTCCCCACCCCGCCAGGGGACACTCTCAAGCGCCAGCAGACTGATTCCGAGCACTGTCTCTCTCGCACTCATGGGGTGTCCCTCAAGGGTGCGAGAGAGACAGAGCGACGAAAGCCGTGCTCGGAATCAGTCTGCAGGACAAACTTGCCGCGCACGGGAAATCAACGGCGTCCCCTGTTGCTGGCTGCGTCCGCCCACGCGAGTCCCTTGCCGCCGCCGGATCGGCGCCAGCAGAGTCCAAACACGCTGTCGTCGTGCTCTACAACTCTAGGAGGCGTTCCCCGCATGGGCGTGAGAGAGACAGCGACGGAACGTCTTCAGTCCGCGGAGGGCGCCGTTCTGGGCCTCTCGTTATGCTAATGGCCGGCCGGCTCCGTTCATTGGCTCAAGCAGCCGAGCGATCCAGAGGGACGGGTTGTCGCTCCGTCTCCCTCGCACCCTGGCGGACAGGCGCATGAGTGTGACTGCTGCAGCTGGGCAGGCTGGGCCGCCGCGGCCGCCGCGGCCGCCGCCGGCTGCTGAGTCGCACTCTGTCGTGCGGCCTGCAGATGGGAAACATCCATAAATACATGACAACGTGCCACGCGTGTCTGTTTTGCCGGGGGCAGAATTTGCGTAATGATTGGGCGTAGTGAATTTGTTTTTCCGCCGGCAGGGTTTGTTTCCTGCCCACTTTGACAACTGACGGGGGTCGGGCCGTTCGGGCTTCCAGGAAGGGTGCTGTTTGCGGGCGGGGCGGCGGGAGGCCAGGGCCACTGCCGTGGTGCCGCCCTGATGAAGTGGCGACACGGCGTGACCGGGGGAAGGGGGGGGGGGGTATGACGGACGGCGGCGGGGCGTGTTGTGTCGTCATGCGAAGCCGCTCCGTGCGACATGGTGGCGTCTGGCATCAATGGGAGCAGCACAGCAGCAGTAGGATGATTGCCCTCTCTTTCGCAGTCGTGTATAGAAGTGCGATTGCGATGGAGACTGAGCACAGTTCGGAATCAGGCGGCAGGGAGAGCGGGTTCAAATCCAGCCCGTCTGTATTTCCGTACCAAAGACACGTGGCATCCCCCTCCTCCCCCCTCTTTCGAGCGGCGGATCAGTGAGCAGAAAACGGGATGCCTTCTGGGTCATTAAGCAGATTCCCTGAGGCGGCGATTGTGTAACGACCGTCCGGGGAATGTTGTGCCCGCGAAGGGGAGGGTTTGGTTCGGAGGAAGACCGTGGCTGCGCCGGGGCTGCGCCGGGCAGGTGAAGGGTGGGGCCGGGAGCAAGGTCGTGAGAGATGGCGAGGCGGGCCGACAAGCACGCTGATGGCCTGGACCAAGTGCGCGAGCGCCGTGCTCACTGACGGACCATTAGTTTGGCATCTGCGCTGCTGCTGTGGCTCGCTGCCCTGCCTCGCTGCTGCTGTGCCTCGCTGCGCTGCCTCGCTGCTGCTGTGACTCGCTGCCCTGCCTCGCCGCTGCAGAGCTTGGCGCTGTGGTCCCTATTTAATGGAGCGGGTTCACTGGTCCGCGTCGTGCGTCGTGGCGCTCGCTCGGGTTCGCAGTCCGCGAACACTCGGCCCAGCCTTCGGCCCAGCCCTCAGCCCAGCCTTCGGCCCAGCCCTCAGCCCAGCCTGGCCTCAACAAAATGCAAATTCCTCATTTTTCAATTACATATGCCAGCAAATGTCACGACGACATGTGGCGGACGGCGTAGGCCCGCGGCGGCAGCAGCTGCGGCACTACCACCGTGACAGCCTCGGCGCCCCGGGGCTCCAGGACCGTGTCCATGGTAGTGCAGTGGGATATTATTATTCCCCATGGTGGGCGTGGGCAGACGGCATGTGTCTGCGTGCACTGGATGGCAGCTGCGTGTTCCGCGCCACAGTGGGTCAGAAGACCGCTGAGGCGGCCAAAATTCTAGACGCGTTTTGAGCTCCAGAAAAGCTAAATGTGACTCAAATCGAACACGTGTGACCCCGCCAATGGATTGCTCTCTGAACGGGGAATCCATTGGTGGGGTCACGCGTTCGGTTCGAGTCCTGTGTAGCGACTCTGGAGCTCAAAACACGTCTAGAGTTTTTGCCGCGTGAGCGGTCGTCTGGCCCACTGTGCGTGCCACGGTACACTGGTTCAGCGCATCGGTTTAAGCCCGGCCCGAGGCCCGGCCCCTGACCCGATGCCACCCGGAGCCACCCGGAGCGGCAGGCCGGCGTCATCATCAAGCCGTCATCAACAGAGACATCGGGGTGACGGGCCGCATCCAGTCTATAAATATTGGAATCGGCTGCTCGGCGCTGGGGCTGGGCTGGGCGCGGCTGGGCGGGTTCGGGTTCGAGGCTCCAGCACACTGACAGCAGAGGGCAGCTGTCCGGAATGTGTGACATATTGCATCCGACGTGCGCGCCACGCCGCGCCACGCCCGCGCCACGCCGCGCCACGCCACGCCACGCCGCGCTATGGCCGTGGAGGTCAACTCGGCCGAGGGCAGCGGTCAGGCCGGGGGGTGGAGGCCGCACTCTTTATGCAAGGGTTCACTTTTATGCACTTGAGAGGCTTTGTGTTCTGTCGGTCGGGCTGCAAGTGCCAAGTCATTCCCGCACACTGAGCGGAGGGCGAGCGATGTGAGTGCAGTGAGTGTTCCAGTGAGTGTGCAAGTTGAGTTATTGGGCCTTTTTGCAGCCGTCGACTCCGTAAATTTCCTACCCTAGGCGTTTCCCAGGCAACGCACTTATTTGTAATACCATTTTAGGGTCAAATGTGGCAAAATTTAGCATTTTAATGCCGTAATACAGCGTAATACCGAGTAGTCTGTGCACGATTTCTTGAAGTGTTTACCCCCTCGCGCACTGTATTATCCGGCCGAGGCGACTGGTCGATCCCGGTCGGCGAACGCGGTGGGCCCGGCGAGCCGCGCGCCCCTGTGGCCGTGTGCCGCGTGCGTGCGGTTTGCGTCAAGTTCCCGCGTGTGTGTGTTTCCCGGTTTCTCTCTCTCTCTCTGGCCGCCCCGGGCGAGCCTCCTTGGTGCGCCGCACGGGCCGCACCACAGTGGGTCAGAAGACCGTTGAGGCGGCCAAAATTCTAGACGCGTTTTGAGGCCCAGAGTCGCTAAATAGGACCCGCAAATCGAACGTGTGACCCCACCAATGGATTGCTCTTCAAACGAGGAATCCTTTGGTGGGGTCACGCGTTCGATTCGAGTCCCATTTAGCGACTCTGGAGCTCAAAGCGTGTCCAGGATTTTGGCCGCCTCAACAGTCTTTTGACCCACTGTGCGCACGGCGCCTACACTGTGTCCAGGAAGGTTGTTACCTGGTGTGTGTCCCCGCGCCCGCCTCGTTGAAGGCCGACCCCGCGGACCCTGCTCCCGGCTAGAGCGGCAGCGGGGCCATTACCAAGTTCGGCTAAAAGATCAAACTGAGTCTTTGCCGCTCGCCCCGCCCCGCTACGCCCTTCACACCCCGCGGCCCGGTATAACAAAGTTGTCACTTTGCGCGCGCCGGGTCGTGGAGGCAGGTTGGCAGGCGCGACCCATTCCACTTGGCGCGTGAGGCGGGGTCGGCGGGGTCGGCGGGGTGCGCCCGCCCGGAAAACGACTCGCTGCTTTGCCTGGCTGCAAGACCTGCGCATCCTGACACCCCGCCACACACGCCAACACCTACTCACTATTTGCGCGCGCGCGCACACACACACACTCAACCAGGTGCACACACACACGCGCACACGAAGCGGAGTGTTGCTAAGGGCGCGGCGCGGTGGCGTGCGGTCGAACGCACCGGCTTAATGGGACCGCTAGTGGCGCGGGGTGGGGCGGGGCCGGCCAGGCCCGCGCGCCTTTTGAAGCTCCGGTTTCCACCCAGGACACACGCGGCCTACACGATAGCGGCGAGGGCTTTGTGCCGGCCGGGGCTCGGCCTCTGCCCAGGCCCTGCGCGGCCGAGGCCCCGCCGCTGAATGGGCGGCTCACCGCGCACCGGACGGCCTCGCTTCGACGACCCCGACCCACTCGATCCCCCCGTTGAGTGGGGGGCCTCGTGTAACTTGACGAGTCGGGAGAGCGATTCTCTGAACAGCGCTGCGTCGCGCTTTGTCGTTCTCGCACCCCGGGTCGCATGATGAGTGCGGCAAAGAGGGATGCCCCGCAAGCAGCAGTCTGCCTAGCCCAAAAAAAAAATAATTTAAAAAAATAAAATTGTAAGAGCAGTCGGAATGCTATCCAACTGCCTTACGAATTGGTGGGACGCCAGGCTCGTGAGCCAAATCAAGTCCGCTTCAAGTCGGGACTACCGCTCAGTATAACCAAAATTCTTTTGACCAAATTGTTTGCCATGCCCCCCCCCCCCCGGGCAAAAGTTGGGGGCGCATTTTTCCGGCGTCGACGCCCCTGCTTCAAGAGCGGCGAGGGCCAGAGTTTGTTTTGAATCCTCTCCGCCTCTCCGTCTTTTTTGGTGTTTAAATCTTGCCGGTCGTCTCAGCGTTTCCTTCGCCGCCCTTTGCCAGCCAGCCAGCCTGCCAGCCTGCCTGCCGGCGGGGCCTGGGGCGGCGGAGGCGGGCCCCGGTGCCACAAGGATCAGCCAAAGGACTCCTGTAATCCGGTCCGGAAAATTGGGTGATGTTGATTGCGCACCTGGGCCTGGGCCGGCCTAGGCCTTGGCCGTGGCATCGGGTGTACAGCGCGCATCCCTTGGCGCGCACGCTCACTCCCAACTTCCTCACTCCCTCAGTGTCTCCCTTTCTCCCACTCTCACTCCGTCGATTTCTCGCACTCCTCTCACTCTCCCACTTTCTCCACTCTCTCGCTTACCCTCTGACTCTCTCACACGGTCCCTCTTTCGCAGAGTCTTACGCGCGCGCGCGCGCGCACACACACACACACACCCCTCTATAATGACGTCACCTCTGGCGCCGAGGCACCGACGTGACCCTCCCGACGACGCCTGGCGACGCCAGGCGACGCGACGCCCCCGGCCGCACCGCGCCCAAGTGCCGGAATAGGGGCGCGGGGCGTCCAAGATGGCCCACTGCGGGGGCGTCACGGTGCCCACTCGGGGCGCGCGCGCTAATGGCTGCGGGGGACACGACCAGCCGCGCCTAGCGGGTCCGCCGAGGACCCCTCCCCCCCTCCCGTTCCTAATGCAAACCCCTCTGTCCTGCTCATCGCAGGGCCCGCGGCGACGCGGAGGCACTGGCACTGCTCTGCAAGAAAAAGTGTGAAAAGTACAACAAAAACTGTGCAATAAAAGTACAACAGGGATTGTAGGAAGTACAACGAGAACTGTGAGAACCACAACGAGGCCCGGACCACGTAGCAACCATTTTGCTCCGTGCCTTGATCATAAAAATCATAAAAAATCAAAATAAATAAAAAATCAAAGGTAAAAAAAAAATCAATTAAAAAAGACAAAAAGTTTGCCTATTTCCTCGGTTTACAGGGTGTTTTTATGTCATTTGGTTTTATAGTAAGTCAAAAGCTCACATCCTTTCGTGTATCACACTTAAGACTTCAAAAACCCCTTAAGTTAGGCGATTGTATTCAAAAGAGGTGAAAAAAATCAACTAATAAAATAAAAAAAAATATTAAAAATTCTAAAAATCTTTGTACACGTTGGACCTTGGTGATCCCCCCCTCGATACAAACACGGTTCGTGGGTATTCCGGGCCGCCGAGAAACTACCCAGGTTCTGGATCCGGGGAAAGTCTTTATTCTGACCCCTCATCTTTCCCCTCTGTTTCAGGGCATGCCTGAGCGAGCGCGCCGCCCTTGGAGTGCCCCGCCTGCCGCCGCCCGCCCCGCCCCGCCTGGAGTCTGATCGGCGGCCCGGCGGGCCCCCCTGCGGGGCATGTGAGCGATGGCTGGTGGCCCTGGGGCCTAGACCGGCCAGGGGCCTAGACCGGCCAGGGGCCTAGACCGGCCAGGGGCCTAGACCGGCCAGGGGCCAGCGGGGGCCAGCTAGGCGGTGCGAGAGGCACCCGACATGGGGAACCACCAGTCGGGCAGGGTACAGCGCAGCTTCAGCGAGGGCGAGGACGGTGAGTACCACTGCAGTAGTTGTTGTTGATGCTGTTGTCGGTGCAGCTTCGTCCCCCAACATGCGAGTCCGTGTTGTGCGCGATGCGCTCTATTAGGAGGGCTGAAAGCAGAAGTTCCTCTGCACATTTTTCTATCTCTATCTTATTTTCTTCACCCGTTTGGCATCGTCCCGTGCGCCGCTGTCGCACTGTCGGCTCCTGGATCGGACATAAATATCTGTCGCGACCGGGCAGCCTCCCCCCCCTTCCCTCCTCCCCGAGGGCTTGTCGTCAGGGCGGCGGCCGAGGAAACTATAAGGGACGTGGTGAGGGTCTTGAAGAGGGAGGTTCACAACCGGACCGACCGGCCAGGCCAGGCCAGGCCAGGCCGCCGGGCGAAGCGCAAGTTATGAGGCGAGAAGCGAGAGAGGAAGAGATGAGGGCACGCCGAGGAAAAAGGGGGGGGAGAGAGAGAGAGAGAGAGAGAGAGAGAGAGAGAGAGAGAGAGAGAGAGAGAGAGAGAGAGAGAGAGAGAGAGAGAGAGAGAGACGCGCAGTCCGCCCAGTCCGAGAGGCGCTGACGTAGATTCGGAGCACCGTAAATCCCTGTGGCCTGCAGCCCCACTGTCCTCACGGCGGCTGGGGTGGCCAGGCCATGGCCAGGCAGCCAGCGCACCGGCTGGCACGGTCGCATTTTTGTACACGGGTACGCACGCCCGTCTGTGTGTGCGCGCGTGTGTGTGTGTGCGTGCGTGCGCGCGTGTGTGTATGTGTGTGTGTGACCTTACACGCGGGGCGCCTCTCTTCCTTTTGCGCGCCCTACAGCGTGAGAATCTATTTCCTCCCATCTGCCGCGGGCTTTTCATTCCCCTCCTTACCACTCGTCTCTCCTCCCCACTCGGTTCGGCCCCAGCCTTGGGTAGCGCGGCGCACATTCGTTCCGATTTATTAAAAGGGGTGTTCCTTCCTCGCAAAATGAGTGCGGCCGGGCGGCGCTGCACCATTAGCCTGATTCCGAAGAGCGGCGCTGTGTGCGCGGTAAAAACGTTTCCTGGTTTCCCCTGGAACTCCCTGGAACTCCCTGGAAATCGCCTATGTATTTTCTACAGGCTTCCCGGGGAGACCGGGAACCGTTTTTACCGTGTGTCTCGCAGCCCTATGCAGAACGGCCCGCGAGAGCGAGGGAGACAGTGCGCGCTGCGCACACCGTCCGTTCCGGTTAGCAGAGCCCCCGGCTGAGCCTGGACGGCCTGGCGCGGCAGTGGGGCCTCAGAGCCGGCACGGCCGGGACGCCCCCAAGCCCCGAGACGCCGGCGTGGTACACTATCCCAGGCACACTGCAGTTTCTCATACGGCCGGTGTGCCGGAGGGAGGGACACGGCGGGGAGTGGCAAGGACCTTCTTGACCATCGTGTCAGCAGCCTCGGCGTGCTCCTGACATGTGACGCTGGTCTGATGGACGCAGAGGGAAGCAGCCCCGTCACCCCCCAACACTGACAGAAGAAAAAAAACAAACCTGTTTTGGGTGAATTTTTTCACGTGTTGGGTGGAATTTCCCTCAATTTGGGTGTGAAACAGGAACGGGTAGGATTTTCGCCAAAACGGTTAGCGCTTCCCCCATGCCGTTTGATCCCCCCCAAAACAGGGTGGGCTCTCCCCTGTTCCGCTGGTTTGAGCGAATTTTCAAAGTTCCCCAAATCAACATTGCCTCACAGAAACGGATTTGTCTTGACAAGACAAACAAAGGATGTCAACACATGTCATAGGTTTAAATGGGAAATAAATAAATAATTGAATTTCTAAACTGGTCAAACTTGTCAAAAGGACTAGAGTTTGGTACTTTTGAAGTCAAATAACTTCTTCATTTTCTATCCAAACCTATGACATGTGTTGACATTTTTTGTTTGTCTTGTCGAGACCAATCCATTTCTGTAAGACAATGTTAATTTGGACAACTTTGAAAATTCAGTCAAGCCTTCGACATTTAGCTTAGGTGCGAAACGGGTAACCCACCCGTGTTTTGGGTAGACTTGCTCCCAAAATAGGCTGAGCTTGTTCCCCGTTCTTGTTTCACACCCAAAACAGGTTTGCGACTTCCCCAATTTGGGAAGGAGACTACCTGAAATGGGTTATTTTTCTGTCAGTGAATAGCGCCTCGATTATCGGCCTACGAGCCGGGCCCGCCTCGCAGCTCTTCCTGATGGTAATTGGTCCACGGGAGACAGGCAGACAGGCAGGGAGATGGCAGCCCCTGGCCTGGCTGCCCGGCTGCCCGGCTGCCCGGCTGCCCGGCCCTGACGCAGTCGGTCCACCCTCCTCTGATGAGGGCCCGCGAGGCGATGGCTGGCAGCGCTGCTGGCAGTATCGAGTGCCGGCCCGTGTCTCATTCATTATTGACATGCCCCGCCACGCCCGCCCCGGTGTGTCACAAAGTGTCAGTGTGCCACATAGGAAGAGAGGAGCGCGCTGTAGTCCCGACCCGTCATCCTATCACATTCACATCAGTTTGTCTTTCTGTCTCCCAATGTGCGTTTTTATTATTTTTTTTATTTTTTTTTTCAACGACCCACTCTCTTCTGTTGCAGTCAACTTCGACCACTTCCAGATCCTCCGCGCCATCGGGAAGGGCAGCTTCGGGAAGGTGAGTGGGACGGCAGCCGTCGGCGCCGTGGCGTCGCGCAGCGCAGCGCCCCTAATCCAAACGGCCGTGTCGGCGGCGCGCGGTGCTATCTCGTTGCTCCGTCTCTGTCTCTCCATACTCCAAGGTTGCTTTTCCTCGCTTCCCTTATTTGCTCTTTTTGTCCGTCGTTTTTATTTTTGGGAACCCCATATCGGACCGCAAGGATATGAGGATGTGACGGTAACGACAGGCGCGCGCCTGCGAGGATGCCCATTGACTTGCATACAAGGGATGCCCTGCCCTATGGCCCCATGGCCCCAGGGCCCCACGGTGCGGCGTCCCGACCTGTGCCCGCCTGTCACACGGCCTCCGCGGTTCCTGTCCACACCCCGTGTGCACACGATGCCGAGCATGCAGCGACAGGGGAGCTCCTTAAACCCGTGCGGCCACTCCCACCGTAACGCTCAGTCAATCCCAAACCCGCTTTCGTCAAAATCCTTGAAGACGTCAAAATCCAGGGGACCGTCGGGGGGACCGTTAGGGCCCGTCCGGGACTCCTCGACCCGTTGGCCCGCGTCCTTGGCCAGCCTTGCTCGGTACTCTGAATGGGGCTTTCCACTTTCTGTGGCGACCGGGCTTCATTCTTTATTTCTGTAAAATATTGATGGAAAGTTAAAAAGCGCCGGTCGGCCCTCTTCGGGCTGCGATTAAAAAGACGGCGTGGGCGGACGTGGCGGGGGCAATGTCTCCTGATGACGCTTTTGTTGTGTCTGCCAAACACAATCGTCGTCGTCCTTGAGTCCTGCAGTTTGAACTGGAAGGGTTCATCGGAGGCACTGCTTGTTGGCGTCCGGCGCCGACGGTCGGATCCTCGGCATGCGAGAAACCCACAGAATGCCAGAGCTTTCGAGCGAAGCTTTACGGTCTCGGGTTTGAAGTGAAAAGTGTCGGAAAGGGGAAGGGAATTTCCGCACCCTTCATGCGGAGGAGCGGCCAAAACTCTTAAAAAATGTAAGATGAGGCCACATCCACTTCCAACTGTAGTGTTTTCATTTACGCGGTGAATAAAAAGGAAAGGAGGATGCGGCGCGTGCAGAGTAAAACAAAGAAACGGAAAACAAGCTCCACAGCGACGTTTTAATTGCACGATGATATTTTGATTAACATGAAACTGAATATTGTAGGAAGAAAAGCAGGGCAATTTTTCAAATAGCACGCCAAAAATTAGCGTGAATTTCTGAGTCACGCCGATTATTGGCATGTCATTTTTTTGTCATGCCGTTTTTTTGGCGTGACACTTTGTTCACGCCCCTAAAACGGCACGAAGTCACGCCGATAGATTTTCAGTGCGTTACCCAGAGAGTGGACTGATTCCTTCCTAGCCAACATTTTCATACGAATCTGCGTTTTCTCGAGTCCGCACCGCACTCCTTCCCCCGAGATTCGTTCTGATGAAACAATTAAAAATTTAAGGACGTTCTGCCGCCGCTCTCGAGGCTCGACATCCTCGGCGGCACCTCCTCCTCCTCCCCCGACGCGAGTAATTTCCGTTTTAAAGCTTCCCGTCCTCGCAATTACAAAAGAGCCGGCTTGTCGCGGCGCCAACATCGGGAGGCTCTCGCCCGGCCGCGCCGCCGACACCGTCATTAAACCCGGCCGGCTGTTGATCCACTTCCTGGACGCGCTGCTTCTCGTCACGCTGATAAGAAGCCGCCGCGAAACCATTTGGCGGCAGTGTGCCCACGCTGTTTACTTCCGTTTTATCGCTCTTCTTTGCTGCCCATTATTTGGCGGGAAACGCGACGCCGTTACCGCGCCGCGCTCGGCCGCGCCACCAAAAGGGCGCAAACAACGCCGCGTCAAAGTAAATCACTCGACCGTGCGCTTTACGACGCTCTCGGTGTAATTGCAGCGGCGGTGCGCCGGGTGCGCTGCGTGTGCTCGGGGTGCACGCGGACTCGTTGCGCTGCGTGTGCTCGGGGTGCACGCGGACTCACTGCGCTGCAGCGTGCCACCAGAGAGGAGTCACCTCGTGCTGCCTGCTAACAAGGTGAGCGAGCATGTAAGGTGCGCTCGCCCTGACTAGGCACCCCTCGGATGGGAAACCTCGCCCTGCCCCACCCCACCTTCAGCGACGCACGTGAGAGCGGCTCGTAAATCAATTTGTTGCGTTTCCGCCTGGCGGGATTACACTTTAAAACGAGAGATGAAGGCCTTTAGGGTGGGGAAGTGCGCAACGCACAAATCGCTTTAAACCTCTTTGAGGCCGCACAACGCCGCGCCAGCCGCGGATCAACGGATTTGGCGCGAGCGTGACGTAAGCTTGGCGCGAGCGTGACGTGAGCGTGGCGCGAGCGTGACGTGAGCTTGGCGCGAGCGTGACGCGAGCGCGGCGCGATAGAGCGTCGCGTCGTGCAAGTTTGACTGACGGAGTTAGCGGAGTGATAAGGGTGGCTGGGCGCTGATAATGGTGTCCGCGATGCCCGCCCCTGGCGACGTTTCTGGCCGGAATGCAATCCCACAATGCCACGCGGGAAGGACCTGAAAGTGGACCTTTTCAATCATTATGCCTAGAAAACGGCGTGCATTATTCAAGACGAGAGGGACGTGGGTTCGATACCGGGCGGAGGGGAGAAATCACGCGAGTGGGTGGCGGTGACCTTGTCGGCGACCTTGGTGAGGATCATGGGTATGACGGCATCATTGTCTGACGGCGAGTTAATTAAGGCGGTGCAGGGACCTTGATTCCCACCGTCTGCGACGGGCGGGCGGACGCCGAGGCGGACGCACGGACAGACAGGGCGGCGGACGGACGGACGGACGGACGGACAGCGAGACGGAGAAGGGCACGCGGAGCACCTTCATTGACAGGCAAATGGACAGGCGAGCAGACTTGCGGAGACAGGATGGAGACACGCACACCTTTCTCCCCCTACCACACACACGCACACCCACATACATGCACATATGCGTACAAACATTCACATAGTCATTATTTTGTCTCCGCGCGTCACGGGTGCAGGGCGCAATATCCCAGCCAGTGCCGCGGCGTCGTCTCCAGAATAATATTAATTTGGCTCGGTCCCGGCCCACCTTCCTCGCTGCGTCCTTTGCTGCTCCCCGTCACAAGGCGCCGCGGCGCCTCGGCGCCTTGAGGGCGCAGCCCTGCAGTCCTCGCCGCCTCAACTCCCCGTGGGCGCGAGAGAGACACCACACTGCCCGGCTCACAGTGGGTCAGAGGACCGTCGAGGCGGCCAAAATTCTAGACCACTTTTGAGCTCCAGAGCCGCTCAATGAGACTCGAATCGAACGTGTGATCCCACCAATGGATTTCTCAGAGCAAGCCATTGGTGGGGTCACACGGTCGATTCGAGTCCCATTGAGCGACTCTGGAGCTCAAAACGCGTCCGGGATTTTGGCCGCCTCAACGGTCTTGTGGCCCACTGTGCGGCTGGCGGTTGCCCCGATGGTAATGTGCGGATTACGGGATAATTAGCATGCGCTCCCTGCGGGTGAAGGGGGGCAGCTGGGCAGGGTCGCTCGTAGGCCAGCAGTCGGCTTGTGTAATCCACAGTGGAGTAAATGCCATTAGAAAGTACACACACATGTACTCGGGAACGATCGCCTGGAACGTTAATAATGATCAAAGCTCGAATCAACGACTGCACATTTAATGCTTATAGGTTTTTTGTTGCAAATATGTACTTAAAAAAGGTGCAATATTATAAATACTGGAGCACAACATGAACAAATAGTCCCCAATTTTATGTATTAAATTGCGTATTACTCGCAACTGCACAAATACGTCAATACTTAAGCACAAAAAGTCCATAAGCATGCAGTGTGTGTTTGCGGATCAAAACGTTTTGAGCTTTTCCTCCCCAAGAATCCCTCAGTCCCCGCGGGCCGTGCGGGCCGTGCGGGCCGTGGTGCGGCGCGTGTGACGGGTGATGTGCATTGCTGATGTGACGTCCTAAACCGAGGCCATTAGGGGGTCGCGCCGCACCGCGCCGCACTCAGGACCAAAGCCCGACGGGCCTGTCCCGAACAGACTCGCGTCCTCACACCCACCCCTCTATCTCTCTCTCTCTCACACTCACGCACGCACTCTCACAGAAACAATCACACACACGTGGACGTGTCGTAAGTCTGAGAAGCCATCAGGAGGTGCGACATGGATGGACCCATAACAAGACACGTCATAATGTGCCGGTCCGCTAATTTTTTTTTTAATAGAATGGGAACAGGGTCCGGGGCAGTCCGCCAAGGTATTCTCTCCGCCGCAACGAGCGTCTCTGAATATTTGAAAGGATAACCAGCCCGGCGAGGCGAGGCTCTGAGCATGCTCATGGCGGGGCGCCGCTTAGCCCAGCTCGCGCGGTGCTAGCGGGCGTGCCTCTTAGGCGGGGCCAGCGAGCTCTCTGCCGCACTGACGGGGCGCCGCGTAGGGGTGCTAGACAGAGCGAAGCCACGTGCGCTACTCGGTGACGTCACTGCCGTGAGCCCACCTGATGGCCGAGATAAAACGCTTCCAGCCCACTGGAGTGCTCGCTGGAGTGGCGACATGGTTCTTCTGGAGCTAGGAAAGGGACGGCAGGGTCCCTGCTCTGGCCGCCGCCCGCCACGCCCCCGGCCGTGCCGCCACAACCAAATCCCCGCCCGTTTCTGTGTATAATTGAATTTGAATGAGCGCCTGTTTCGAAATCCGCTAAGAAAGCAGTCCGCCGCCGGAGCGTCCTTGATAAACACGGGAGGCGCGCTTTGAGGAGCGAAAATACTGTTCGATCGGCCGCCTGCGCAGAAACGGAGGGAAGGGGCTCAGCGGGGCGGACCGGCCGGATGTACTCCGAGCCGGCGATGCCGGGGAACCGCTTCCCAGCACGTGACGTGTTGCCACAGGTTGACAAGTCCGACAAAGTATGTTTTCAGACCGTATTCGCCCGACCAACAACGGACGGGCACAGCCATGGAAATTAGTGCAGGAAAGAGATCCAATTTCCTGCCAGGTGCGAAGGACCGGTCACTGGAGTGGTCGCTGCGAACTGGAATTGGATGACCGTGCGGGCCGCGCCGGGCTACGCCGGGCTGCTGCGGTTGTAACGACCAGTAACGACGGAATGGGGGCGGCGCAGCACAACACAGGGATACTCCCGGATACCCTTCCTTTGTCCACTTCACTCTAGATGTCGAACAACAATGGTCGTTGCCAACCGGACACAAATTTTCGCATAAGCAAAAAAGTGTGCTTTGCGGCGGAGAAATCCCAGCTCGGTAAATGGTTTCCGTGGCCGGCCGGCCCGCAAAAAGCGTCGCCGCTGCACGCTCCGGACACGCGCCTCCCACGCTCGCTCTGCTTCCCGCGCAAGAAGAGCACGGCCGCCGCAAAACAGGCGTCTCCGGCCTCTCCGCCTGGCGACTGTCAACACCGACGAGGGGGGCCTCGACAACATGACGAGCGAGGCGCGTTGCCCGCGGGGTGCTCCCTCCGGCCGCGGAGGGCGCGTCACTTCGCGTCACGCACTGTCTTACGGTGAAAGGCTGCACCAACATATTATCATGCAGATTTTCCCCATAATACAAGGAAAATTCCGCAAGATATTTATGAGGTACAAAGGATATTCAAAGGTATGTTACAAAAGGCAGCTGCACCACCACATCATATAGAGAATTTTCTTCATAATATGGAAAATATTCACTGTAAGACATTTACGGTGCGTGCTGCCGGCCGCGGCTGGAGCCTCCAGCAGCCACTCCAGGCGGCCGGGCGAGCCAGGCCCGAGCCAGGCCCGAGCCAGGCCGGCCCGCTTCCTGCCTGCATTATGCATGACGGCCCCACCGGCCCGCGGACGCGGACAATCTTTGGCGTGAAGTCGCCGGGAAGGCGATGGCGCTCCACGAGCAGCACGCGGCCGCCTATTAAAATCGAAATCGACTTCCCCCCCTCCCGGCCGCCTTTTCTCCGCCCGCGCTGCGGAACGTGGCG
The DNA here is from genome assembly GCA_030522485.1 of Stenchaetothrips biformis. Taxonomy (NCBI): domain Eukaryota; kingdom Metazoa; phylum Arthropoda; class Insecta; order Thysanoptera; family Thripidae; genus Stenchaetothrips; species Stenchaetothrips biformis. The sequence continues at coordinate 10,337,058 of CM060088.1, forward strand.
GGTTGGCGTCGCACGGACTCTGGTGAACCGCGCGAGTCACCATCGGCAGTCTAACGGAAAGGCAGAGCAAGCTCACGTCGCTAGCCGCCGCGCTCCAGAGGGGACGGAAAGGGGGAGAAAAGGAAATCCCTGCGGACGGCCACATTGTCCACCCGGCGCGGCTTTCAGACGCAGAACGCTGACGTCACGTCGAGTTGGCCGCGTCACTGCGTGTCACTTCGTGTCACTGCGTGTCACTGCGTGTCGTGTCGGCCGGCACGCGTGCGGTGAATGGCGCGCTGATTACTTCTTTGGCGGCGACAGGCGGCTGCACGTGCGAGTCCCGTGCGTGGGGACCTTCTTGGCGTGCCTGAGGACGCCGTCGTCGGCCACGTCGCCGGAGCAATCTCCTTCTTCGACAGGCGGGGGAGGGGAGGGGCGGGCGGCGCCGTGCTGGCCTTTGGCGCGGCGGGCACGTCCTGGGGACATCCTAGGGACTTCCTGGGGCCCGGCCGGGGGGGAGGGGAAGCAAGCACGGCGGTGACGACTTGGAGCGGCCGAGCTGCCGGTGTGCGACTGGAGGGAGACGCGCCGAAAATCGGATTGGACCGGCCTTGGTGGAAAAATGTCGCGAATAGGCCTTGAGATCGAACAGAGTGAGTCCCCAAGGGGTTGAGCGGGGGCGTGGCGCCGGCAGGGCGGCGGGGCGGCGGGGCGCCAGCAGGGCGAGCGGCGAGCGGCCCGGGGAGGCATCGCGCGGCTGCATGTGGCCTTGGAGGAGCCTCGCCCTCCGTCTCTCGGGGGATGGATAAGCGGCCGACACGGTTCCCACTTTTTTTTTTCGATCCGCTTCACTGCTGGCCTCGGCCAACTCCGTTTACGTAGTGTAGATAGCCCTCCAGCTCGTCGGCGGGGCGACAGTCCGCCTGGAGGCTCCAGCACGGCGCGCGTCGCGGCGGCAAATCCGGAACTTTGGCCGAGGCTTTGCTCTGCCAGCTCAGCCCCCTCCCGGCCTCGCTATCTGTGGCAAACGCGCTGTAATAAATGCGGGAAAAAACCGGAAAGGGCTCCGTTGAAAATTCCCAGGGCGTCGTTTTTCAAGAGGATTTCTTTTTCACTATATCTGCCTTAAACTCGTTCAAAAAAAAAAAAAAAGACACATTGCAGGTTTTGGAATTTTACGAAAAGAGCGGAGGCAATTTTTTCCTTCCATGTTCTCCAGAGACCTTTTTTAACAGTGCGGAAGCGGCGCTCAAAGAAGTTTAAATCTCCGGCGGGCGAACTAGCGCTGCCGAGCTGCCGAGGCTGCGGGGTGGTGGGGCGGCCAGGCGGCGCGCGCTGACCGCACGGAGCCTCGAATACTTTGCGAGCTGATAGGACGCGGCAACGCGCTGCGGTGCCGCTGCTTGCAGAAGGCCGCCGAGGACGCTGCGCCGGAAGAGCAGCTCGCCAAGTTTCTGTCTTGGTTTTGCTTTTCCTTTCAGTGGCGCCCGGAGGGCGGGGCTTGGCGCTCCAGTCACGGGGGGCGGCTGGAGCTCGCTTCATGTATGAGGCCTCCTTGTTTTTGTTGTGTTTTCACGTTGTGGTGGACGGTGGGGGTAATTGAATGTACGCGCAGACGTGTTCTGAAAGTCCCCCTCCCCCCTCGCCCCGACGCGTTGCATTATCTGATGGGCTGGGCCGGGGGATTCACAGAACGCGCGCCCGGTCAAAATGGATTATGATTGAGTAACGGATGGGGGTCGCGGGTATCAGGTTCGCCTGGACCGAGTCCACAGGGATCCGTGCCCCAGCCAGCGAGTGCGGGATCAAGTCCCGCCAACCTGATCCTGCCGCCGCGGTGCTGGCGGCCCTGGGCGCCGCCCTCGGTAGGGAGGAGTCGTGTGTGTACATAAATATCGACCAGGGTGGATTATGCATGCCAACGTCGCCCAATTTGATTTAACGGATTAGGAACGCGAACAAAGCAATCTCGCTCTCGCCCCACGAGCCGGTTAAGCAATCGCCGGCCGCGCCGTCACCGCGCCACGTGGCGACAAGCTCTGAAGTGTAGCGTTTTGTGGCCGGATCATGCTACACGGACTCGGGGCTACGTCCCCTACCCTGCTCCCGGACACCCGGCCCCTCTCCCGACCACAATAACACGAAGTAGGGCCTGCTCGTATAAATCCCATCGCTGCCGCCGTAGCTCTGGGCAACGGGGCCAGGCGGCCACGGGACGGCACAGCACGGCACTGCACGGGGCTTTGGGGTCTCAGAGAGTGCTGTACTCGGGAAAGCAAGTCTGCACCCGAACGCCCTCCCCCCTCCCCCTCCCTTAGCGGCCAGGCCATCTTGCAAGTTTCTGTCGCGTACCGCACGCTGGCCTAACTTTATGAGGACCCGGGTCGTGTGGCGTCACGCCGCGCGCGCCGCCCCACTGCGCTGCTGCGAGGCGTCAGGGCGGCGAGCGGGGCGCGGGGCGCGGGGCGCGGGGCGCGGGGCGCGGGGCGCGGGGCGCAGCGGAGCGGGCAGCGCCAAGCCGACAGCCGGCGCCGCACTGTGGGCCAGCACTGCCTTGCAGCGCGCACTGTCGGAGAGGGAATCTTCCCCCAGGTGGAGCAGCTGCTCTGGTACCCATCAACATTCCACCTAGTGTACGCGTCGCAGGGCGCGCCCTCGGCAGGCCGGCCGAGTTTAGGTCGAGCGGACGCCACGCCTGCGCGCACACGTTTACAGCCACCCCGTTCTCACAACACGACCCCACCACATTCACACTCCGCTTTTGCAGCTACCTTTGCATTGCTTTGACCCTATGCGCCCCCCCCCCACACACACACACGTCCACACACGCACACACCCAAACACCGACTCCGAACTCCATTCATGCACGATTCGGCCAGGCCCACCCCCAGGCCCACCCAACTCTCCCCCTCTTTCAGCTTCACTTCTTAACCTTTCCGGCGGGTCCAGCACACACACTTTGTTGAACACATACAAACAAACACACACACACACACACACACACACACACACACACACGCACACACACACACACACACACACTCAAACACACACACTAGTCACACACACACTTTGTTCCGACTTGTTGTGCGTTGCTTTGAACAGCTTCATTACGTCCGAGGGTGCGAGTAGACGACGGTCGCCCCTCTCGTGACGTCATCGCCATTATGACATTGCGAGGGAGGACAATCGGGAGGATGGTCCTGGCATGGCGGAACCGACTTTTATCCGGTTTGGAGCGCCTCAAGTGCGCGTGCGGTTGCACATATGGTGCGCGCGCGGCTTGCCCGGGCCGGTCTCGTGTGCGTCTAAAACCCGCTGGAGGTAGCAGCGCGCGTGAGCCTGGAGCGAGCGCCCGCCAAGTCGGGGGTAGGCGTCCCGCACGACGCCCGCGTCTGGCGGGCCGGCCCAGCCTGGCCTCGCAGGGGGCTCTGGCCCTCCGGCCCTCAGCCGCCGAGAGTGACCTTCAAATCTTAAAAAAAATAATAATTAAAAAAAAAGCTGCAGAGTGTATGACGGAAAGGAGGTGGAAGGGGAGAGCCTGCCTGCCAGCCTGCCTGACAGGCTGCCTGACTGGTTGGCTGTCCGACTGCCTGACGGCGCGTGTTTTATTAAAATGACGTTGGATCACGCCCCGCGTGCCGCGTGCCGCGTTCGTCCGGAGCTGCACGCCCTTCCTCCCCTTCCATTAGACCTGCGAAGAGGAAAACCGGCGAGGCAAGCCGCCTGCCACTGTTGTTGTTGTTGTTGTTGTTGGCCAATCGGGGCTTCTTTCCAATATCGCGGAAGGGGGGAAATGTTTTTACATGCTGGCGCGGAAACTCGTGCAGAGGAAATGGTTTGGGCAGCTTGCGTGTAAAGTCGTTGTGGCATTCCTCGTTAGCGGCTATTATAAGTTGATAATGGACACCAATCGCCGAGGTTGAAAGGAGTGCCAAGTCCACGCTCGGCCATTTCGGCTTGTCACCCGCTCCATGGAATCGGTCGCTAGAAATCGGTCAAAGACGGTCGACCGCGAGGAAGAGCAGCGGAAAGTTGCAGAAGATGTCTCATCTTGGAACCATTCATCATCTCTCCACCCCTCTTGCCATGCCGTATCTTCCCCTCTCGACGCGAGAGAGAGCGAGAATGAGACGCAAATTTGATTCGCGCGTAGAAAGACTGGAGAAAAGCCCAATTCCAACCTTTTGTGCTTCTTCGCAAACTTGAATCGTTCTCGTCTCCACGGCCAGCAGTTTTTTCCCCTCTCTTGACGACTCCTGACTTTTGAGCGCGCACCCCTATATTTTCAAAAGAAAGGAAAATAGCTCTGGTCTCATGTTTTTTTTTGGAAAAAAATAAACAGCCTCTCGACCTCCTCCTTTAAATTGGCTCGATTAAAACACAAGTCGCTGGGCTTGGAGTACGTACGTCATTGTTGTGCTCTTTTCACTTTTCTCCTTTTTCTGGCGCGTAAAAAGCAAAATGATGAAATTGTCGGCGTTTCTGTTGGGCAGGTGTGCATCGTGGAGAAGAAGGACAAGGGCCAGATGTACGCCATGAAGTACATGAACAAGGGCCAGTGCGTGGAGCGGGACGCGCTGCGCAACGTGCTGCGCGAGGTGGAGATCATGGCTGCGCTGGACCATCCCTTCCTCGTCAACATGTGGTTCTCCTTCCAAGGTAAGCCCCGCCCTCGTAAAAATAAAAGCCCCCCCGAGGCTTAAATTCAATTCCCTAACAGAAGTTGAAGTGCCAGAATTGGTCTTATTTTTTTCCTCCGCACTTTTCCCAGCCGGCCAGGCCAGGCCTTGGGCCAGGCCACCGCGGCGCGCACCAGAGGGAAAACACTGCTTTGAAAGAGCGGGCCGGCGGCCCGTCTGTTCCCCACCGAGGTGGCCGTTAAGCCGCTTAGCGGGGCTAGTTGCCCCCCTCCCCCAGGCCTGCCCGCCGCGCTGCCCGCCGCGCTGCCCGCCGCGCTGCCCGCCGCGCTGCCCGCTCACGGGCTGGGACCAGACAGCTTGCGATGCGGTTGAAGGGTCGCAGCTTCATCACGCGCTCATCGGGAACACACTAGCGGCGCGAGGCTAGCCGGCCTGCGTGTGCCGCTCCCAAAGGGACGTGTTTGCCCACTGTAGCGGGTACACACGGCGCCCCCTGCACGGCCGAGCGCGCGGCGCCGACGACGCCAGGGCGCACACACACGACGGAGCGCAGTGAAGCTTGCAAGACGACATCACTACACTCTAAATTGGACATGCCCTGAAACTGGGCGACTTTGTCGCCTGCCCCACTGTTTAGGGTGTCTATGGCGCCCAGTTTCTGGGCACCTTTGTCGCACGACCTCAGGGTCCACTAATGATCAAGCAACTTGCCTTTACCTCTGGCTTGGAAGCGCCAAAGGTGCCCCAAATCTAGGCACCTTGGTTGCCCAGAAAGTAGGCACTTTGGATGCCCCGATGCATGCTCCAAATGCTCCATCATGGGAGAGGGCTGGTTGTGGAACGATTTGAGGGCCCTGAGACTAAGCGACAAAGGTGCACAGAAACTGGGCGCCATGAGCACCCTAAAAAGTGGGGCAGGCAAGAAAGGCGCCCAGTTGCAGGGCATGTCCAATTTAAAGTGTACCGCTGCCGTCGTGGTGCACTGGTGCGGGGCGCGGCGGGGCGCGGCGCGCGGCCGGCGGCGTGTTTGCGTTGGCCGGCCGGTCCCCTTCGCGCTGTTTACCACGACCAGGACCAGACGCAGGGGAGTTACGGCTGCCCACCCCCCACTCCTCCCGCGTGCTGCGCCTGGGGACGGCTCCACCGCACCTACGGGACCTACGGCTTGCGGCCAGGCCTGTGGCTAGGCCTGCGGTCAGGCCGGTGGCTGCAGTCTGTCTCAACGAGCCTGGCGAGGGTCACTTGCCTCCTCAGCTACCGCAGCAGCACCTCTGAAATGAATAGAAGCAGACCCTTCCTGGCCCGGACCGCCACCATCCCCAGCAGCAGTCTCTACCACCGCGCCAACGCGACCGTCTCCGTGCCGACCTGAGACAGAGTGTAGGCCTGCGGCTAAGGCCTCCGCGCGCGCCATGGCGCCATGGCCCCATGGCCCCGTGCTGAGGCGCCGAGGCTCAGGGCCACGGTTGTCCTAATAAGCCGACAAGGACGAATTGCCGGCGGATCAACGCGGCAAACGCGGGTAACGCGGCCGGCGGGTGCCAATGTCAGACCGCTGCCCCCTCCCCCTCCCTCGCCTGCTCGAATTTATCATCCCTACGCCACCCCGCCCGGGCCGGCCCTCCCCGCCGCTGCTTTCAGCAATCAGAGCCCCGCCAACGTCGCCTCTCCGCAAACTGCGGCGGCGCGGCGTGAACGCAGGACTGCCAGACCCTGCCAGCGCCCCACAGGCCGGGCCGGGCCCCCAGGGGCGCATATAGGAATGAAATTATACCCTGTGACGTCAGGCCCCACCGCTCCGCCACCTCGCCCCGCACGCACACAGAGAGAGAGAGAGAGAGAGAGAGAGAGAGAGAGAGAGAGAGAGAGAGAGAGAGAGAGAGAGAGAGAGAGAGAGAGAGAGAGAGAGAGAGCATGGCAGACCGCGTTCATGAACGAGACGATAAAACCGCGGCGGCCGCACTGCTTTGGCGGTGCTCGCCGCGGCGGGGAGTCGCTGCAGCCGCAAGACGTGCTCGGGCGGAAAGCTTTTCAGCCAGCGGGTCGCGAGGGGGAATGCAATCAGAATTTAAGTGCACAAAGGTGATTTTTACAAGGGAAATTTTGTAAAATTTGATAATTTTTTGTAGAGTTTTAGAAATTTTTCTAAATTTCCGTGTCCCGGCTTGGATCGAGGGACTCAGCCACCGCGTGCGCGCGGCGGCGGCGCCACGGTCCCGCTGACCTCTTTCTACCGAATTTAATTTGCTTCCTCTGCATTCCCTGCCGTGACGCAGCGACGGTGCTGCTGAGCGCTGCAGACCCCTGGGCCTGGGCCCCCCAGCATGCGGTTGCCTTCCTGCCCTTAACTCGTTCCCCGCAGGCACGGGCCTCACCTTGACGGCGCCGTCAGCCCGTCGGGCAGCCAGCAGCGGGCAGGCACGCTGGCAGCTCACCTCCAGGCTCCAGGGCTTGCTGCCCCTGCTGCCCCGGCTGCCCCAGCCAATCTCCTCTCTAATCCACATTGCGTCCGGCAGAGATTGCCTGGGAAGCTCTTGACCCTGCGAGCCTCTTAACCTGCAGCAAGGAAGGGGAGGCTGCAGGCCCTCGGCGGTGCGTGCTGGTCCGCGGGGCGGGGCGGGGCAGGGCGGGGCGGGGCGAGCGGCAACCGCCGCGCCCGTGAAAGTAATCAGTCCGCCGTGTGGAGGCCGCGTCCTGGAGACTCAATCCGGAAGCCGTTTTCTCGTGGCCCCGTCCCTCTCGCACCCGTAGACGACGCCCCAGGAGTGCGAGTGATGCTGTGCCATGAAAGCGACTCGGAATCGGTATGCAAGCCGCTTCGCTACCTCCCCCTCGCCGGCCGGGCAGCCCTCTGGAGAGAGAGAGAGAGAGAGAGAGAGAGAGAGAGAGAGAGAGAGAGAGAGAGAGAGAGAGAGAGAGAGAGAGAGAGAGAGAGAGAGAGAGATAATCGAGGCGGACTTCGCCGTCCCCCTGCATGGCTGGCGGCTCCAGTGCAGCCAGCGCGCGGAACGAGGATGTGCTCTACAAGAACACGGGCGCAGTCCAATCTTAATGCAATAAAGGCTTCCCCCCCCCCAGCACGCGGCGCGGAGCAGCAAGTCATATCTCTATCTCTCTTTCTCTCCCTGAGGCGCTTTCGAGCCACGCGCGCCGGGGCTATTCGTTGCAGGCGCGCGTCCTGGAATAGGAGTCGACCTCCCGAGAGGAGAGAGAGAGAGAGAGAGAGAGAGAGAGAGAGAGAGAGAGAGAGAGAGAGAGAGAGAGAGAGAGAGAGAGAGAGAGAGAGAGAGAGAGAGAGAAAGAGAGAGAGAGCGAGAGAGAGAGAGAGAGAGAGAGAGAGAGAGAGAGAGAGAGAGAGAGAGAGAGAGAGAGAGAGAGAGAGAGAGAGAGAGAGAGAGAGAAAGAAAGTCAGCGTACCGCAACGGGTTTGCTGCAAACTGTGGCGCCGGGTGTATTGTGGCACCCGTTTCGGGTCTGTCTATTCGGCGTTGTTTCAACACGGTGTACCCCTCGGCTCAGCGGTGTACCAGCTCCCTGTTCTTGCCCACCTCCTCGTCCTCCTTGTTTAAGAAACGGAAGCAGCGCGCCTTGTCGGAGGGGCTCGCCTGGGGCACCGATGGTGACGACACGATTTGTGTGTGTGTGTGTGTGTGAGTGTGAGTGTGTGAGTGGGCGCGCACGCGCGCGCACGTGCGTGGCCCAGTCCCTGACAGATGACTCCGCCTACCGCCAGGGGTCATTCGTCACGGTGGCGTTCTAGGCCGCCGCAGTTTGGTGAGCGACGCGGCGCGATGCCAACTCCAGGTGCGGCCGCTCCGGCAGGGCGGCACGGCGGCACGGCGCCCTGCAGCGGCTCTCAGGAGCACGGCGATGGATGTCGCGGAAGCCCGACCATCCGTCTTGGAGTCTTGGAGGCCCTCCTCGACGACGCGCACTCTGGAGCGTGCTGCGGCCGAGGTCGGGGCGGGCCGGGCCGGGCCGGGCGCCGAGTTATTCGGCGAGCTAAGGCGCGGCGAGGTCTGGCTGTGCTATGATGGGTCTCGGTGGCGCCGTGGTGGCAGTCGTGGCCGTGGCCGGGCCGTGGCCTCCGATGTCGCCGTATAAAGCGAACGGCGTGTCGCCGGCCCGTAAACTTGCGCAACAGCCTCGAGGCGGGGCGGGGCGGGGCGGCACATCGCGGCTATCACCGGCCCGTTACTGCGGTTCTCCGTTGCCGGCCAGCCTCTTCCGCCAATGGGCGCTGGCCGTTGCCCCGCGGCCCTCAGATTATTCCGCCAACTTTGCCGGCCGCGGCGAAACAACATTACCGCCGAGTGTTTGCCTGGCCCGGTCAATTAAACGGCTACTGCACAGTCTGCACAGTGGGCCAGAAGACCGGCGCAGGCGGTCAAAACTCAGGTCGCGTTTTGAGCTCCCAGAGTCGCTAAATGGGACGCGAACAGAGCGTGACCCCGCACCGAGGGATTCCTCGCTCGGAGAGCAATCCATCGGTGGGGTCAAACGTTCGGTTCGAGTCCCATTTAGCGACTCTGGAGCTCAAAACGCGTGCAGGATTCTGACCGCCTCCACCGGTCTTCTGGCTGTTCCACTGTGAGCTAGTCTGGTCGGGCGAGCCGCTTGTTCTGCAGAGGGATTCCGCTGTCTCTCTGCCGGGACGCCCCCCAGGGAGGCGCAGACGGCGTCAGAGCCCCGCAGTGGGCGCGCCTCGGCTGCCGTGAGTGCGGCATTCCGATGGCGGTCACGTGTGCACCCGTCACCAAAGACACATTTTATTGAGGGTCGCATCAACTTGGAGGGCGGCCGGCCGCGTGTTATTGGTAGTCGCGGCGTAGTCGTAAATAGATATCCATGCAGCGGCTCTTCGGTAGAGTAGAGGGGAGGAATGGTGTGCGTCAGATGTTATTTTTCCGATTTGGCCGCTATTGATGGACGATGCATGTACGATGTACGGTACATCCCGAAGCAGTGCCCGCTGTGAGGCTGCGCCCTGTGGGAAGCGGGGCGGAGGGCAAGGGACAGGTCGTTGACCTCTGCGCCCCTGCCTGCACCACGCCCTCGTTTCGCCGCGTCGAGGCTACACCTACGCCCCAGGCGCCGTGGGCGGTCCGGCGAGTCCCCGTCTCGCCCCAGCCATCATGCGGCCCTTGCCGTGAAACCCGAGGCACTCCAGATCCAGGATGCCCCACCTGGATCTGCGCTCTCCACCGCGACGCTCGCCGCTCTCCCAGCATCCCCATCCCATCCATGCCGAATTAATGAGGCACTGAGGCACTGCGCAGCGTGCAAGTACCTCCTCGGGCGCGAGAAGGGAAGGAAAAACAGCAAGGGAGGTTCGCGCGCTGCCACGACGAAACAGTCGACAACCCACACCCCGGCCCACCCAGGGCTGCCTGGCTGCCTGCGGCTGGCCGCGGCACCCCAGACCGAGCGGCCAGTCCCTCGAGGGCGGGCATATGAATGTACTGCCGGCCACTGTAATCAGCTACACCTGCTGTGCGGTGGTGCTGGTGGGGAGTAATCCTAGCGCAGGGCTCAGACAAACCCCGCCGAATGAATGGGGAGGGCAGGCCGCGCCAAGCCACAGGTGGAGACGCAAAGCCCCAAAGCCGAGTCCGGCGCCCCGGCATCGTCACGGGCAGTGCCGTCGATCCGACAAAAAAATGGGGCTTTGGTGAGAGCCAGCTGCTGTGCCTTTCATTTGGCGTGCTGCTCAGCCGGCCGAATGGGTCTCACCTCACCTCTCGCAGGGGAGGAGCTTTTCTGATGCAAATCGCTCGTTTGAATGCTACTCCCGGCGGCGGGACCGGTGTCATGGCCCCGGCCGGCGAGTGGGGAAACACTTCAAGAAATCGTGTACAGACTACTCGTGTATTGCGGCATTAAAATGCTAAATTTTGCAACATTTGTCCCCAAATTGGTTTTACAAATACGTGTATTACGCGTAATACACGGCGTTTTTGTACAGCGCATTACGAAATACTCCCCCTGCCGGCCAGGGGAGTAACACTGCCCCTAGGGAAATTTTACTCCCCGGGGAGAAACGAAACCCAAGGGATTTGTTACTCCCTGACCCGTCCGGTGGGGGAGTACAACTGCCTTGAGGGATTGGTGTACTGCCCCCTTGGGGGAGTCAAACTGCCCTAGGGATGGTTTACTCGGGGGATGTGTACCCACAAGAGTAATATAAGCCGGTGCCACCGGCCCGCCCCTCGGCCTGGACGGGCGGCTGGCTGCTTTGCTGCCAGACAGACAGACAGGCAGGATGGCAGACTCGCATGGTTTATCGTCGGAGGTCGAGCTTGGCGTTCTGTGCGGCCACCCCAAAGCCGAGGTTGACCAGGACGCACAACATTTCGCAACCAACGTTATAACGTCATTTCTGTATCTCGTAAACGGCTAGAGTTATCCATAAAGACGACCCCATTTGAAAGTCAATTCAAGATGGCGATGCTCGAAAAACCGGCCGAGCTGCTGAGCTGCTCGTTTCGGTGACGTCAGAGTGAGGCGCTGGTGCAACAGTGGGCCGGCCACTGCCCGTGCTTCGACACACGGTGTCGGGTTCCGACAGGGCGGGGCGGCGAACGTGGCGGCGAACGTGGCGGCCACGCCCGCCCCAGCGCCAAAGTGAGAGAGAGTGAGTTTCCCGTGATAAGTGCGACCTCGTAGACCCCGCATTCTGAAAGGCAAATCGCTATTTGACTTGTTGTTTTGGTTTTCGCTGGCAGTGTGATGAAGCGACTCGCTCTTCGTAGGCCGCACCACCGTAAGAGGCTTAGGGCCGCCGGCGTCGCCGGCGTGGCGTGCAAGGCCGTGCAGGCCGTGCAGGCCAGCCGTGCAGCTCCAACAACAACGTGCCAAAGTGCCCAGGCTTATGCCTCCCGGGTCAGCGGGCCGCCCTCGGCGCCGCCGTCCTCGCTGTGTACCTTGAGCGTCCCCAATGCACGCCTCCGGGGGCCCTCGCCTCCTTCCAAGAGGAGGAGGAGAAGGGGGCATGGAGGAATCGGAGGGACAACGCGCCGTGTCTTGTTTCGCTCGGCGGCGATAGGAATGTGAAGGTGAGCGAGGCGAGGAATGTTTGCCGATCGGGGAATGCGATGGCCGTCGTGACCCCCGCGGGGCTAGCCCAGCCCGGTCCAAGTGCACCAAAGCGGCGCGCCGCCACGCAGGCAGCCGCGGGGAAGCCCCGGCCGCGTGATTGATTGCGCCGACTGAGATCGGAAAGGGCAGTGAAATGACGCGCGGTCGCGCACCTCATGGAAGGGATTGCTGGAACGCGACCCAGAGGTCGGGCGGGTCATGGTCGCGGGGCCGGGCCTGCGCCAGCCTGCGCCGCTCCTAAGCGGGGCTACTTGTTGGAGCGCGGAGGGGGGTGGAGGCATGCACGGAAATCCATTAGTGTTACGGTCCGCCTGCGGCAGGACGTGGCGTCCGGCCGCGCCGCGACATGTCCGCGGACTGGCGCACCAATCTATCAAAAAAAAAAGAAGAAAAAACGACCAAAAAAAAAGCACGAAAATTTAAACGCCCTTTGGAACAAAATCGACAGCGCTTGGTCGGAACATGGTCGGGAGTAGATCGTCGCCGTCTCAGCCCCAGACGTGTCTCAGCGACAAGGGATCATCGCCAAGTACGTGTCCCGCCCGCCCTCGCCCTCTGGGATCGCCTCGCCAACGCGGGCCAAGGCGCGCGAAAAATAATATCCCAGGACGTGACTCCGCCCCCGCCCCACCCCTTCCCACCCCGCCACGCTCGTCACAGCCTCGTGCCCCGCCCCGGTGCGCTTCTTGTGGAGAGAAGAAGAAAGTTGAACGCGAGATAGATTGCCTTGTCTTAAGCGAAACTTGTTACTAAACTTAAAACCGCCCGCGGCTGCCTTCTGGCAAGAGGGGGCCTCTCCGGGCCGCGACAACCTGACGTCAATAGGGCCGCTGCCAGCACTGCGAGCAGCCACTGCCTCGGCCGCGCCGCTGTTTTTCAAGGTCGCCGACCCTCCGACCCCGGCACCGCCAGCGCCGCGCAGCCAGCCACTTTGTGGGACGCAATATTTCTATTCCGAAGAATTCTGGGCCGCATTCATTCCGTCCTTTCTAATAAGAGCGGCGACAAGCGAGTGACGCCCCCCCCTCTATTTGTCTGCGAATAACCAAGCGAGTTGGACGCGCTTATTGGGACTCGGACGCTGCCGCTTCGGTGTGGTTTCTGGGCAACAAAGTAATTCGCCAATAAACCGCGAGGTACCATCATTGAACAGGAAATAAGATTTACCCACGACAAGCAAAAAAAGACCTTTTGTTTTGTGATGCAAAACAAACCGGAAAAACACCCATCAATTTTCAAGAAAAGGTAAAATAAATGTGTTCTTAATAATGGATTCACATTTTGTTGAAGACTAAGCCCCGCTAAGCCCCCACCAACTTCATTTTTTCCCTATCGTGTTTTCACTTTTTATTTGTCGTTTCTCGTCGCTACACCGCTGATGTCCCCTCGGCGCGGCATGGACCGCGGCATGGACGGCCCCGCAGTGGATCCCCGCCCTGAGCAAGCGAGTAGTGCTGGCGGCCCGGCCGGCACGGCGCGCGCCGAGTTTCGTCGCGTTTTGCACGACAAATTGAATTTTCCCCGGGCCACGAATAATTTCCGGGCCTCGGCGTGTTGGGGCTGTATGGGTGTGGCGTCGGGGCCGAGCCAACGGCGGCTGCGTTGCTCCGTCCCTGCACTCTAAATGCCTTACAATGAAATTTGACCTTTGTTATTCGTATGTTACAGTGAATTCGGCGCAAGCACAATACGAAGCAATATTTCTTCGTAATACGAATCTTTTTAGCCTTTTCATTGTAAGATACAAAGAAAATCCTTCGTAATATGCAGAAAAACCACCTTCGTATGATGCTTGCGCCATTTCCTTCGTATGATGGTAAATTTCTTGGTAAGACATTTAGAGTGTGTGGCACCCACGGCCGTCCCTAGACCGCCGAGAGAGGCGGCGCGCCGTGATGGAAAGACCGCAGCAGCGGCGCGGCGCACTTCTGCCTTCTGTTGACGCCGTCCTGGACAAAGAGCGAGGCTCGGCGCACCACGCCCTCCGGACGCACCGCCTTGCGGCCCCCGCGGCCCCCGCGGCCCTCGCCCTCCGGACGCGGCTCTTTGTCTGCTCTCACTGAACTGCCCCTCGGCGCGCACTCAGCATAGGAGCAGCGAGAGTGCCAAACACGAGGAGTTCCTAACCGGCGGAAATCGGTGTACGCGGGTGAAAAAGTCATTAAAAAAAGTAATTGAAAGTCAAAAAGTCACAAAAGTCAAAAAAGTAACAGAAAAACTACCATAAATTCTCCAAAATATAAAAGGTTACAAAACAGCCTTTAAAAATGCTTAAAGTCGGTGAATGCTGGTGGAAAAGTAATTTGCAAAGTCTAACAAAGTCAAAAAGTTATTAAAAAGTCTAAAAGTCAAAAAAAGTTCCAGGGCAAAATAGACGCAAAAAGTCAAAAAAATTCTCAAAGAGTCACAAAAAAAGGACAAAAATAAATAAATCGAAATAAGTCAAAAAGTCACTTTTGACTCTAAGTCAGTGTACGCTCGCCGGCTCGGTTAGGAACCCGTCGGTCAAACAAGAACGTCCGCCTTTTGGCCGCGCTGCCCCGGCTGCCCCGGCCGGCCGGGCGGGCCGCGACGGACAGCAAGCAAATCAGGAAATGAGATTGGGACCGCTGCGGAGCCCCGCTGCCCTGCGCCCCATTGGGCGGAAGCGACAGCCCTAAGCGCGGCCCTTTTTGCGGCCCTAAAGCCTCCCGCGGCCCGCTGCCTCCGGAGCGGCAAGGGGAGGGTGGAATGGGAGCGGTCCGCCCGAACAAGTTGAGCCACCCTTTTTGTTTTCTGGTATTTCTCAACTCCGGCTCGGGGGCGAAAGCGCGCGGGGCCCCCGAAAAAACTAATCCGGTTTATCGCCAAGTTATTGGTTACAAATTGCCTCACGGAAGCATGCGAAGCACCCCACGTTAAACGAGGGGGGCTCCTTTATGGTCGCGTGTGGGGTCGCCCGCCCCGCCCCGCCATATTGATTGGCTGCTGCTCTTTCCCATAAATTCATGGATCGCCCGAAAACAAGTACCGTAACAGCTGCTCCCGCGCCGCCAGCACACGATCCATCTCCCCACCAAGGCCACATCGGCGGGGCGCCCTAAGCACGGCGCATCCGTTTTATTTTTCTCGCTTTTCTCGTGCCGCGTTTCATAAGAGCGCCTCCATGTGCATCACGAGTCCGGGAGAGCGCGCACCCGCTTACTTGACCGGAATTTCTACTTTAGGTTTGGATGTCGTCGTGTCGGCGGTGAAACGTATTCCCGAAGCCCGATCAACAGACGACACAACTATAATGGACAGAATCACCGTGGTCGCCGCCGTGCTTCCTGCCGGTGTATCGTGCGGCTCATTGTGCACCGCCTCCGCGCGGACCGCCCGCAGCGCCTCCTGGATTACTGCAGCGGCAGGCAGAGCTAACAGCGCGCGGAATGCGGCAAACAGCCATTGTTTCGTTTGTCGTTGGCC
This sequence comes from Stenchaetothrips biformis, assembly GCA_030522485.1. Classification (NCBI taxonomy): domain Eukaryota; kingdom Metazoa; phylum Arthropoda; class Insecta; order Thysanoptera; family Thripidae; genus Stenchaetothrips; species Stenchaetothrips biformis. The sequence continues at coordinate 10,352,228 of CM060088.1, forward strand.
GCTCTCTGTCTCGCACACTGACGAGTGCAGGGGAGACAGACTCGCCGAGCGGCGTCGGCCTTTTGCGGGGCGAATAATGTACCGGGGCAAACTGATGAAATGAAAACAAACACAGTGTGGGTGGCGGTGGACCTCGGCGTCGTTCGGCTCCCGCTGCACGTGCCGGACACTCGGCCACCACACTGGAGGACACTCGGGAAGCCTGACCAGGGACGTGCGCGGCGCGGCGCGGCGGGGCGGGGCGGGGCGGGGTTCGCACCACACAGAGTGTGGGGCAGGCAGCTCCACTCAATAACAGAACTTGGATCCCGGAACGTGGGACGCGTGGTCGGGGCGCCATTGGACTCGCCTGGCGTCACCGAAACTGGAGCACACGCAGGTGACCCGCTCGCCCGACCTTGGCAGCGTGGGGACCATTCTGTTCGTTTTCTTTGCCTCGGCAATAGAAAATCACCGCCAAAGACACGAGGACGTGGCGTGTGGCGTCCGCGTGCGCGCTTCCTCGTGAGGTGCCCCTCTCTCTCTCTCTCTCCCACGCCCAGAAAAATGATTTCTTGAATCAAGTAAAATTTACTAGATGCAAGTAATTTTTTGCATTAATGTGCCTAAGTAAAAATTCTTCTTTGAGTGAAGTAGAAATATTCTTGATATGGTTAGTTGGATGAATGCAAAGCCTATTAGTATTGATCTGACACTAAGTTTAGCTAGAATCAAGTACTTTAAAAATATTTTACTAGATTCAAGAAATCATTTTTCTGGGTGCATGCCACGGCCGGGTTCGACGTTCGCCGCGGTGCTGCGCAGCCTGTCCGCGGGCTTTCATCTCCAAGCGCGTGGGGAGCGAGGGGTTTGATTTATTTGCCGGCGTGGTCGCGGCCGCTCACTGCTGTGGCAGGGTCCGGGGCTGCGGCGCGGGCGGCGCGGGCGGCGCGCGGCGGCCGGCCCGCAGGGGGGCGGGGGCGGCCGGGGAGGCCGACGGCGGGCCGGCGGGGTCCGCGGCGAGCGGGGCCGCGGGGGGCGGCGACCGCGCCGACGACGACGGGGCGGCCGGCGGGCCACGCCTGCAACAGTATGGCGGGGCGATGGGGTAGGTCGCGGAGAAGGGGCGGCAGCGCGGTGGGATCGTGTTCCAGCAGCAGGCCGGACACAGTGGGCCAGAAGACCGTTGAGGCGGACAAAATCACGGACACGTTTTGGGATCCAGAGTCGCTGAATGGGACTCGAATCGAACGTGTGACCCCCACCCATGGATTCCTCGTTCGGAGAGCAATCCATTGGAGGGGTCACACGTTCGATTCAAATCCCATTTAGCGACTCTAGAGCTCAAAACGCGTCAAGAATTTTGGCCGCCTCAACGGTCTTCTGACCCACTGTGCCTGGCGGGGACTCACATTCGGGCCGCGCGCGTCCGCCTTTGTGCCGGCAGCGCCGAGGAGGCTGCCCTGGGAAGCAGAGACACTTGTATTGTGGGTGGCGCGCGTGACACGCGTGACACCGCGTGCATCGAGACGGCCTACCCGTAGTGGTGGTCCGCGAAGCACTTCTGGTGCGCGGCGGGCGGCGGCGGCCGGCTGCGGGGGACGGGCGACTGGCTGCGGGGTTCCGGGGCGGACGTGGGCCGCGGCGCGCGGGCGTGGCGGCGCTAGCCACAACAGGAAAAGGATCATTCATTTCGCCGTGGCTGGTTTCTCTGAGGAGCGACTCCGCTTTCGGTTGGACCAGGGAGGTCAAATCGGTGTCAAATGTGTAGAAATCGTGGTTTGGCTGACTTTAGGCGGCCACTGCGTTTAATCCAGACCCCTCTGCGGGGAAGTATTCTTTAATGCTTCCATATGCCTTGGCCGGAATTCTTTGGATACCATTACTTATCTAATACAGGTCAAAATATTTCAAGAGTGAATATAATAGTTTCTTCGGACATATCAATCAATACATTAGCATATTGCAGAATACTTAAGAATACGGATATGAATATCCCTGCGTGCGCGTTGAACACCGACTGCCCCCTCGGTCTGGCCCCGAGACGCGCCCCACCCCGCTCACCGAGCGCGTGTAGATGACGGTCTTCTCGACGACGGGCGGCATCCAGGCGCACGCCGCCACCCAGTCCGTCTGCACCTTGCGCGCGCGGCGCTGCGGCTCCACGGCGGCCTGCTGCTGCAGGCTGGACGAGGTCTGCACCGGGATGGACCGGGACAGCACGGCGCCCTGCACCAGCACCTGGTACTGCGCCTCGCCGGGTCCGCCGCCGCCGCCGCCGCCGCCGCCGCCGCGCCCCGCCACGGCCGTGACTCGCGCGAAGAAGAGCTGGTCGTCGCGCAGCATGCGCACGGGCGGCAGCTGCAGCGAGGACACGGGCGGCGTGGCCCTGGCCGACGACGCGCACACGCTGGGCTGCGACCGCGCGGTGGCCAACAATGCGCCCTCCATCTTCCAGGACTCCTCGTCGTCACCGTCCTCCGTGGCGTCGTCCCCCGCGGCGTCTCCGGCGACAGGGGAATCCATGACGGTGCCCCGCTGCGCCTCGCCGCCGCAGCCCCGCGCCTGCGTGGACGCAGCGGTGGACGCCGTGCTGGGCAGCGCTGCCTCGGCCGACACCAGCTCGAAGCACAGCGTCGTGGACTTGGCGCGCCGGTCCAGCATGGTGCGGGAGACTTGGGTGGAGACGCCGAGGACGAGGTCGTTGCTGGTGCCCTCCTCGGGCAGCGGGCTGTGAGCGGACAGAACATATTGACGCGCCGTGAGAGGTTGCTGCTGCGCCGAGCACGCCGAGCAGGCGAAGCAGGGCGGCGCACCTTGCGGTGGACGAGCCGCTCACGGCGAGGGGCAGGCAGCGCTCGTACGTGTCCGTCACACGAGGCTCTTGTTTCTGCTGCGGTGGCGCCGCGGGAGGCAGCGCGTCGCACCTGGCGGGGGCGGCGGGGGCGGCGGGGGCGGCGGGGGCGGCGGGGGCGGCGGGGGCCGAGTGGCAGACGCCCCCTTTGCCTAGCAGGCCCCGTCGTCGGCCCGGCGTGAGGGGATGTGCGGGGCCGCTGGGGCCCTCACCTGGGCGAGGCGCGGAGGTAAAGAACGGGTCTGGCCATCCCACTTTCGCTGAAGTCAGCACGCAGGAATCCGTGAAGTGCCAATCAAAAAGGAAAAGAAAGAAAGAAAGAAAGAAAGAAAGAAAGAAGAATAAAAGGGGAAAAAAGAGAGAATAATAGGAGAATCCTCCAAGGACTCGGGGCGCGTAAAGGGCGAATAGGTCGAGGCCGCGGTCGATCATAGAGAAGTTGGCAAGTCTTCATCTTGAAAGGTCAAACTAAGCGCGCCCCAGACTGCGGTCTGTCCGGCCAAGTTGATCCCTCTTCGCCCCAGTGAGCTCTACCCCGGCAGCCCCGAAGCCAACTTGGAAGGCCAGCGTTTTTGTACCACCAAGGGCATTGTGGTCCGCTCACCTGGCCGCTGACCGCCGGCGTCAATGAAAGTGCTGTGCCCGCTATCGGCGCCCTCGCCGCAGAACGTGAAAGTGGCCGTGTCCAAGTCCTTGGCGGCGTCCTGGGTGGAGCTGCTGTCCGAGGGAGGGCCGGGCGGCGGCCCCTCTTGCGCCAGGACCGTGCCGATGGCACTGGAGAGGGACTGGCCGTCCAGCAGGGTCTCCACGGCCTGCCGCAGCGTCTGGTCCACCGAGTCCGAGGCGGGCGACGGTGTCTCGGACGGCGGCGGCCCCGTGCTCCTCGGCGACGTGGACAGGCACCGGTCCGGCGAGGACGGCGACCACGAGCACTCGGACACGGTGGTGGGGTACAGCGACGAGCCCGGCACGGACGTCGTCTGCTCTACCTCCTTGAGGGCGGAGGGCGGCAGCGGGGCGGCCGGGGCCGCGCTCCTGGCGGCGCAGGCCGAGCTGCGGTGGCAGCGTCGCCCCCAGGGCTCCTCGTCCGCCCCGCCGCCGCCCCCACCCAAGCCGCAGCGTCGCGGCGAGCTGCGGTGCCGGAAGCGAACCTGCAGGCCGCGGCCGTCACGGCGGTGAGGGAAGTCCTCGGACAACAATGGAGCAGGAGCACAAACTTTTCCGTGACGTAATTGTGGTGCAGACTGTGCTACAGCAACTTGTTCCCTCGAACACGCTCGTACGACGGCATGAGTCAAAGAGTTATTTATGGAGGTCGCGTCCCTCGAGCGGTTCAGTGCTGCCAACCCAGAGCACTGCACCGCTGCCAATATCCAGTGCACTGCAGTGCCGCCAACCCAGAGCTCTGCAGCGCTGCGGAACGCATTAGCAGCGAATAAAGGCCGCTGGCGTTGGTGGCCGAGCTCGTTTCCAGGTCACTTCGGCCTTTAAGTGTGGCACTGCCGGGCAGGGTGCTGGGCTGCTCTCGGCCTGGGACTCCATGCTCATTAGCGGGCATGGGGACTCTGTCGCCGTCGCACTCGGGGCGCGCGGCCGCGGCTCTGTGGGGCACCGCCGTAAGCATGCCGCGGGGGCTGCCCGCTCTCGTCCTGTTTGGCCGGCCAGAGTGTCGCCGCGAGAGACTGTCGCGGCTAACTGGTGGCCAAGGGCGTCTGCCAGGCGAGCGGCCGGCCCCGGGGGTGGCACTCTCGCAGGAGAGAGCAGTTAGTCGGGCGGGCAGCGCCGCCGCCGGCACCGCGCAAATTGCAGGAAAAGTTTTTAAAAGTGCGCGGCGAGGGCGGCGGCGGGGCCGCGAGGCGTGGCGGTTTCAACAACTCCACTGTGACAAATGAAGCGCACGCTGCAAGCGTCGGAACGGGCGGCAATGGCGGCACCCTCCTACTCAGGAAAGTTTCTCCCCGGTAAAGGAAGTGCTGTACTCAAGTGAGATTCAATAGGTGGGTTCCGCGCACCGCCTCACCCCGCCCCACCCCGCCCCACCCCACCCCACCCTGCCACTCCGCGAAAGAATGATGGCAGCCCGGCCGTCCGCTCGGGCCGGCAAGTGTCCGGAGGGTTAATTAAAGCCTGCAAGGGCTCTTCTCTTAATTATTTGCCCCGGCTCCTTCCGGCCCCAGGTCCCTCCAGGCAATGCTTCTCAGTCAAGCCTCCGCAGCCTCTCCAGTGACGGCCCGTCGCGGCCAGTGCACCATTATTCAACGAATGTGACGTCATATTCGTTAGAATGTTAATTTTGTCACGTTCGGCAGTACCTGCTTGGTCTGCACGGCCTTGGCCTCGTCGCGGCCGTCGTCGCGCACGGGCCGAGGACGCCGCCAAGCGAGGGCCGAGGCCTTGGGGCTGCCGGGCCTGCGCGTCGAGGCCACCGCCTTGCTCGTGTCCACGTCGGCCAGGGCCGAGGCCGCGGGGCTGCCGGGTCTGCGCGTCGAGGCCACCGCCTTGCTCGAGTCCACGTCGGCCAGGGACGAGTCCGGCGTCGTCACCTGTCAGTACAAGGCGTCGCGACGCCGGCTGAAGTTAGTGACCCGCGATGAGGCGCTGGGTAACTTGGCGCCGCAGTGGGTGGTCGTGAAACGACGCCGGCAGTAACAGACGCCGCCGGGTGCTCAGTGCTCACCTCGCTGGCAGCAGCTGGGGCCCGCGCAGGGGCGGCGCGGGGGGCGGCGCGGGGGGCGGCGCGTCCGTGCCGCGTCGTGGGCCGCCCCCCATCGCGGCGACAGTCACGGGGAGTGGCGGCGGTCCTGCGCTGACCAAGCTCGTTGGGAGTACGCACGGGGCCAGGCCGGCCAGGCCCGCCAGCGCCAACTGTTGCTCGGCCGGACCGAGCTGCAGCGCAAGCCGCCAGCCCACAGTGGGCGCAGGCGGCCAAAACGCTCCTCGCATTATGAGCTCCAGAGTCGGTAAATGGGACTGTGGAGTGGAGCTGAAAACGCGTCTAGAGGTTTGGTCGCCTTCTGTCGGCAGTGCGTGTGAGTGACGCACCTTGCAGGGGTCGTCCATCGGTGTGCTGCTGCAACCCCAGCATGAACCGGTTCAGCATGCGACGGCTATTTTACCACTCCATTCCGTTTCCTTTTTATCCGCCGCTCCTTTGTTGTTTCGCCGAGTCGCCTTGTTCGGAAACCCGCAGCGCGGCAGCGCGGCCCGGTCGCCGTGTCAACGCTGTGCCGAACAATGGGGGCTGCCCCTCGGGGGGGGGGGGGGGTATCGCGGATCCGGAAGAGAAATGCCTAGGGGGCCTAGGGCCAGAGGGGGGGAGGGAGAGGGAATTGTGTTGTTTCGGGGCCTTTGGGCAGCCCTCGGGACAGCGAGTAAAGCCCGGTCCGGCACTGGGAGGCCCCAGCCACGCCCCGGCCACGCCCCGACAGCCCGACGGCCGGTAATTGCAACTTGCGAGCTAATTGGCGCGTTCAGCTGGGCCAGCCCAGGGCCAGCCAGCCCCGCCCCGCTTCTTTCAACGGCCGACAAAACGGCAACAAAAGGCGGACCGCGTGCGCTGCCTTTGCCTAGGCATTCTCCTCGCCACACCGCCGCACCGGCGCACTGCGGCCTAACCCCCCCCCCTCCCCCTCCAAGCCAGGGGATGAAAAATGAAGCGGAACGATCAGCGTCGCTCGGGTGGCGACTGCGAGCGCAGCCCTTTTGGGGCTTTTCGCGCCGCGCCTCGTTTATATAGAGACCTCAACCACCCGGTGGACAAACAGCTTGCCTCAACATTTGCCAAATAAATTTTCCGAATCGGGGGGGAAAAAAATTGAATGAGGCGGACAAATGTGTTGCCCTTTGCGTGGGCAACGGCTTGTCAGAAACAAGGGCGGGGCGCACGCGTCTCCGTGCCCGCCCCCCGCGTCCTGCCCGCCCCTGATGAGCCCCATAAATGAATCGCTCTTCGCCCTGTAAATTAAACGTCACCTAAAGAGAGGCAAGAGAACACGACAATCGAATCATTTGCTTTCTTTTTGTGAAATGAAATAGGATGGAAAAGTTTTTGATTGACTTAGTAATAATGAAATTGACAAAAGTTGGGGAAGAGGGAGGAGAGATAGCGTTGGGGCGTTGAGGGGTAATAATGACTGGGGCGCACTTTACGTGTTATTGGACGCTTCATTTGCGTTTGTTTCCCCTGTCCGTCATCGTGGGCCGGCCATTCATCACTTTGCCGCCAGGCAAAAAGGGAGGGGGTGAGGGGTAGACAGGCAGCGGGGGCAGCGCGGTCCGAGCCAGCTGTGGCGCGCTGGCGGCGCTGGCTGCGCTGGCGGCCCGGCTGGCTGCCGAGCCTTGCTCGCCCCAGGCGGTTCCAGTTTCAGTCATTACGATCGCCGAAACTTATTCCGCGGACTTTCCCCCCGCGCGTTGGCGGCGCTCTTCTGCTCAACAGCCGCTCAGTGGGCCGGGCGCCGGACCCGGCATCAGCTGCAGGACCGAACTGACGCCCACCGAAACAAACTTTGCGCCTCCAGTGGCCCGTCGCCGGTCGCCACGCATCGCCAAGCAAGCGAAGCATTGTCCGCCGCAACTTTGTTTCCATCCAGCCGCTCGGTGCGTGCCAGCAGCGGGCGGAGCAGCGGAGCACGCAGCGCCTATCAACAGGTCCAGCATTAGATCAACAGGTCTAGCCTAGAGCACCAGTGGCGTAGCCTAGCCACGCACCACCAGACCCGGTGGCACGCACGCACAACGCCCAACCACCATCGTGGTAGTTGTGCAGCGCGGGCGCGACCCCTCTACCGCTGCCCAGCGGCCAGTGAAATCCTTCGGTACGATGCGAACTTTGCTGCTCGCCTTGCTGCTGCTCTTTCTAATAGCCAACGGCTAACTTTGGGAGGGCGGTGGAGCGGGTACTTCCGCCAAATGATTCAATGAGTCACGGTCACGGTGTGGCTTGGGGCGGGGCTCAGAGGGAGGCGCAGACTGGCTGCCGACGGCTCGCACCCTCACTTAGCCTGGCTAGCCAGGTGATTTTTTTAAAAGATTTTATAAAGGTGTTTATAAAATTTTATTAAAGTCAATGAAGATCTTTATAAACTTTAATACGAATGCCCTTATAAAAACTTACCTTGTCATATAAAACCTTTATTAAACTCGTTTTAATTTTTATAAAAACCTTTACAAAATTTTATAAAAAAAGGACCCCGCGCCGAGAACCGACAAAAGCGTTGGGCAGAGTGATGAAAGTTTGGCTGGTATTCGGAAATTGCCTCTTGCTTCAAATTCCTACGTGGCGTTGTTGTGCCGGACCCCCACCTGGGGCGCGCAGTGGAGGCTGGCTGGCAGGGAGAGAAAGGAGGGGGTATCAATCAGGAGCAGGTGCACGGGCGCTCGTAGCAGGTGTGGCAATGCCACAGCCACGCGGCCCAAAGAGGCGGGAAGTGGCGGTGCGCCGCTGAGTTTCCGTTGTTGTTGTTGTTGTTGTTGTTGTTGTTGTTGTTGTTGTTGTTGTTGTTGTTGTTGTTCGGCGGTACAGCCCCCCGTCGACGGGCCAGTGAGGCGCACTGAGACTGCGCCGCCATTTTTCAGCCGCGGGCGGCGGCAGGGCGGCGCCTCGCCCTAGGGTCGGCCGGAGAAGTGGGCCTTGTCCTGCTCCGCCGCGCTTGTCCTGCTCCTCCGCCGCGTCCTCTGCGTTAGATTAGCGAAACGAATGGCCTCATTACGGGGGTAATTAACTACCTGTGTGGAGGACGCTCCCTTTGAACTCGGCAATAAGGGTGCACCTCGGTTGCTCTGACATATCTTCCATGACCTTACCCCCCCCCCCCGGCCCGCCTCTGGCCTGGCCCCGGGGGTCGCGGTCCACGATGTTTCTTCTTTTTTTTTTCCGAGGTCCTTTTAAATAAAGTGCCGCACATAACGATAAGGCTAGCAAAGCTCAATTTTCGTCGTCGAGCACCTCGTTAGTGGAAATAAAAGAGAGGTGACTGTGTGTTGCAGACGAGGAGGACCTGTTCATCGTGTCGGACCTGCTGCTCGGCGGCGACCTGCGCTACCACGTGATGCACGACGTGCCCTTCTCCGAGGAGTGCGTCAAGCTGTACATTTGCGAGCTGGCCCTGGCCCTGGACTACCTGCAGGTCATGCACGTGGTGCACAGGTGAGTCCGCGACCAAACTGCCGTCCGTCCGTCTGTCCGGGACTCACTGCCGCTCAGCCGCACGGGCAGCGCCGCGCTGGGGAGGCACACAGTGGGCCAGGCACACCGCTGCAGCCGCGGCGTGCGGCATTTCCATCTGGGGCGGCGGAGCAGGGCGGAACGCAGAGCCTCGGCAAACACGACCCCGACGCGGACCGGCGGACCCTCGGAAAGGAAAGGAAATAAATGAGAGCCGCCGCGGGCCATCCGTCATGAAGATCAATCGGATCAACAGGGCGGAGCATTAAATTCCACTCTGGTTTGCGTTTCGTATTACGGGGGCCTCGGCCACGGGGCTGGAACTGCGCCGCGGCTCCCCGAGCGCGGCCCTCGCTATTTATTGATTAAAACGGCCCCAGAAGGATGCGGCCATCTCTTCATTATCTACGACTGAACAGAGTGAGGGTGCGTGGTGTGGGGTGGTCTGTTGACCAGGGTTCATTTCCATGTGCCTCGCCATTTTAAAAGCTTCCTTGCAACTAAAAAGACGATAACGAAACTTCTAATCACTCCGCCCGGAAAGTTGTTGTGCTGTGGCGCTGCGCTCGCCGAGCCGCTCGCCGCTGGCAGTGCGGGCGGTGCGGCGGTGCGGCGGCGCGGCGGCGCGCGGGACTGTCGGCCACTAAACATGTTCCCCGCGAGATAAGAGGCCCGCGTCACTCCGAGTGCAAAGGCGCTTCCACATAAAAAGTAATTTATGGCTGTGAACAAGCGCCGCGGAATCCGACGCCAGGCAGCCGAGGCAGCCGAGCGCAGCCAAGCCAACCCGCAATGCGAGCGAGTACCGGCCGGGCCCGGCGTGCCTGTGGATCTGCCGCTCTGTCTCTCACACCCACACGGGACGGGACGCCCCATGAGTTCCAGAGAGATGTGGTGCCCGTGGGCCGCGCAGCGCGCAGTAAGCAGCAGGGCGGGCTCGCGCAAGCCTGCGCACTCACACCCTCCCCCCACACACCGACGCTCACCTCGCACAGGCCTGCCTGCATCTCGCACTCCATCTCACACTAAACACACTCACACACACACACACTCACAGAGTTCTGAGTTCCTGTTTCGTAACGTAACACCTGCACATGCTCCGTTATCAGGCGATTACTTATTAATGATGCTGCAAGCCCGGTTCCGTCGCAGCAGAAATAATATTTGCGAGTAAACGCGCTCCATCTGGTATGCAAAGCAGCTGATCAACATGAGTCAGTGGGCCCGCTGACAAAGCCAGCCTCAATCTCTTCGCTCGAGTAGGCCGGGCCGGGCCGGGGGGCGCACACACACAGCGCGTAGAGCCGCGAGCACATGGTGTACGCCTCGCCGAAAACGCGGAGGCCTTGGACACGCTTGGCGGCACGCATTCCTGGAGGAGGCTGATGAGGGCGGAATGCTGATAGGGGCCGCCCGACCTGACTGGGCTTGGCGCGGCTTCGCGCCTCAGCCTCGGCCGCCTAAACCACGGCGGTGACGTGCACCCGAGGGGAATTAAGTGATAAACAACCATACATAGAAATAAACATTCCCATTAGTATCATCTGCTTTCACGTTAGAGGTAACGTTTTTTCATAGGTAATCACTGGTAATTGGTAATCCTGTGTACACTCCTGAGCTGAGTGGTGGACCCCTCGCAGGTACCGCGCCGCGCGACCTTGTGTTCCTGCACATCGCCTTAATGAGCGCGGTGTGGATCACGTCCTGTGGGAATAAGGCACTCCACCTACCGCCCTCGCCCTTAGAGTCAATGGCCCCCTCGCCGGCCTCGGTTTTGAGGCGACAGAGAAGCCGAGCCGCCCTCGCCTCGCCGTGTTGTCACGTCCTGTCGAACGAGGACGCCAACGACGCTCATGTGCAAACATTCTTTTTTTTTTTTGCGCACTCGTGTGTGGTCTCAGTGATCGTAATACTTTTCAAGTCCATGTGTGACGCCTCATCACTTGCCTGCGCCGAGCGGATTGGCGGCTGCTCGCAGCGGGCCTTCGCCGTGTGCGCAGTGTGGTGGTGCTTGGTTGGTCCAAAAGAAGCCGGGCTGCATTTCCAGTTCCACGTCGCCTAGGAATCTAGAGTCCTGCTGCTGCCGGTGCTGCTGCTGCAGCTGGAAATGTGGACAAAACACGAACGCGACTTTAATAGGCGGGCCCCGGTTTAATCCTGGGCTTCGGTGGATTAGCTGCTGGACGTGGCGGCCGCCGGGGGGGCAGCCGGGGGCAGTGGGCCGGCCGCCCTAATGCCCTCTCCACGCCACTCAATACGGTATCTCTGTGTCCCCCTCCCATCATCCATCTCTCCCATCCGTCAGCCGCGCCAGGCAGGCATTCACTGGCCCTCAACATGTTTTTCATCATTCCTTTTCCACCCCTCCCTCCTCATCCTCGCCCTCTCATTTCTTTTTCGCTTTTCTTGTGGCCTCCGGTCCTGAGAGGGCGCAGGGCGGAGGGCGCCAGCGTCCCGAGCAAGGGGTTGCGGCGTGTAGGGCGTTGCGGGGCGTGGCGGGGCGTGGCGGGGCGTGGCGGGGCGTGGCCGGCCCGCAGTCAAGTAGAGCTCTTCCCCCGCGGGCGACAGCGTCATGTACCTCGCTTTTGCAATTTCTTTTTCGCGCTTTTGTCAGCGTGGGCATTGAGTCGAACCAATGGCACTTCAATATGTGCGGAACTCTAGTCAATCACACCCGAGTAATGATTTCAAGCCCATTCATTAGCCCGCCGCCATTCCCATTCCCAGTGATTCAATAATCCTCTTGCCATGGGCTGTTTTCTTTTCTCCTTTCCTTCTTCTCCGCCTGCGAGGCTCTCTTTGATGTTCTTTTGCGGGCCGTCCGCGGCGCTGCATGGCTGGATGGCGGCCCTGCCCCGCCGCCGCGCTACCCGTTTACTCGATGGTCTGCCGGTGCTGTTCGCCTTTCCCTTTTTCCTCGTCCTCGTCCCATTCCAGCGAGTGGCGGGGCAGGGCGTCAGGCCAGCCGGGCCAGCCGGGCCAGCCGGGCGCGGTCCTGTCTGGATGCAACAGTGTGGTTGTGATGTTGACACGGTGACGCGCGACGACCGAAACCAACTGAAGCCCGGCCGGTAGGGCAGTTGTTCCGCCGGACGGTAAAACCAAAATAACAAACAAAGGAACATGAAACAAGTGAAAAACTCGTTAATGTTGGAGAACGGGCACTTTGGCGCGCGAAAACAGAAAACAGCAAGCAGGGGAGGAAACGTTGTCAAATTGCAATAAAAAGGGAGCGCGCGACGGAGGGAAGGGGACGGGTCATTAATGGAACACAGACACCACCAGCGGCAGCAGCGGCAGCAGCGCCAGCACAGGGGAGGGGGCAGCAGCGCAATGTGCTAGCTCATGTTTCCTGCAGGATTGTGCAGACTGGAGCGTAAAATTGAAGACCCCTCGAGAGGGGTGGACGGAGGGCGAGGGGCGCAACTAACAACCCCGCCCCACCGTGGCTGGCAGCCAGCGCAATACAAACTGGGCTGCGCGCGCCCTCCTGGATTCCAAGACAACTTTCCTTGTTGTTGCTGCACTTGTTGCCACAAAAAAAAACTTATTCCCGTCTCCGGATTGCAATGTGTCTACCGGCGTCTCTAAAGCGCTAGTGTCTGCTCTTTTTAAATACTTTTATTTTCATTTGCATTTTTATTCGTTTGCATGTCAGTCGGCTGATTCCGGACCGCTGTTCCAAAAGCACCGCTGACCTAAAAATAGAATTAAATCTCCTTCTCATTTCGCCGGGATGCAAGGCGGGTCACTCATTTGTGCGTCTTTTATAACGGTACATAACGCCTCGTAACGCCTGTGCCGCGCTATTTTCGTGCATTTTCCACCCAGTGGGCCGACAAGCCTTTTATTTTCGTGTTTTCTCTTTCTTTTAGCCCTTTGCCCCCGTTCAGCCGTTCTGGTCCACTGCTAACGTCGGGTACAGCCACGCCCGCCAAACGCAGCAACCCGCATCCGATGCTGTGGGTGTGTGTGTGTATGTGTGTGTATGTATGTTATGTGTGTGTGTTTGTGTGCAGTGCAAAATTTGCCATGTGTGTCTGAGCACGTAGCGCTGTGTTTTGTTGCCGTGTGCTGTGTGTTTATGGGCGTGTATGTGTGTCGGTCAGTGTGTAGGAGAGGGAGGAGGTCGCTCGATCGCCTGTGCAAACCACGCAGGTTGGCTCATTTGGTCTCATTAACGCTCGCTTTGAAGGTGGCTTGCGTCGCGTCCGTGGCCGGAGGGAGCCAACCCCGAGCAGACCCCGGTCAAACCCCGAGCAAACTCCAAGCAAACCCTGGTCCGGGCCGAAGGGGACGCGGCGCGGCGGATCGGTTGGTCACCCCGTCATTAGCTCCCTCGCGAAGGCCCTCGTGCCAACGAACGGAAGAGAAAAGGGGGTGGGGGGGGGAGCAGGGTGTCCTCGCGCATTAACTTAATTTCGGCAGCCTCCTTATTCCACGGCCGGGGTGGATGCCAGCCCTGCCAGGGACGTGATGAGGCTGCTTGCCCGTCTGTCCGTCCGTCCGCCTAGTCCCCGCGTCTCTCCCGCAGGACCCCCGCAAGGCTCGTCCTGCAACCTGTGCGGTGAAGAAAGTTAAACAGACACTTCAAACAACGGCCGGCCGTGCCTGGCCGTGCCGCGCCGAGGGTCGCCTTTGGCTGTCTTTAGACACTTGGGGAAAAAGGTAAGGAAGAAGTCTGGTCGTCAATTCTGTAGTCATCTGACATAACAGCGTATCTACTATGGGTTTCCTACATGACATACGTTGTTGTGTCAGATGAACACAGAATTGGCTTGGACTGTCCGTACTTGCCAACTACGGGACGCCCAGACGCATTTACATGAGTTTATATGGAACAAGTACGGACGTTCCGTCCTTCTTTCCGTGTTTCCGTACATTCTTCGTACCACCGTACGGATTGTTTTTACTGTGGAGCGTAAATAGCGGTGGCGGTGCGTGTCCCGAAAACTCAACTTTGTTGCTTTGTTGGCCAAACTAGCCGGCCAGGCCGCTCGCATGCGTGCAGCCCCAGGGCAAGCAGGAAGGGCCTCTGCTTGCCAGCACGTGGCGGGGGAGGGGAGCAATATCACTGTTATTCAACAAAAGTGACGTCATATTCGTTCGAATGTGAATTTTGTCACATTTGTTTGAATGTTGACCCACGTTCAAACGAATGTGACACCCTAGTTTAAGGACCGTGACACGTTCTAACGAATGTGACATCATATTCAAACGAACGTGAAGAAATTCACGTTCGAACGAATACGACGTCACATTCGTTGAATAACAGTGTAATAGGACCGACAAGACCCTTGTCTCTCTCCCACTCACCACTACTTGTCTCTACCTCCGCCTCTCTCTCTTGTTCCAGGGACATTAAACCTGACAATATCCTGCTGGATGAGGAGGGTGAGTACACACTTAGTCTGCTTTGTGCAACACCGCCGCCTGACCGCTGCATCTCTCTGTCTCGGTCACAAAGCACCTCTCTCTGTCTCTGTCTCCCTCCCCATTCACCGCTGCGCTATGTGAGTGGCGTTCCGCGCCCCCATTCCGCGTCGAACACTTCCGGTCGGAGGGATCCCCCCCCCTTTTCCATCGCCACCAAATCGCTTGGCGCGTGGTGTGGAGAGCGAAGCAAAGCGCGGCCAGTGCGGCAGCGGGCGGGTGGGACGAGGATGGAGGCGTATCTCTGCCGCGATCACACGGCTCCGAGTTGGGAGCACTGTTCCTCGCCGCCACGGCCGCCACGCCACTGCGCCTGCCTACACACTCCTAGGCGCCCGGCACCCGTCATTCTCATTTTTTCCGCCAAATGTTGCGCTTTTTTTGTGCTTTTTTTCTCTTGTTCCCCTTTTGATCCGATTTCGCTGCTCGTTTGTAAACACACTCCGTTGTGTATATCGATTGCCAAGGACCTGGCCTTGCCTCTTCATTTTATCCGTCCCTTTTTGTCTGTCCACCTCTTTGATGTTTTGTAGGTTTTATCCCTTCGTGTGCCTTGCCTTCTTTCCATTAGCCCACCGCTCGGGCACACACGATACACTTTTATTTTCTTTCCTATACTTTTTCCCCCTCCTTTTT
Source organism: Stenchaetothrips biformis (assembly GCA_030522485.1). NCBI lineage: Eukaryota > Metazoa > Arthropoda > Insecta > Thysanoptera > Thripidae > Stenchaetothrips > Stenchaetothrips biformis. The sequence goes on from CM060088.1 coordinate 10,367,296, forward strand.
TCATTTGTCCAAAACGGCGGCAGCTGCACTTACTTTATTTCCCCCTCGGCTCTGCAGAGGGAGTAGCGACTCGTCTTTGTGAGGCGCGTGCGTCGGGCAGGCAGTCCGCAGCTGGCCGGCCCGCTGGACCGTGAGTGGGTCGGCCAACTCGGCGAGTGCGGAGCGCGCGAGGCTCGGACTGGCCGCCCGCTGGCCGCCCGCTGGCCGCCCGCTGCCCGATGGCTGCCAAATCGTTTCATCTCCGCGGAGATAAAGAAGGGGAGGAACGGAACGGCCAAATGGCTCGACATGGAGCGTGGCGTCACGGCCGCGGGCCCGGCGCAGCCCGGCGCCTCCAATCGAGGGGTGAATCACTCAGTGTTTTGGTGTACACATGAGTACATAAGTACGGGTAAGTACACCTCTCAAAACTCGTAAATTTCACATTTTTTAAACGTTTGTAGGCGTCATATAGCGTTGCAGACGACAAACAACGCCAAATCGTGCAAAAATAAGCAACATTGCCCTATTTTACCTTTGAGTACACTGAGTACAGGCCAATTTGTACACATGAGTACACTGGTGATTCACCCCTCGCCTCCAACACAATGTGACCCTCGGACTAACGAAGCGTGTGAAGCGTCGCCTCTATCTCTCTCTCTCCGTCCCTTCTTCGGCTGGAGGCGGGGCGGGGTGGAGGCTTCGCTCGAGGAAGCAGCGCATGGACGGCCACTCAGTCAAGTCGTCCAGTCAGCCCGTCCGGCCCGCCAGCCCCGCCAGCCCCGTCTGCGCCGAGGGTCCGCGGGGCGCTCCGTCTTGACCTCAAGCTGAGCGAATGAACCCGAACCAGTCGCCGGGCCGCCGCGCCTCCCGCCGCCCTCTCAGCCCTTCACGCCTCAAAGGGTTTCAAGTTGGGTCCATGGCCGCGGAGGCTGCGCCGCCTTGGGATGAGGATGAGGGTCTGTGTGTGCAGGCCGGGAGGGCCGGTGCAACGGGAGACGGGTTTGTCCTTCAGTCAGCCCCGGGCTGGCCCAGGCCCGGGTCCCGATTCCCGATGGCGGGCTCCTTCAGGGAGTCGCTTTGGGGGCCCTCGGACGAGAGTCGTCGGCCCGCCGTCGGGTCAACTTCGACCTACCGAACTTCTTCGGGTCAACTTCGGCCAGCCTTCGGGCCTCGCGAACAGGTGCGGCATGCCGCCGATGACACGCGAGCCGAAGTAATTAATTAAAGTAGTCTAATTAACGAAGTTGCAGTTCAGTGCTGTGCCCTTGGAGGCGCGGCCCGCGGCGGTGCCGAGTGCACGCTAGAGTCCTAAAGTCCCACTAGAGGACTCTAGCGTCGATGAGGGCGGCCTGGAAGCGCCCGGCAGGCAGGCAGCACGCGCGCACCCGTGTGTGGAGCCAGGGCCGGTTGCCTGGCCGCACGGCGCTTGCTCGCCGGCAGCCGCGCCGGCAGCCCTGCAGAGGGGAGAGGGAGGGAAGGGAATCTCTCTGTTCTCCTCTTTTGCGAGTCTTGACGTTCCGTTCCCTTCCACCTCGTCGCGCGGGCATGTGCTGATTGATGTCCCCCCACCACCACCCCCATTACCTCCACGTCACGCCACGTCACGCAGTCAATAAGGCGTCAAAGCACACAGTGCAGCGCGGACAGTGCGCGGCGCGTGGCAATCTAGTGGGTCGCGCACCCACACAGACACACACTGCACGCACACCAACACGCGTGGGCGGCCGCGCTCGTTTGATCGCTTGGCCGCCAGGGGGCGAAGTCAGACCTAGGCCGGTGTGCGAGCCAATAGCACGGCATCGCCAGGGACGCGGGGGGAGGGGGGGATGAAACACTACGCCGCAAAAGAAACCCTACGCCGATGGAGGTCCATCCTCGCTGCAGCATTGGCAGGCGTCCAGCGCGGAGCGCGGGACGGGGCGGCACTGCCATTATGTCCGTTGTACTGCCTCGGCATGGGATTAGGGCCGCACAGAAAGAGAGACCACGGCCGCTTCATTTTGCATCTGCTTTTGATTCACGTTGGTCCGGCCGAGACGTGGCGTCCAGCCTGGCTGCCAGCGAATGAGCAGGTGCGGCTGGGCTGGACAGCGGAGTGAACGGAGCTCTCTTCGGAGTCACCCTGCGGGCTGGCCTAGCCTCGCCCCTCGCCCCGCGCTGCTTGGACATGTCTAGAATTTTGGCCGCATCAACGGTTTTCTGACCCACTGTGCTACGCCACCCTCTATCGACATACTTTATGTGCTCCCTTTGTGCCTGATGCGGTAACACGGCTGCTTCCAGGCCACGCCCACCTGACGGACTTCAACATCGCCACCGTCCTGGAGGAGGGTCACCTCGCCACGTCAATGTCTGGGACCAAGCCATACATGGGTGAGTGTAGTCTCGGCGCGAGTCGGGAATCCGGGCGGGAATCAATGCGCTGGCCGAGGCGGTGGCGGCTGGGGCGCAGCGATACTCAGCGAGAGCCACCTCGCCGAACCTAACCTAACCTTGCCGAACGGCGCGTGGAATAGAGGACGGTAAATATTGGACGTGTCTGGAGGGGGGGGGGTTGCCGTTGGTGTTGGCTCTGGCGGTGCGCGGGTCTGCCTCATGCAGTCCAGCCCGGCCTGTCCAGCCCTGAACCCGGTGGACGTGCCTTTTTTGCAGGTGTCCACAGGGTGTTTGACAGGAGGACCCTTTTTTAGCTCCTTTTTTTTTGCTCCTTTTTTTGCGCTCTACTTTTTTTGTCCTGGATCGTGCAGGGTTTTGCCAAGAATAGGGGATGTAACGAGAAACTTCATGCCCACAATACGACAGACATTTTTTTGCGTCAGTAGGGTGGTTACGGCGGGACAGGCAGGGCTGGCAGGCAGGGCTGGCAGGCAGGGCCCGCAGGACAAAGGCAGCAAGTGGGGCGAGCGTGCGGTGGCAGCCCCGACGCCGCCGTCAACGACGACGACGGCGACGACTTGGTGGCCGAAGGATACTTGAGAACTGCCGAGCCGAGCAAGTAGGACAGCCCCATGAAGTGGCTGGTATCGCCAACATCAGCAGAACGTGCACCCAACACCCCGGCGTGGCGCCGCGCCTCGGCAAAGAAAATGCTTGTCTCGGGGAGGAAGGATGTGACAGGGACTACCAACACAAGCTGCGGATCGATCGGTGTGGTGTCACTTCTCGTTCCGTACAGCGCGGAGCGGCGCCCGGCACACACAGGCCCCCACGCCACCCCCGCCATCCCCTCGCCGCCTCGCCGCCGCCGCCCTCAGAAAGGGATACTGTTATTCCACCATCAACGAATGAAAACTTTCGCGATGAGAAAGAAAAGTAATAAGAAAGACTATGAGTGGCGCTTCGACCCCCGCAGAGAGCCACCAATCAACAACTCAATGGCGGTGTGCGCGGAAGATGACTACAGGTGTTGTTGATGATGTTGTTGTTGCAGCGCCGGAGATCTTCGACTGCGCGGCCGACGTGTGCGTGGGCTACGGCTTCCCCGTGGACTGGTGGTCGCTGGGCGTGTGCGCGTACGAGTGCGCGCGCGGCGTGCGGCCCTTCGACATCCACACGGCCACCAACCTGAGCGACGTGCGCGCCCTCTTCGCGGCGGGCGTGTACTACCCCTCCTGGATGTCGCGCCCCTTCGTGGACCTGCTCAGCAGGGTGAGCGAGGGCGCAAGTCTGTTTGGGGACACAAAATTTCTTAAGGGAAGAGATTTCTCCGAATTCACTGAGAATGAAAGAGTCTTGATCAATACCCAATTTTGGGCGAGGAACACTTTATCACTCAAATTTGGGGGAGGAAGGGGTATCAGCTCCCTATATGGCTAGTATTATCGCCCAAATTTGGGTAAGGAAACCTTCCTCATCCAAATTTGGGTGATAAAGAATTCCTAACCCAAATTTTTGTCATGATCATGACTCTTTCATTCTCAGTGTTTCGCAAGATTTCAACCAATTTTACGCCCAAAATTTGCCTTTTTTTATCCTTTTGGGGGGGAAGCGATTTCCAATTTCCAGAGATTTCTAGCGCTCCAGGGGGACACATGATTTCTTGAGTGGTTGCCCCCTCGAGGGTAGTGCCGGCCGGGCCCTGGAAGCACCGCCCGGTTTGTTCTCGGCGGCACTGCGGCCGCGTCTCAAAGGTCGCCCCGGCTTTGTTCGGGGATGTTGGCCGCGGCGCCACTCGCCTCGGCGCGCCACGGCCCCACGCCACGGCCCCACGCCGCGGCAGGCAGGAGACGCCTCCAAAGGCGGGCCGCGGCGTGCCGCGCCAAAGGCCAAGTAATTTATATGGAAATGGAAGCGGCGAGAATCCGCGATCGGGGCAAAGCAAAGCAGCGGGGCGGGGCGGGGTGCGGCGGGCAGAGCAGGGTGCGGTGGAGGTCCGCGGCACGACGTGGGCCAGTGCCACAATGTCCACAGAGAGCAGACGTGCCGCCTGGGTTCGCCGCTCCGCCGCCGTGCGTGTCCGGCGGGGCGTCCCCCGAGAGCGCCGGCCGGGACTCGGTCCGGGATAAAAGCAAAAGCCTGCTGGCCCTTCTGGCAGGGACCGCCCCAGAAGGACACCGGATCCCCGCGACGTCCACAATCCCCGGAGGGCGGGGTCCGGACCCGGAAAACGTCCAGCCCGCCCGCCGAGCCGGCCGCAGCACGCAGAACTCTAGCAAAGTGACGTCACCGACACGCGGCCCTGGTGCCTGCCTGCCTGAGGCCGCGCTGGGGTGGGGGACCAAGGACCAGGATCTGCCGCAGGTGGCGCTAGCAGGGAGATGAAGCTGTTCTCGCGCATCCGCGATTTGGGCAATATCCCCGCGTACACACACTCAAGCCGTTCTCCCTCCCCAGCAGTCGTTTCCCAGCCGCCAGGAGAGACGCGCGGGTGGCGCCGTGACCCGGAAGGGGGACGCGCCGGCGTGGCCTACACTCCGGCCGGCGGCCGCTTGGAGCAGCGGGTGTGGCGGTCGTCGGACCTTGACGAGGACGCGCTGCGTGGGGCGGGGTGGGGCGGGGTGGGGTGGGGCGGGGCGGGGTGGGTCCGCGGCACGCACGCCCCCACGCCCCTCATCAACGCGTGATACACTTTAAAAGTGTGCGCTTATCCCGCGGCGGCGCCTCAGATCTGCCGCTGCTTTGAAGTGGCGCGGCCACTACCTTTTATACGCCCCCCCCCCGCCCACGCCACGCCACGCCTGTGGCTTTTCACCGTGACGCGTTGGTTCGATAGAGAGGGGGAGGAGGTGGATGAGGATGAGGACGGAGCGGAACAAATTTTCAGCTCGTGTGTGTCGGTGGCGGCTTCGCGGTGTAATCATAGCCCGCATCATTTATTTGCGCGGTCTGTCGGTCGCTACGTGCCCGCCTGCGTGGTGTGTGTGTAGGGGGGGGGGGGGCGATGACTGCCCTGAAAATCGAACTCTTTGCCCTCTTTTTCCGCGATAGTGAGGGCCTTGTCAAAGTCATCATCTAGTCGTCTTGCCACCCCCACCCGAAGCCCTCCCCTCTTCTCGTCGTCTGCGGAGGAGTGGCCGTAGGACGTGGCTGGCTGCCTACGTGCCTGTCTGCCTGCTGCCTGCCGCCTGCCTGCCTCCCTGCCTCCCTGCCTGGGGGGCAGTCGAGGGAAACTCAAACTCGCCGGCCGCGTGCTCTGTTTGCTTCCATTTCGTGACGTTGATCTGGCCGGCAAGGTGGAGGCATGGGAGGGGGATGGGTCGTGCACAAGTGCGTTGGGCAATGGTAAAGTAAGCGGGAGCAGGCAGCCGGTTGGGAACTCGACCCCTTACAGTGCAGTGGTTTGCTTGTTGCAGTTACTGTGTTCCCGACCCGGTGCCCGCATCAGCTCGCTGTCCGAGCTCAAGAAGGTCCCCATCATGGCGGACGTCGACTTCGACGCCGTGCTGCATAAGAAGATCAAACCCACGTTCACGCCGCCGGTGAGAGATTAGTGCTCTTCAACTTAATGTCTTGATGAATGCCAATTTAATGGCGTCAACCCTGGAACAGAGAGACCACCTGAACTGCGACCCCACGCACGAGCTGGAGGAGATGATCATCGAGCAGAGGCCGCTGCACAAGAAGAAGAAGCGCCTGGCGAAGCAGCGGTCCATCAGGGAGGTGAGTGCAGGGCGGTGCCGCAGGGCGTAGCCGACGCGTCTGCTAGCCTGGCTTGACCTCCCCTCCCCGTGTCGTCCGGCAGCCGTGCCTGCAGGACGGCCTGCCCGCCGCCGACATGCCGTCGCCGCAGCTGCTGCTGCCCAACTTCATCCCCTTCAACCGGGAGCGAGAGATGGCGCGCAGGGAGCGAGAGCAGAAGGAGCAGGCGTGGGAGCGGGAGCTCCTGCAGGCCATGGGCGAGTCCGGGTAAGCACGAAACAAAAAGCTATAAATTTATGAAGTTTGGAGATGATCTCAACTCAGCGAGGATGCTTGAATGGGGTACTTCGGAGAAGAGCTTGGACGGAAGTTTGGAAGAAATCAAGAACAAAAGCCGGACTTGTATGAGAATGTAGCTCTGCGGAAGCGGCAGAACGGCGACGCAGACGCTCATCCTCACAATTTTCGCATACTTTGTTCTTCTTGATTTCTTCTCAACTTCCGTTACAGCTCTTCTCTGAAGTACCCGACTGTGTGTGGCGACTGTTGCAGCGCGCAAGCGGAGGGCGACAACGCCTCGGGCATGACGCGCACGTGCGTGCGGCCGCCCTCCTCGACGGCCACACCGCCACCCACGCCCGCCACGCCCGCCACGCCCAACTCGGGGACGCCGCCCAGCTCGACGGCGCTCACCGTGTCCTCGAGGAGGGTGAGCCGGCGCAGCGCCAGCGACGCGGAGGACGAGTCGCACCGGCCGTCCAGGTTGTCGTCGAGCGGGTCCCAGTGCTCGCACGCCAGCCACGTGAGCCACGCCAGCCACGCCAGCCACGCCAGCGGGGGCGGCCGGACTGGCAGCGGGCGCAGCCGGGGCAGCAGCAGCAGCCCCCACGTGGCGCGCACGCCGCCGGCAGGGCTGCAGGCAGCGAGCAGCGCGCCGCTGCCCAGCCCCGGGGACGTGTTCCGCTCCGCGGAGGAGGAGGCCGCCGTCAGGGCGTGCAGCTGCACCGACCAGGCCGTCGACAAGCCCGCCGAGGAGGCGGAAGCGGTGGTCCTGGGCCGGGGCCACCTGGAGCAGTGCCTCTCGCACCTGGCCAGCTTCTCTGCGGACCTTTCCAACCTCGGCAGCCCGCCCAGCCCGCGCAGCCCGTCCCCGCAGCCGCCCGACCTGAGCCAGATGCGGATATCATCATCGCCCACGCCCATCCTGGACTCGGCGGCGCCCGCGTTGCCACCATCGCCGTCCTCGTGGAGCCCCGGCGGGCCGGGCAGGGAGAACGGCAGGGCGTCCGTCAAGTGAATGCCCCACCCCAGGACATTGTGTCCCCCCTCTATCTCTTTTCCTTGTAGATCAGGCGCAGAGTTACGGTTCTCGCACTCTCTTAATAGAACCCCTATAGCGTGAAGAGGGCGTGTTCCTGTAGCACCCCCAGTTTACCCACTCCCTGTTCGGTTGAACCTAGTTAACTTGGAAACTTAGTGCAGTATTTCTCCGCGTGGCGTTTGCCAATCCAAGTGAAAACCTCAAGGAGTATTGCAAGATGATTTCCCTCATGAAAGAGTGCAATTTCCCTTTTTATCTCATAATAAAGTGATTTCCATGTTCCAAATTACTCGTAAGTCTTGTTGTCCCTGCAGTTTGTTGGAGTAGGTAATTGTTCTCCTGTACATGGTGCATAGTTTATAATTGACCTATTCTTGAAAGCTACTGTCGACTTTATACTGTGATGTGTACAGTAATTGATTAAAAATATAGGATACATATTTTTTATCAATTTAATCTTCAGGAGTAAATAAAGTACCAAAATTGCCAAGCTAATTGAAGGTTCTTACATTGTAAGTCAGTAACACATACCTAAGAAATCATTGGGACCTTACTGTTGAGAGGTTTATTGAGGAAACAAAGAAACCACCACTGTCCTTCAACTTTTTGCATAGATCAAACTTTTATTCTCAATTTGGAAGTCCTGTTATGAATCACAATTTCGTAATTTTAAATTATAGGGTTCTTTAACTGAAAAACAAAGCAAAGAAATAACTTTCAAAACTGACTAATTTATAGTACAAAAATATAGTAATTCAGAAAGATTTCCACACATGTGCAGCACACGGCAAGTAGAAACTTCCAGTGACACAATATAATTGCAAACAAACTAAACATTCATAAGTAATGTTGCATTACCGCTAGCCCCCAAAATAAAGTCATTTCCTTAAAATGATATAATAAAAATATTATCTAGAGAAAAAAAAATATTGTGGTCATTAAAGAACCACATGTCTTTGTCACAAAAGTTTTGTACTTGGAATATTAACATTTTTTTGGCGTATTTACTGGGATATTAATGATCTTACACAGAAAATACCACACTGCAAAGTTTCCACCTTTGCAGATTCATAACATAAATAACTGATGCTTACAACAATGAAGAGAACCTCCTCAGATCAATTTGAGCTGCTATAATTTCCAAGCGTGCTGCTTAAGAAAACAACACACACTAGCAATAAGAACCCAACCACGCATCCCATTTCTGATGCAAGATCTGGCAGAATGGTTGATTCTAAGTGGGAAGACTGCAAATTAGTTCAATCCCATCAAAATGAAGGAAACTGAACTGAAAATCGAATAAAGAACATTGCTCTGAATAGAAATTATCAATTATTATGCGATTCAACCCCAAAACATTTTTTGTACCAGATTTTGGACTAACTACAAATTTACAACTGGCAACAGTAAACTGGCAATAATACAAAAATACACAATAATACTATGATACAAGCATAAAATTCAGAGAATATTAGCAACAATTAATACATCACATGTTGGACACAGACTGTGTACATTGCAACTCAAGTCAAAAGAGGAAGGTTACCATTTGGAAGGCAAAAGCAACAGGAAAGCTTCATGTCAGGAGGTCAGGTAGTGGAGTTTTGACATCCATAGGCATATCTACACAGGCCATAATGAAAAACAAGCCACAAACACACATGCAACTAACGAAACGACAACAATACAGGGAAATGAGGACTTGCAAGTTTCTTACCATGGTAAGTCACATCTAGTATTCAAATAGACATTGATACCATGGTATATTGCAAGACCAGTCATTCACACATGATATGAGGCCAAAATAATCAGTGTGCATTGAGAGACACTAGAAATGGAGAAGTATCTGCGACTACAAATGTCGACCCGTTAAAAAAATTAAAAAAAATGAAACAAAATCAAGCAAGAGTGAGGCTGGAAAACATTTCCAAAATTGGATGGGTAGAAACATACAGGTTTCTAAAACGCCGCATAGCAATAGAGATGATGAAAACTGATCCACTAGTCCTTGCATACAAAGTTAGGTCTGAATAAGATATGCATGGTACTACATTCCCATCCGAAAAAGCAACAAAAAATAATTTATAAATACTATTAATTTTTAAATAAATATTTAGAAAAGATCTAAACAGGGTAGGAGACAGACTTACATATGATGCATATGTAAGCATCTGTCAAGGCCCCATTGCACATGAAATAAATACTTGAGGCATAAAGCCAAATTAGATGATTGCTAAAAGAAAAATCACAGAGAAAGAAAAACAGAAAAGACATGTTAACAATTAGTAAATTCATTCTGAGAGGGGAAAAACAAGAGAAAAACACACAAATAATTTAGCACAGCACAGAAAGATAGAAAAGATACATCTTCCTAGGTCCTTATAAGTACTAACAACAGCCTTTCAAATGTCCCAAGAAACGTTGCTTATATGACAATTAACAAAATTTAGAATCATTTCAGTGCCATACAGAAAAAGAAAAATGTAATGTTGTGAGAATTAACAATGAACAATGGCACCAGTAACAAAAAATTATTTTTTTAAAAATCATTTAACTAAACAAACAAACGAAAACAAAACATGAAACTTACAAACTAACAATAAGGAAGGTGGAGGCTAGTGAATTCTTTGTCATGAAGTGCAAGCGACAGAACATTCCCAAAAATGTGATCAGCACATTAACATGAAGCAGATCCACAAAATTGTAATCCAATGAAAAAGCCTTTGAGGGAAGTGCATTTGACATTTTCAAATGAAAATCTTATGAGAAAATACGAATTAAGAAATAAGAAAATAAAATTAAGTGTTAAATTCTTCTTTCCTTCGCTTAAACCGCTGTTATTTCATTGGTTACCTCAATTCTGGTGACCGGAGCAGTCAAGGGTTCTACTGTTACCCCATCACCCTCAGCTGCAGAGAGTTTGAGGTCGCGCAGGGCTGTCAGCACCCCATCGACGTTGTTGGCAGGGGCATCCCCAGCCTGAGCTTCCATCCTGCACCAATCAAACACACAGTTGCCAATGCTACATTGCCTAGACTTGTTGGCACCCTCGCATAGAGATCAAGACAGTACTCACCTGGCGAAGTGCAGCAGGGCAAAGCCGTTCTGGCCGAACCACTTGATGTTGACTGGCTTCACCTTGCACTCGGCCAGGGCAGTCTTCAAGTCACGGACACGCACGTCGGACGCGATGTTGCCGACGCGGAGGCTGAAGTCGACCGGCAGCCGCGGCCTGCCTCGGCCGAAGCGGCGCGGACGGGGCTCGCTCTCCTGGGGCCAGGCAACAAAACCAAGTTAAGCTGGGGAGCGTTTCAACCTGCGACGTCCGACGCGGAGCGGCAGTCGCCTACCTGACCGTCCTCAGTGTCCCGGCGCTGGCTGCGCGGCCGGGGCCCCGCGAACCTTCCCTGGCCAGGGAACCTGCGCGGTCTGCGCGGCTTGCGGGGCGTGCCCTCGCCCTCGGTGCCGCTGGGGCCGCCCTCCTGACCCTCCTCGTCGCCCTCCGACTTGGACTGCCGGGGGCGGCGCGCGCGCCGGGGCCGCGGGGTCCGCTCCTCGTCGCCGTGCTCGCCTTCCCCGTCGCCGCCCGTGCTGGAGCGGGGGCGGGAGCGGTAGTGCCGCGGCGGCAGCCGGCGGGGGCGGCGGGGGCGGGACTCCACGTCCGAATCTTCCTTCAGCTCAGAAGTGTCACCGGCACTGCAGGGAACACCAAATGATCGTTAAAGGGTGTGTCTACGAGATCCATGTGGAAATCTTGGAAGACCCGAGAGCACACCTGACGTCCTTCTCACGGAGCTGGCGCAATATGGGGAAGATCTTCAAACGGCGGTGAGAGAGGAGGCTCCAATTCAGACCAGAAGACTTGGGTGGATTCGGAGATACCCGTATCACTTGGGTTGGTGTCACAATGAGATTGACACCCACATCATGCTCTTTGAAGAGTTCCTCAGGTAATGCGTCAAAAACCTGAAGCAATAGTAAGAGGAATGGAGATATGACTGCTGTAACAAACTTAGGAACATCACATGGTCAAATATTTTAAAGGGTATTGAATACCTGGCTGTCATGCACAGTGGTGACCACAATTGTGTTAGGTGTAAGCATGCCTTGCTTTTGCATCATAGCATACTCAATATCAGCAAACCCTTCTCCTTTGCCAATCCTCTGACCTAGAACAGAATACATGAGCGTTGAGAGAACATTCATTTGGCATAAACAAAAAACCATACCAATCAGGCAACTATACCTTGCTTGGTCACTGCAATAGATCCCATGACAACAATATCCACTTTCCGTTCATCACTAAGCGGAACTGCTTTTCCATGGGCACCAATGGCAGTGCGCGTGGTAAGTTTCTGAACTTGATCGTCAGGAAGGTCATCTGGCACTTGGATGCATTTCACAAGGCCTTTCCGAATAAAAAGTGGTATCTGGATCAGCAGAGTCTTCTTAGCCTGAAGACAAACAAATTATTTAAAGTAGAATGAAAAGAATAAGTATTGTAAAACACAGTTACTTTATTGTTAGTTGAAAGTTAGCAGAACAAACCTGAACAGTTAAGTATTGGACACTTTCTTGAGCCTTGTCGGCATTTATGCAAATTGATTTTGCATTCTTAAATTCTTCAGTCTCAGCAAAGCGTTGAGCTGCCTCATCCGAACCCTTAAAATAAGGGATTCGGTTCAGGTAGATATTCCCTGTCACGATACTGTCTGCCTGAAGTTTGGCCCAAGTATCTTTACGGATGGAGGCCTTCGTAACTTCTGCAGCATTGTCTGAAGCTGAAAGAAAACAACAGGTGCAAATCAGAGCAGAGAATCCAAAGGACCTGCCAATCAAAGCCAGTTAAAAGAAACAGGTGCAGGAGCCATAACATCTTCCCCCAAACAACAAAACTTGACTCTAGACTAGACTCCAGCGACGCCATGTAGCCAGAGACAACGCTGCAGGAAATAATTTGACGCGAGGGGGCCCCAAGGGCTAGACTGTCGGGGGTGAAAGGGACGGAAGTACGGAGAGTTGGACATGTAAAGGGCGCCGCCGCTGCCGCTCGGCGTGAGCCAGCGTGAGCGTGGGCGTGCAGAGGAGGCGTGGCGAGCCGTGTCACAACGCCCCGGACGGCGACCCAGGCCGAACCACCGCCAGCGTTGCATCCAGTGCCCGTCCACCAAATCCTACAGGACGCCGACGAATGTGTCCAGAAGCCGCGGTCCGCAGGGCACAGGAACTAGCCTAACAGCTTGGGACATACCTGGAGGATCTTCCGACGTCGTCATTTTAGCTTCAGATGAGATGACTTGCGCTCGAGTCGGATGCGTAGATGATGGACACACTAATGCAGTTACTGCATTTATTGGTGGCGAAACGCGACCGTTATCTCCTTTACACTAAAAAGTAAAAATAGAATTAATCATTTTCAGGAGCAACGGCTTACAACGAAGACTCCCGATTCAGGGTGGCCAACATACTTAAACAAATGAGCCGTTGACTGTCAAAATACTGGCACTATGAAGCGGAGGCGACAATTCCGCGCTGGCTTGGATATTCTGCTCAGATCAAATCATTGTTGCAGTTGCCTCTTGAACAAAATAAATCATGTCTGAAAATAATCTCGCTTTTCATTTTACCTGGAGAAGCTGAGTTTTCTTCGTTTTCAGAAAACGTTTCTCCGGAACCAGAGGTGACACCGAACTGAAATATAACAAAAGTCTTTACTCTTCGCCACGTTTTAATCAAGGTATTCAAAGAGACTTTTCGTCTAAATGTTTGAAGAGATGGTGACGTGTGTGGGTTGGTACGAGCAAAAATTCCCCCCGCCCCTTTGACTTCCTCCGACCCCCCCCCCCTCCCGCCCTCACCCCGGTCCGGTTGTAAACACTAGACGAGTGAACAGTCCTCTTCATTGTGGTAAATTTTGTACAACTTTCTGCTGACAACTGTTTGCTTCAATCGTATTCACCTTATGACTTAACATTTGTAATTACGCGTACATCTTACTTCTAGTTTAACATGTCCATGAAGAATAAAGTACCTCAGTGGCAGAATGTTTTGGACAGTCTAACCAAAAAGTCGAAGGAATGGAATCTTTTCTTAGGGGTGGATACTAAAAGTGAAATCAGTATTGTCCAATCCTTTCTAAAGAATGATTCTCTAAGGTTTGTTGAGAGATATAAATCTGTAAAAACTTTCAATTGTTCTTCCTTTTATATCATGGCACTCCTTTTGCAACACGCTTTCTGTTTTATAGGTCTTACTTGAATGAATGGATAGAGCTCTGTTTGAGTAATACCTCAATGAAGTCTCTAGATGAATCAGCAGCTTTGCGAACAAAAGGAAATGAGGCATTCAAGAAACATCTTGATACCATGAGCCTTATGCTTTACACTGATTCTATTCGATATGCTCCTTATGGTAGTGCAGAGCATGCTCTTGCTCTAGCCAACCGTTCAGCTGTTCTCTACCACTTGAAAAAATTTAAAGTGAGTTTATTTAATGACTTCAGAATGCTGTCTGTATTGGACAAAGGAAATCAATTAATGTTCATTCAACCTGTTTCATTATCAGTTGTGTAATTTTCACAGGAATGTGTAAAAGATGCAGAGAAAGCTTTAACATTGCCTTACCCTGGAAGATTAAAATATAAACTTCTGTTGCGTTTGGCTCGCAGCTACTTGTCCCTTAATGATTCCAAAAATTGTGAAGTGTCCCTTCAGCGCTGTAAAGCAGAAATATCTCAAAGTGGCAGTGGGAATTCCATGGAGGATTATAATTCAATACAAGCAGAACTTGATGAATTGCGGAATGGAGAGTCTAAGAAAACTGAGACGGGACCTGTACAAGATGTGCTTCCCTGTTTATTGCAGGGACCAAGTTCACACTTTCCTTTTGCATCTTCTGCTCTTGAGCTGAAGTATTACTAAAATGTCGGTAATCAATTTATTATTGGTTCAAATACAGGAATTAAAACTGGTTTTATATTTCAGATATTCTGAAAGCAAAGGCCGATATGTTGTGACAAATCAAGATATTAGGCAGGGTGACATTTTATTTGTGGAGAAGCCATATGCTTTTGTTGTTTTACCAGAACAATACAAAATTCACTGTCATCATTGCTCAAGGACATTAGTAGCACCAGTACCGTAAGTTACACCTTTTTAAGGAAAGAACAACATTAAAGCAAACAGATCATTAATGGAAATTTCCTTGTTTCAGATGCAGGAACTGTGTTGATGCTCTTTTCTGTGATGAAGCCTGTGAGGTTGCTTCCTTTTCAAGCTACCACCGTTGGGAATGTGGGGCAATTGATTTAATGTCATCTGTTGGTGTGGCCCATCTTGGATTAAGAATAGTTCTCACCACAGGCTTGCCTGAGAAAATTTTTGACAGGTCACATGCAGCTGCTCACCTCATTCGTTCCTGTGCCGGAAGTTTTGGAAAACTTGAGGACCCTTATTCAACAGTTTATTCACTTCTCCCTCATCTAGAAGATATGTCACTTGAAGATTTATTTCAATACACTGCTGTAAGTGAAATTTTACATTGATAGCATCATTTAGCGTAAGTTATAGAGTAGTTATTTGATATGTCACTTAATTCCAGACTGCTGAATTACTCACCTTATTTCTGATGAACAAGACGGACTATTTCAATGATAAAGATAAATTAGCAGGAAGAGGAAGTGGAGTTGTTGCTCAAATTTGTGCTTTGCTTCTGCGGCACATAGCACAGCTGGTTTGCAATGCTCATGCTATAACCAAATTAGATTCTGATAAAACGTCTGCTAAAATGTCAGTAGACAACTGTAATACTGTGGTGTCAGAGAGTCAGCAGCGCATTGCCACAGCTATATTTCCATCTGCCAGCATGATGAATCATTCTTGCAACCCTAATATTATCAACAGGTAATAGATTTAAAAATACAGTTAACCAAAGCTTCCTTTTTTTAAGTTATATACGTTTAAAAATAAAAATGTAAATTACAATTTTCAGTTTCTTCAATGAAATGCTAATTGTGAAAGCAAGCCGGAATATTCCAAAAGGAGAAGAAGTTTTCAATTGCTATGGTGAGTGGTTATGCACCAATTTACTTTACATCTTCACATATTTTTGTTCTACCTGTTTGTTTCTGACGTTTTTGTTATTCTTTCTTGTGAAGGGCCTCACTTTCAACGAATGGGGACAGCTGAACGACGGGCAGCCCTTCAAGCTCAATACTTTTTCCATTGTTGTTGCACAGCTTGTACAAGTAATCCAGGAGAATCCTTTGATCCTGTACAGGAGCGCCTATGGGCTCTACGATGTTCATCTTGTAGTGGACCTCTGATAAATGAAGCTCCTGGTCGAGAACCTGCTGGTAGTAAAGTTGCTCTGAGAGACTTGTCGAACTCTCATATCATGGTGTGTGATTCCTGCGGATCTCATCAGCCCATCAGTGATCTAGTTCGTGATTCTTTCTCTGCTCTCAGTCTGTTTAGAGAAGGTACGGACACAACCTTTGCTTTATCTTTCTGGCACCTATTAACCCTACGCAAAGAACTCTTTTAAGAGAACAATAAAACTCATCTAGGCTGTCAGCTGATGGATGATGGTCACATGCAAGATGCTCTGAATGTTTTGAATCGTTGTCAGCAATTACAAGAGCGAGCTCTGTACAGGAGCAACAAAGACCTTACTGCAACCTATGATATGTTGGCAAAATGTTATGCTACGTTAGGTAAACTTTCCAAAAGGTGTTTTATTTTAGAAAATATTTTCTGCTCTAGTTTAATATTTTTTATTTCCTCTAGGGCACTATAGCAAGAGTGTGAATTATTTAGAGATCATGTTGCCAGCTATTGAGGAACAATATGGACCTAACAGCATTGAAATAGCTAATGAACTTCAGAAACTGTCTGACGTAATGATGTGCAACATTCGGACAATGGAAACAACTCCTTCAAGGTGTTGATTATTGTCCAGAATTTTGTGAATTTACGATTTTTTAAGGTAGTTTATGCCACTGTTTTCCTTTTGCAGAGATGTTTTAGTGAAAGCATCAGATGTGGTGGAAAGAGCCCTGTCTATTACCTCTGTCCATTATGGTCAATGGAATCAAGGATGGCAAGACCTAGATAAGAAGAGACTAGAGCTCAAACTGATGAATGAAATGGCTGCCGTGCAGGGTACTATGAAACACAAAATGAAATTCTGAGCTACAAACTGAAACTGTCAAACTAAATTTTGTGTCTCTATGAATGTTGTTGTTTCCTCTTCCACCATCTACTGTCTGAGGAAGGGATTAAGAATATAATATACTCATTAATTAATTACTTCTTTAGTTCCTGAATAGAACAACTAGTAAATGTTAACATATACAAATGGCAGTTAAAAATCACATACAATAATACATTGTTACCTAAAACTTGTGGGCTACAAACCATTGGTCAAAAAAGTTACTCTTTAGTTGAATGTAATGTTGAAACCATACACAATTACAAACAATAATTAATATTTAATCATTATGTTTTTGAGCACCAGTTAATTTGTTGGCTTGCCACCAAGGGGGAAGCTGTTTCAGAAATTATGTCAGAACACGAAACCTTCAGGGTGAAATGTAGATATGATACTACAGTACACAAGTAATCAAATGAACTTAGTAAATTCAGGCACACGTTACATCAAAGTAGTGACACAAGTAATAATTAACATGTTAGCAATACTGGTTAAGAGTACTCCTAATGTCTCACTACTAAGTACAGTCATAAACAATCTTGGTTGCAATACAACACAGATAACAACACTGCAAAGCAAAAACCTATCATCACATAATCTATGAAGCATTCTGATGTAAATCTATGAGTTGGGAACTATGAAAGCAGTAGGAAGCTTAAAATACCATACTTAGGTTTTTCATGCCTAGTGGTAATACTGAACAGTAATTTAACAAATTGCCATGTATTAAAATCACTAAAACATGGTTTTGAAATTGAAGTTAGTAAGGGGGTGGGCACATTTCGAGCAACGAATATTGAAAGATAAGAGAGCACTACAAAAGCCTTGAAAGAAGCCTCGGCCGTCGACCGAGGAAAGTATCTAACAGTCTCTAGATATGGAAGCAAACTGACCACTTGACACAATGTAAAAATAGTTCAGCTCAGCCTCACAATGCATCCACAATTACTATGTCTGTCCATTAAGAACACGATTAAAGGCACAAATCATTCAATAACACTAACAGCAATCAGTCGCGGATCCAAGGGCAAGGGCGGCTAGCCCGAGGAGCCGGCGCCCCACATCAATCTGCTGCCAAGAGGGTGGGCAGAAAGACACACTTCACCTCTGCATGTCATTCCCATTACACAAACACTCCTCCATTTTTTTTGGCCCCACTTCTCAGGACATTTCTGGATCTGCCAGCGATAGCAATACATAATAATAATAAGAAGACAAGTACGAGCACTGGATCTAAACCTTTGCTTAAATTAATTAGGAGTGAAAGAGCAATAAATGCTTTGTGCCCAGCAATTCATTTATGATCACTCTTCAGTTCTCTGAACAAGTTTAATTTTTTTTTTTTTTTTTTTTTAAATTACAAGTAAAGGCAATTGTGCTGAAGCCAGAAAGTTAACATCCATGGACAAATATTACACTTCCTTTGGTCCACCAAAGCATGTTGTACTTCTGAATAATACAGTGATATGAATCACTATGCCATGGTTATTTTAAACTAAGTACATGTACAACAGTACAATACAGTTTAAGAGTATCAGCTTAAAATGTTTGTACAAAATAGTATTCAAAAGGGAATACATCAGATCCATCAAAATAATTATCATCTTTAAAATATTAACAAACAAGCACCAATTCACAGCAGTCAAGCTTACACCTATATACAAATCATAAGTACAAAAGCAGTCACACATAATTATTGAAGCAGTTCCAAATTTATAGCTTATTTATGGAAACTCTAAATGAATGAATGAGTGACCTTGGCCTGAGTTTCAACCCAGTTATAGGTTTAGTCAAAAGAAGTCAAGGGAAAGACTCCAAAATTAACAGTGACTGTTTCAAGTTCAAGGTGGTTCCACAATGGCACCTTTTCCCCAGGGTGGGAAGGTCAGTCATTTTTGTGTCAAAATAACATCAACTTGACACAAAAGGTCAATTGAAGGTCAAGATTGGGGACAAAAGTATAAGCACTGTACAAAATTGAAAGAATACAAAGCTGCTTATGAAGCTGATGCAGTAATTAGGCAGAATATTATCAAAAATACATAGTTATTAGGGTCACAGTTTTTCACAATATTTTAATGAAGTGTATGTAGTTAATCACAATTATGTTCAAGCATGGAGGCAAGGAGAGAGAAAAAAAAATTAAGGAAGTATGTACTGCACTTCCCTGCAGAGGGTTGTTCAATCTCTAAAAAGAAAATCTTAACAAGCCAATGATCCATAATCAGTCAAGCTTAAATTGGTTGGTGCAGAAGGACATCAAACCGCACACATCCAAATAACAAAAATGACTATTAACTCATCCACAATTGCTATAGGAAAAGAAATAGACAAACATAAATTGACACTGAAAATAGTTACCATCTATGCAACACAATTGTTAAGTAAAAAAAATTGTTAGTTACAACAGTTAAAAAAGTCATCACTTTGACAGTTTTCTGTAAAAATAGTACATACTATTAAAAAAATAAAATATTAGATCAAATAACAACAGTAGATACAGTATTTAATAATGCATGAGATGTTCATTTAAAAATCCAGCCTATGCAAAAATTGAAAAAGGAACTCAGTTAAAAGGAATGAACTGGATAGACATTGTTCGGTGTTATATATGTTAAAAAAGTTGTTAAAACAAAAACCAAAGATTAAGAACCAGAGAGAATAGTTGATCCAGCTGCCATTGTACGAAAACCAAAAAGTAATTAGATATAAATGACCATCTCTTCACTTTCAGACGGACTGACAGAAATATACAGAGCACATGCACACACACTAACAGTTATTCAGCACATTCATTCAAAGCTGAATGACATTCTATATTTCTTTAGTCAAATGCACACATCAACAAACCTGAATGAAGTTCTAATGAAGTTCTTTTAAATTGATTCTGCAGTATCATTCACATTGAAGTTACACAGAAGAAATAATATTACTGTACATTAAAATAGGTGAAGGAACTCGTAGTCTTACCCTCACCATTCATAAACTGGTGAAAAATGAGTGATTTTACAACAAATTATGACAAGAAAATGACCAAACAAACATTAACATTTTCATCGTTTCATTTTTTCCAGAATAGGAAGAACCATATCAAATGTGGGCCGTTTCCCAGGATCTTCATTCATGCAGATGCGGATCATTTTGGCCATGTGCTGTGAAATTCCTGGTGGGATACTAATGCGCAGTCCTTCTAAAGCAATCTGAAAACAGCAAGGTACATTCTTAGGCTGTTGACATGAGGGTTTCAAGAAAGATGATGCTAGTTCTTTATTACTGTTCATACCTTCATGCCAGTTTCCATGGGTGATAGATCAGCAAATGGCACCTCACGAGTAGCAAGTTCCCACAGAAGAACAGCAAAGCTCCACATGTCACAAGCCTCCCAATTTCGCTCCTTGGGTTTTTTCTGGAGAGCTGGTCATTAAACAAAAGTTTTTAGCACAAATCACAAAATTTCACAATTTTAAAACAAATTTTTTGAATTTTACCCTCTGGTGACATCCAAGCTGGTTGATAAATGCGTCCCTTTTCTTGGAATGAAAACTTTGCATCGGCCATATTTATTCTTGCTGTGAGGTCCTCATCAATCTATGAAAAGAATGGAACTTAATACTTAACAACAAATACATCACCTTCTCTTAGATAATGCACAAATTTTCTACAACTTACCATAACGTGCCTGCTGTTCAAATGGTATTGAGGTATGATGCGTTCTAAACTGTGCAAGAATGCCATGCCACGTGCAACATCAACTGCTAAGCGCAGAGCAGCTGCAGTGTCCACAACAACACCAGTGCCTTCATGTAAGAGGGTGTACAATGATCCCCAAGGCATGTGCTGATTAATGACAACGAGGTTGGGTGGAGAGTTGCAACATCCAATTACAGGCATGACATTTGGATGAGAGAAAATTCTGTCAACAGTATTAGAATTAGTAGGGCAAAGATGGTATTATAAACAACATCCTCTAATAAATTGTTGATAAATACCGGAGTTTTGGAAATTCTTCATTGAAATCTCTAGAAACTCGAGCATTGCAATCACGTACAGATAGAATCTTGGCCACAATATCATTTTTTTGCCAACGGCCTCTCCATGTTACTCCAGATGGGGTTGTTGCAATCTGAATCTGAAGATGGAGGTCCTTAATATTTATGCCTTTGTGGCGGGATAATGTGGCATCGCCTGTCAATGCACACAAATTACACTTATAGACATCATGTTTAGTCAATAGTTTTGATTTAGAAATCTGTTACAAATATTGATGCAACTTACGGCTGCGAGTTTTTAAGCCAAGCCAACTTTGATCCTTGAAAGTAATTTTCTTCAAATCTTGTCCCATTTCAACAGCCATCTCTGAAAAGTGAACAAGAAAAAAATCAATTTAACACAGAATGTTACAGCAGCAGATTTAAATATTATATCTTGAGATCTTTTAAAAAAGACAATCGGTAAGTTAAATTATACCATGTAATCTCTTAGCAAGGGATCCTCTAGACTTATCAAGAGGTGTGTCTCCATCTTTATTCGCAAGAGCTATTAAAGCCCCTTGAGCAACAAGTTCTTCCGCCAAAGTCTGATAGCCCCAGAAGCAAGCATAATGGAGAGGAGAATTTCCATGTTCATTCGTGAAATTGATGTCAGCTTTATTTCGCAACAGCTACAACAAAGTAAAAAGAGATTAGTATTAACGTAGAAACGGAAGGTTAACCACTGGGTGCAAAACTAAGTTTGATCATTACCATGTGAACAATTTCTCTGTGTCCATGGGCTGCAGCAAGATGCAATGGTGTGTCATCACCACGGTTAGTAGCATTTATACGAGCTCCACGTTGGATGAGAAGCTCAGCTATTTTGTAGTGCCCCTCTTTTGCTGCCCAGTGCAATGGACTGAATCCATGATCATCTCTGGAAGAGAAGGGAACATGGTTATTTGTTGGCAAAAACTCAACATTAAAAATGCAAGTGTCAACAAGAATGGATAATAATTAAGAATAAAAGAGAAAATAATTGAGGGAAATTCAGAAGGTTTAACAGGAAACAAGTGGGAGGGGCACTGTTGCCATAAATGGGAGCCATAGAAACCCCCACCTACACACAACTGGCATTTCACTTCCTACACTTTCCTTAAAGGAACTGCAGGTTTGGAAAAAGTCTTTAACCACATATTGTATCGAAACTAAATGAATGAAACGAAATTTTACACTCACCCTTGATTCATATCATGTTCAGTGTCGTCTAACCAAACTCGGACTTGCATAGCATTGCCTTCACGGCACCAGTGAAAGATATCCTCCATTTCTTGTCAAAAACTTGAGACAAAATAGAAGATAGACGGCTGGCAAAGTTCACCTCTTTGGAGATGAATAAACTGTTATCTTCAATCCACGTTTTCAGTCATTCCATCGGATGTCTAAAAATAACAATAACTGGGCTACAGGCAGGACGCAGCAACCGAAGCAGAAACATGTGCACAAGATCACAAACTATTCAATATCACCATGACGTTTGTACTCAAAAAGTGTTTGACATATCGAATAAGAGACTAAATAGCGCACTTAAATATATTTAACATGCATCAAATCTCGATAAGTGGTTTTATTTACTGAAATTAGGTGACAACCTACTTTGACATTACACTCACGCAAACTTACGCCTACTGCTGTGAAGTCGTACCAACTCTCAGACATGAAATGATGGTGTCTTTGAAGTAAAAAAAGACCATTTTGAAATGACTTGGTCTAGAGAAATGATCTTTGTTTCGTTTGTTTTCGATCTCAGAATCCAAGGAATCTAAAAATAAATGATCTTTTTCCGAAATTTCCGACATAAATATGACAGCCTGAGTAGCCAACTTTCTCATATCGTCGAGAGAGGTGGTGGGGGTAGCTGAAGAGTCTCGCTTCTGTTTCTTCGGCACCTAGGTTTAGCAGAAGCTCCCGACGTCACTTCCTTCGGACTTTCTTTTCCTTGGAAAGCAGAAGAAAAATCGAGACATTTGTCAGCGGTAGTCGAGCCCGATTTAATTTTCGTCAACGTGCTTGAGCGTCCCGCCTAACAGCGAGCAAAAGCTTTGTACGGAGCCAGTGAAACTGCAAGCTTGAGAGGGAACTACTTGACGCGCGCGGCCCCGGTGCACGAACTTCCGGGCCTTGGGCAGCCCTGGGCGCACGAACAAATTCTGACTGAGTGAAAACGAGGGTTAAATCGCTATTCAGGAGAAGGATATGTCGGACCGCGAGAGTGGAGATGACCAGCCTCAGGGTCAAAGTAAGAGATGATTTCTGCCCATTGCTCACGTAGAATTTGATGCTGTATCTTTCTGCACTTTAGAAATGACTAAGGGCCGTTTAAATTGTGTTTTCTGGCCCTGCGAATGCTAGGATCTTCCTGCCAAGTCAGTTCAAGATGGCGCGTGAAGTAACCAACCCACATATCTTGCGATTTCTAGTGTCAACCGAAGTGTAGTCGACATTAATCGTTGTGGACAATGCTAACCAGTGATTCGACGCGTGTGTTAGTACCGTGGACTGGAGAAGTCACTCCTATATTCTCCTGTCGACTTGCGCTAGGGCCCTCGACCGTAGCTCGGTCCGAGGTTATCGCATTGAAGACATAAGAAATTAGCCCTTTAGCTTGTGTTGAAACTAGTGATCGTGAAAAGAAACAGTAACCGAGGTGTTAGCTCGCCGCGCAAATGACACTTGCATTGAAACATGGCCCAGCGTTGTCACAAGGAATTGTTCTTGACCTAGGTTAAGTAGGGGTCTGGTCTACTGACATTGATGTTAAGCCCTTTCACAGTTCAAGGGACAGGGCCTAAGTATGCCAGACACATTCCTTGACATGCCATGATGTTTGCAGCATGTACTGCTAGGCGTGTCTCCCTCTCGGAGTCGTGCTGCGGCCGTAGTATTTGCCACTTTGACAGCCATCAGCTTTAAAATAAAAATATTGATCCTTTAGTTGCCCTTTGACACATGTAAGATGGGCTTTTATTTGTGAAATGAGGACTCATGTGTCTTACCTTGGCATCATTCCAACAGAAATACCATAAGAAGATAGGACAATTTTTTTTTCAAACAATTTTGTCTTAATGTAGAAAAATTTGTGTTTATATAGTATCTTTACTGCTTGTTCATGCAGTTGTTAGTGAAAATAAATGATAAGTGTTATTCTGTTGAGGCTATGCTGGTCTTACTTGGTCTTACTGCAGATTGTTTGTTCTGTTGGCCCTGTCAAAATCTCAAGGTCAATCTGAAACAAGTTTTTGCTTGTTTCTTATTTCACATTAATTGAATGGAAGTTGTTGTCATTGAAACCATGTGACATAACGTATGTTTGATTGGAAGGAAGGATGGTTGGTTGTTATGTCAATATGTTTATCTCACTTCAATTGTCAACCAGCGTTTTTTTTTTTTTTGTTTTTTTTTTTGTTTTTTTTTTTAATAACTTATTCATGAGGCACTCTTGGAGTCTGAACTCTCTCTCTAGCATCATTTACCTATCATCCAGCTTTTCAATTTTAGATCCTCACTGGTTTCAAGCCAGCAATTTGTTGTTTTCTAACAGGTGTCATTTTGTGGTTGCAGGTAAATACGGACAAGGAGGCATGGATAACGTCGGAAACTCCGATTTTGACTCCGGTAAGCACCTCCAGTTCACCAGAACTCACATCCAGGCGTCGCGTCCACGCGGCCTTCTTGATAGTCAATGTACAAGATGGGCGGATCAATCAACGAGCGCCACGCCCCGCCACGCCCCCTTCGCGCGCCGTGCCCCCACCACGCCCCCTTCCGCCCGGACTACTGTCACTGCCGTTTGAGACATTTAGTCCACATTCCGCGCTGCTAGTTGCGGAGTGGTGCAGGGAGTGGTCAGGATGCAGGATGGTGCCCGGTCGTTGTGACTTCGCGGCCAGGAAGCGGTGCCAGAGCGTCTCTGCGTCGACCTGGCCGCCAAAAGGGCCGAGAAGCGTTCGACACTCGGCCTGGGTGGGAGTCGAACCCGCCTCCCACTGCACCGAGTGCCATGCACCAGCGTGGGCGCCTGCTTGCACTTGGCCGCGGCGGTGACCTTGACGTGCACCAGGTGAAAACGCTTGGCTTGGCCGCGGCGGCGCCTGCTCGGTCAGCTGATTCTCTTGACGGGGAAGTCGGCGCTGCTTCCCCCTCCCCGCCTCCCGCCCGCACGGCGCTGCAACGGTCTCGCCGTCGTGGCGGTCCGTCCCGGCTGCAGGCAGTCAGCTGACGCGGTGCCCCGCCCCCTCCCGCTGCACTAGCCAGCCAGCCAGCCATGCAGAGGAGGGTCACCCCGCGGCGCCCCGCCCTACCCCACACCGCGCCTCGCTGTGCTGCCCCGCCCGCGGCCCCCGAGGGGTGGTGGTTCTCTGAGGGGCCGTTGTCTCACACCGCAGCGACCCCTGCAAGCCGCAGCGGGGGCGTGCATACACTTGGATACGGGGCGCATATCGCGCGCCTAAGCCATGCAGCCTTGCCGCACTGCGCCCCGCCCCCCGCCCCGCCCCGCCGCCCGGTCCGTGGCGGCTATGGCGCGCGCTATTTCGAGCGGCCCTTCGGTGGGACGCGGGCGAAAGCGGCGTGCGGTCTGCACCCGGCTCTGGCCCTGAGCCCGGCCCTGCGACCGGTCCTTGGGATTCCAGTGGCAGGGCCACCTCGGATGGCCGAAGCCTGGTCGGCGGCGTGCGGCGCGTCCAGGTGGGCCAGGTGGGCCCGCGCTGGCTGGCCTTGTGCGCTCGCGCCCGAGACCCCTGGCGTGCACTCCGCAGCGTGCACGTCAACATATGGACCGAGCCGGATCGATCCGCTGGTGCTCCCCAACCCCCGCTTTGTTTTCTTTTGCCGTGCCTCCGCCCGCCCTGGAGGAGGCCCTCTCCGCCGCGCCCTGCCGCCCTGCCGCCCTGGCGCCGGACCCGCCGGAGTGGCGTCACCAATCTACTCATCGCAATGAGAATTTCATCACGCGGGGAAGGGCGTTGGGAGGGGGGGGGGCCTCGGGCGAGGCTCTGCCGACGCCTTGAGCCAGACCGGCCTGGCTTAGCCCTGCCTGCGCCGCTCATTCAAAATGGAGGGCTATTGGTTGGCGAGCTCCACGCGGGGCGCTGAACCCGGCCACGCAACGCAAGCCGTGCAGCGCCCCGCCCGTTCGGCTCGCGTGCATCACTCGTGCGCTGTTTTTGCGCGTTTTGGCGCGGCTTTCGGGACGTCACCTTATCGGCCCGACAAAAAGAGAAGTCTCGGGGGGAGGCTGCTGCCGGCCGGTCTGCCGCGGCCCGCCGTGTCACCAGTGACGCAGAGGCGTGACGCGGCGGCGCGCATGACGTGTCGCGACATTCCACCGCCATGAGTTGGTCGCCGGTTCGACTCCCCCCCCTCCCTCCCCCTGTCCCTCTCGCTGCCCCTCTTCATCGCGCACTCGACCTGCTCTTCACCTCGCCTCTCCGCCCCCTTCTTCCGTCCATAAACATGAATGAAGTTCCGAGTACGAGACACAAGACGCGCGGGGAGGGGTCGGGCCGTGCGCGTAGAGTCGCGGCGTGGCGCGGCGCGGCGGGGCCGTCAGTGTGAATGGGCCCGGGTCTGCGTGGTCTGTGCCGCCGTGCATCAGTGTGGTGGTGGGGCCCGGACGGCCCGGACGGCTCGGCGACATGAAGGACCGCGACGTGCGCGCCGGTCCTGACGACCGCGACGATGGCTACGTCCGCGGCGACGCGGGCCTCCTCGAGGACAGGCTGGCTGGCGGCGTCGGGGACTTCCGCGTCGAGGCGCCGCAGGGATTAACGGACGCCGATGGCCGCGACGGCGCGCCATGGAAGGTGCTCTACTGGACTCCCCCCGGTATGCGGCGATGCAGTGCGCGCGCCTCTGTGTGTGTGTGTGCGTGTGTGTGCGTGTGTGTGCGTGTGTGCGCGCGCGCGTGTGCGTGTGTCCAGTGCGTGCGACCGGCCAAGTGTTGCGCAATGACCGTCGGCGATGTGCGCGCGGATCGCGGTGCCAAGTGCAAGTAAGAGTGACGGTGCAGGCGGCGTTTGTCTGCGCGCCGCGCGGCCCACCGCGGCCGTTGACATCTGGGGCCGGCGCCTGGGCTGCGCCTGGGCTGCGCTATGCTGGCTATGCGCTGAATTGGGAGAGCCCCCTCCTCCCCGCTCCCTTTTCCTCTTGTGCAATCGTACGTGTGTGCGCCGTGGAGCTTAGTTTTTGATGTCTTGGTGCAGGGCGGCGGTGTATCACGACGGTGTCGTAACCCTGTATTACGCCATTGAAAGGCTACATTTTTGTCGCATTGGCCCCGAAATGGCATGACGTTTGCGCTCGCGCTCAAAGTATGACGCGAGTGTGCACCGCCCCGCAGGCGCGTGTCCCAGTGAGTCGGCGTGGCCCGGCCCGGCCCGCCCGGCGCGTCATCGGCCGGTGACTCGCCCTGCACCGAGTGGGAGTTCGCGGAAAGCCGGCCGATACTGGGGCTTGAGGCTGTTCGCGGTGCGGGCAGCATGACGGGCAGCATGCCGGGCAGGGCGAGGCGCGGCGGGTAGGCCGTCCCGCACGCGTGTCTGTCGGCGTGCGGCCTACGCTCCAGGCGCCCGGCACGGCTCCAGTGCTACTGTATAAGGACTGCTGCGCGCGGCCCCGTGTGGCCCGAGACCTGGTAAAGATGGTGTTCTTCGGACTCCAAATGTACTTTAAATTAACACGAGAAGGACAACATTAAAGCACGCCAAAACAACAATAATTACGACAAATGCATTTGGTATCAACGCGGCATTGCTGAGCGAAGCGAAGCACCCTGTTTGGGATTTTAAATAGCCGAATTGTCCGCCCCCGATACCTTTAGTTTACTAGAGGCATCTTCCTCTTTTTATTTTTACTATATTCATGTTTGTATGCATAGGCCCAGCTCTATAGGCCAAGCTCCACAGGTCAAGCTCCATAGGCCAAGCTCTATAGGTACAGCTCTGTAGGCCAACATGCATTTGCATCTGCCAAAAAAGCCAGCTCAGCATGAAGGCCGAAGGCCTTCACCCGGCTAGTTTAAAGTACATTTGGAGTCCGAAGAACGCCAAAATAACAGCATCTTTACCAGGTCTCGGGCCACACGGCGGGTTGCGGCTTTGCGCACCTCGCGAGGCCTGGCCGCTGTGCGCTGCAATCTGGCGTCGCCGTCGGTATGCCGTCGGCGAGGTGTTTGCCCGGACGGAGGCTCCTTATCGGCGCGGCCGGCGGTGTATCGGTGACTCACTCGCCGCAACCTCTTATTGGACCGAATCAGGGGGACTCCCCGCCCCACTCTCGCACCCCTTCCGGTCGCCTCGTGAGTGCGGCAACGCGATGCCCGCCGAGAGCTTTGCTTGCCGCTGTGCGTCAGCGGGGCCGTGACGCCGTGACGCGGAAGGCGCCTGGACGGCGAGATAGGGGTGGCCTGCTGCCCCGACGCCCGCCGACGCCCGCCGACGCCCGTCATGGGAGGACCCTCCTCCCCCTTTCCCCGCTCTCATAACGCGCGCGTTCTTGGCATCGCCTTATCTCAAGTGTGTGTGTGTGTGTGCGTGCGTGTTCGGGCCGGCGTCTGGCGCCCTGTCCGTCACGGCGCGGCGCGTCACGGGATGCCTGCCGGCCCCGCTGCGGCCCAGATAAAGGGTTTTCGGCAGGCGAGGCGCTGGCCAAAGTTCGCCGTGCGATGCTGAGCTGCTGTGCAAGCGGCGGCCCGCGTGGCCCTGCGCGGCGGAGCGGCGCGCACGTCAGCGAGACCCCCTTGTTGAGCTGCGGCGGGCTCATCCTTTGTCCTGCGTTACGTAACTGGTGGACGCGGGCGGCCCGGCCCCACCCCCTGGAACGCCGGTCCACGCCGGCTCGTTTCCACCCCACTCCGCGCGCCACCCCCTCTGCCGAGGAGGCACTAGGGTTGAGGCACGCCAGGCACCCCGAAGGTCCCGCCGCCGCCACCCCCGCGCCGTGCCCTTCACCCCCACCCCCAGGGTGGCCATGCTCACCCGAGTTGCCGTAGGGGCGGTAAGGACGGGGCGCGCCCCACCCCAACAGCTGTTGTCGTCAGCTGGGTCCCGCCATGCTATGTACCACCATGGTCCCGCGCCTTGCCGCGCTCGCGGACGGGCTGCCGGCGCCACCTAGCGGCCGCGCGCGGCACCTCGCCAGCCCGCTGGCCTGCCCAGCCTGCCCTGGCCTGCCTTGGGGCCCAGCGGAAGGGGGCCCAGGTGGGGGGCGGGGGCGGCACCAGGCATTGATCGGCTCGGGGCGTGGCGGGGCGTGGCGGCGGTGGAGGCGGCACTGCTGTATGGCCTTGCTCCCTCCCGCTTCGTCCGTTTGCCAGCGACCCTCCCCTCCGGCCGTCCTCAGTGGCGTTTTCACTTGCAAGTCTTCGTGGATGTTGATTGAGAACGCCCCTGTCGGCACCTGGAGGGCGCGGCCCCGGTCCAGCGCGGGATGGCGATGGTGGGCCGACGTCGCCGACAAGCCGTGACGCACGGTGCCGCGGGGATGCAATGGCGAGCCAGCCCCCAGGCCAGCATCCAGGCGTCTCGCTCTAAGGGGCGGCCGGACTGGCTGCCCCGATTATGTTTGGTTTGGTCTCCTCCGGACTTGAGCCGGAGAAGGCGGCGCGGCGGACGAGGCAGAGCGGTCCTCGGCGGGGCCTCTCGGCCTAGTAAGGCCGTTTGTGAGACTAACCTTTGATTTCAACCTGACGAGTTGAGCTTTCGCCAAGGGGTCCACCACTCAGCTCAGGAGTGTACACAGGATTACTGATTACCAGTGATTACCTACAAAAATACTCAAAAAAGTCTATTATTTTGGCCAGCTAACAGCATTTTTGGCCTATTTTCATGAGAAAACCCCCCAAAATCCGATTATAAACAGCGAAAATAGTCAGTTTTGGCGTGTGATTACCAATGACCACTGGACGATGTGTACACACGATTACCAGAGTAGTGGACCCCTCGGCTTTCGCACACTTCTCGTTCATATCTGTAGCCTGGATGCCGGGATGCTGGGGCCGGAAAATCAGAAGCAGCAACTGGGGAATAAATGATTGGTTGACGGACCTGCTTATTTTTCTGCGCAAACTTATGATGAACTAACCCTTCTGTTTGTTTCCTGTGTTGTAGGTAAGTGGTCAGGTGAAACGACGCCCCAGAGCTCGCCGTCGGTAGGAGCCTCCACGCCAGCAAAGACCAGGGCCGGACAGGCGGGCCAGCACAGGGATGCCAGGGAACCCAGGGAACCAGCAGCGGGTTCGTTTATCCGGGCGACAGGGTTTATGTGTTTGTGGTCGGCTAGGTTGGGGTCTTCCCTTGGTTGGGGTCTAGCGGTCTAGCGTGCACGGGGAGAGGGTGCTGTCGAAGGGTGTGGAGTCTCTGCCGAGCGGAGAGCCGTTTGGTCGCTCTCCCGCGCCGCGCGGCGGAGACAGAGCGACCGAAACACTCTGCCAAGTGAGGCTGCTCAAGTGCTGCGCCAGTCAAAGGACCCGAAAAGCCAAATTTTGTTTTTGTTTTCCTTGGCCCGCATGGTGCAGACAGGCCCACCCGGCCTGCCCGCAGCTCGGCAGGCAGAGCCGTCTTGTCTAAAGTTGCGGTTTTGGGTGTCCTGAGCGTCACAGGCTTTAAGGCACACAAAATTAGAGTTTTTGTTGAGTTAGCGTGCCAGGACTCAACACCCGGTACTTTGGGGTGGGTCTTGTTAGGTTTAGTGAGGCTCGCAAGAGACAGGGGTGGGTCCTGTAGTGAGTTGCCTCTGTCCAAATCTGTCCCATCGTTGCATCCCTTTTGCCTGTGTTGGTTTTCCTCCTCTGATAAGGGTTTCAAATGGTGGCGGTTGTATCGTGGGAATCAGTTTCTCACAGAATTCGGGGGTCTCTCTTTCTTTTTGTAGCGGGGTCTTTTCTTTGTGGAATACTGATTGACGCTGGTGTGGTGAGAAATGCCGATGGTGGTTCTGCGAGTGCTATCTGACATGTTTGTGCAGTTTGTTGTTGTTATTAGTGTTGTGTGTGTGTGTGTGTGTGTGTGTGTGTGTGTGTGTGTGTGTGTGTGTGTGATGAAGGGGTAGGGGGCTAGACGTGATGTGCGCCGCCTGGGTATTGACACGGGCTATATCCACTGCCGACCACACTGTGGCTGCCGGTAACTTCCGCCAGCAGGCCTACGCGGAGCCCGTCGCTCCGCGGCCCCCGCACCTACTTACTTCCGTTCGGCGAGTACGGCCCCTCGCCGCCGCCCTGTCTGCGGGTACTTCTCCGGGCGCGGGGGGAAGGGGGGGGGAGGCTAGCTGGCCGGCGCGGTCTGGTGGGGGGAGCGGGTCGAGTGGATGGCGGCGTTATTGGCATCCTCTGGGTCGGGTTTCGGAGGGTTCGGCGTCGACGAGGAGGAGGAGGGCGGCACAGGGCCCGCCTCGGCTCGCTGTGCGTTACGTCAGCACGCGCGCTGCTCTCGCCGCTCGGCCGGGGATCTTGCGAAGGCTGCGAACGCTGCGAAGGCGCGGGGGGTGGGGGCGTAGTAAGGGGTGAGTGACCCTAGGCCTGCTCCCAGTGTTCCCGCCCCACTCCCCCGCTTGTTGCCAAGCATCCCTCGGGCCGAGGGCCTCGGCTAGCCTCGGCGCCCCGGTGCGCGGTGCCTCTGTCCGCGCGAGCCGCGCGTGCCCGGCAGCGCCGCCTCGTCCTTTTGCCGCGTGTGGCCGTGGCTGATTGGCGCTCCCTGCTCGCGCCCTGCTCCGCCCTGCGTACTGCGCACCTGTCCTGTGCTGGTCGATGGGCTTCTCATCGACCTGCCTGCCTGCATGCCTGCTTTCGGACGGCTTGCTGCGTTGGGTCCCGTTGCCGCGTGCCGCGAGCGCCAGGCGTTTTTGTCCCGGTTGTCTGGCGGAGCTGTCGGGGCCCTCATCGGCCCGGCGCCAAATGCAAGGGGTGGGTCGGGGGCTCGATCGAGAGGCGTGGTGCACTGGCGGGCACGAGGGGGTGGCTGGCAGTGCTGGCCATGGGGATGCGACACTGTGGCATCTCTGGAGGGGGCGGGCGGGGGGATGGTGCGGTCAGCTGAGGCGCCCCCCGCCCGGCGCGTGCCCCCGCTCTCTGCTGGAGGGGTGGGGGGTGGGCTCCCTGGTGTTGGTGGGCTCGGCGCGGCTGGCGCGGCTGGGGCGGGCGCAGTGCGGGTCCGACCGGCGGAGCAGCGAGGCCTTGCTTGCCGTCGAGCAGGCCAGCCGAGGCCAGCCGAGGCCAGCAGGGACGGGGCTTGGGTTCGAGCCCAGCCGGAGCCCAGCCGGAGCACGTCGTCGTCGCTGCGGAGCGGCCATATTGATCCCTCGCGAGGGTTCTTCTCCCTTCCTCCCCCAGACCCCCGGGTCACTGCACCCCGCGGGTCCACCCCTGTGGGCCGCCCCCGCCCCCTTCCCCCGCGAGCAACTAGTGCGGTGTGACCTTGGTGCGCGCACGCGCCTACCCCCCGGGCCGTCCTGCCTGCGCCCTGCCTGCGCCCTGCCTGCGCCCTGCCGCCCCGGTGTGGCCTGACGGCCTGACGGCCTGACCCACATATGCAGCTCATGCCGCGGCGCGGAGCTGGCTTGGCGTGCGCAGCGTGCGCTGTGGCGCGCTGCCCAGCCTCCCCGTGCGCCACCAGCCTGACTGCATCCACCCGGCCGTCCCTGCTGGCGCGCCTCGTCATGCGAGAGCCTAGCCATACAGCCGCCTGAGGAGCCCAGTGCGCGGTGCAGCCTGGTGCAGCCCACCCCGCCGCGCTCGCGTCGCTCCGTGCCAGGCAGGCTCGCCGAGCAGACCGCGGCGCAGCACTCCCTAGACACCTGTGCGAGAACGGCCGCGCCGTGGCGTGGTTCGGCGCCAAGCACGCCAAGCACGGCGCCAGGCAGGCGGGCAGGCAGCCGCGGCCCAGCGGCCTGGGCAGGGCGGGCATGTTCTCGAGCAAGGCCGCGGAGGCCAGCATGGCGCCCTCGCGGGCCCGCCCTTACGAATTCGACATGGAGCCCAAGAACAACAACGACGAGCCCAACTTCTTGATTGACTACGATGACAGTGACCCTGGGGAAGGTGAGCCTGCAGACGGGCTGCTTGTGCGCGGGGTCATCTGCTACAGAGCTAGAGACGTTTTCGTGGTGGTCCTTCCTTTGTTCGGGGGGAGGCTGATGGTTGTGAGGCTGGGGGCGCACTTTGTTGTGTGTGTGTGTGTGTGCTCGTGCGTGTGATGTGATGTGTATCTGTGAACGAATGGAAATCCTCCGCATCAAAATTGTTTACATTTACCTTTTTTGTTTCAGGTCAAAACCAGCAAGGCGAACAAGAGCTGGCCACAAAAATGCTGCAAATTCAGTCTAAAAGGTTCTATCTAGATGTCAAACAGAATAGGAGAGGGCGATTTATCAAAGTAGCAGAAGTAAGAAACCCATTTTTATATTTTGTGTTCTTATTTTTTTTGCTTGTATGTGAGAGCTGTATTGAGCCTAAACCTATCTTTGATCTACAGATTAGCGCCGATGGTAGACGAAGCCAAATATTTCTGGCACTATCCACAGCAGCAGATTTTAGAGACCACCTCTCATCATTTAGTGATTATTATGCGTCTCTTGGTATGTCAAATTTTCTCTTTCTCTTTTTTTAAATTCTAATTTTTCAAACCCCGCTCTTTCAAGTATTTCTACCACGTAATAACTGTTGCAGGGCCGCCAAACCCAGAATCAATGCCAGAAGATGGCAAGCTAAAATCAGAAATGATGATCAAAGAAAACCGACGCTACTATCTGGACCTGAAAGAAAATTCACGTGGGCGCTTTTTGAGGGTGAGTGTGAGTATAGCGCCTACTCTGGTTGGTGTTGACATGGTCGTGGCGTTGGTTGACTAATTTCGGCCGTGTGCCTGCAGTGTGCACAGGTATCTCAGACCATGGTGCGGGGAGGCCCGCGTTCCCAGATAGCTATCCCCGCCCAGGGTATGATAGAGTTCCGAGACGCGCTCACAGACCTCCTGGACGAGTTCGGCACTGACGACGGCGGCTTCAAGGGGGAACTCCCCGAGGGCCGGCATATGCGGGTGGAGAACAAGAACTTTTATTTCGACATCGGCCAAAACAACCGAGGAATCTACATGCGCATTTCAGAAGTAAGCATTTCCCCCGATGCGACCGCCGTCTCTATTTGGACGCTTTTGGAAGATGACAAGGAATCTGCTCGGCCTGTCCTTTAGCGTGGATGTCTGTGGCTATTGGTGTTGCAGGTTAAGTCGAATTTCCGGACGGCCATCACGGTGCCCGAGAAGTCGTGGGCGCGCTTCCGCGACATCTTCGCCGACTACTGCGACAAGATGAAGGACGGCAACGCCTCCGCGTCGGGGGGGTCGAGTGGGGACAAGGACGCCGTCAGGGACGCCGTCAGGGACAGGCCCTCGTCGAGCGGCGCGGACGGCGGCCCGGGCTCCGGCTCCGGCGCAAAGTGAGGCCCGCGCGCCCTAGACACAATTATGTCCCTTGACTGGTTCAAGGTCCCACGCCAATCCCTCCAAGACGGCCGACACCCACAGCGACATCGACGCGGACGCGATTACAGGACTCGTTGACGGTGGGGACCCAGTAGATATTGTAAAGAAAATGAAATTAACAATAGTCTGCCGTTGGATTTTGGTCTAGGCTGCCAGGGTTTTCAGTAGAAGATAGTCCTGTATCAATGGAGATGGTTAGTGGGTGAATGAACTAAAGTTGGTATTGGACGGACACTTTTTTGGACTGGGTGGTGCTGCTGCCGCTGCCATTCCATGTTGGTAAAGAGTCGATGGGTCGGCTGGGTGTTGAAATCTTGCACACACTCTTCAAGACAAAGATATAAGGTACAAAGTTGATATGTTCATTCTTGAGCCATATAAGATTGCCGTTGAAACAAAAAAAAATGTATAGTACTCAGATTTGCAAAGTAATGTGAACATGTGAATTTTAGTCAAGGCAAGAAATTCTTATAGGTGTCAATCAATTAATATTATCTTTTTCTGTTGTTATATGTTTTTATCTTCATAAGAGTCACTGCGTGAACTAAATTGATCTTTACTTATATAGTACATAAATATATAATCTGTTGACGTCTTGTTTTGGCTGTTATTGGAATTCAAACCAAGTTTTTTGTTACATAAAGTTCATTTATTTTGTTTCGTTTTTGTTTTTGTTTTGCTTTGATTTGATTAGTCCTTTAATACAAATGTGTTCAAGGATATGTTGGAAAAGTGTACAGCAAAGAATATGCTGAGGCTGTTGAAGTCGCCCATACTTTTATGTTTTGAATGTTCTTCCTTTCATTTTGTTTGAACTGACATCAGCCTGTGATATGCCTTAGCTTACTCAATGGGGCCAAACCCATTTCACATTATGCATTAAAGAAATAGATGTTTGTCCCTTTTGACACGGGTCCCAAACATTCATTCTAAATCATTTTGACTACCTTGTAGACGTAACATACACAAAGGCCATGTTGAATTGCTAAGTGAGTGGTTGTGCTCTTGCATGTCCCGTACCATGCCGCCAGCCACTCTGCGGTAAGTCAACACTTGTGTGGTATGGTACAAATTATGTATATACCTATACAATCCAAATTTTTTTTTTTAGAATATGAAATATTGCAGAGCGTTATGTGAAGGCATGTGTAACCATCAATATAACCATAAATTGAGGGGTATGCTGCGGTGCAGTCGGTTGAACAATTTGTTGAGTCGGAGACCTCCGTCTGTAAAACAGATAAGTGGCTCCAATATTGATTATATTTGTATAAATCTCTTCGGTCTTTTCCATCTCTTGCGCCTAGCGCTGTTTGTGGACCGTTCTCTTTAATCTAGCCAATTAAATGACCGATTTATTGGAAAGATTACTAAGAAAAATTGGTTTTCTATGTGTAATTTACATACTACCACAATATTTAACAGAATCATTTTTGTCTTGTTGTGTTTAATAGATTGGTTTAAGAAGTATGTTAAGTACAGTAGGAAGATAAAAGAGAAAATTAACTACTTATTTTGATTGCTTTATTTCTTTGTTGTATTGTTGTAAACAAAGAGAGAAACATGCTCTTTGATGGAGATTTTCAAAGTTTAAATGTGTTGACAAGAGAAAGGTTTAAATGCTGGAAAGGTTTATATTTGAAGTGAAGGTTGGGTGGTGATGTTAGACATAGCACAGAAGGTTATTTTTGGAAGATTCTGCTAAGAGATGCTTGTTGGGGTTGGAATGTTTTGGTTGTTCTCATGATACCTCTCCTACATCAATATAGTGAAACTATAATTTATTTCATGTTTTATATGATTAAGTAAATGCACATAATGTGCTCCCCTTATTACACTGTCTTTCTTAAAGCCTATCTGGTTTGTTTCTGGTTCAACCAGTATCCATATCATTTGGAAACCTCTGAGACCCAAGCTGCACTTCACAGCAAGGACCATCTTGTCCTCAGGTCCTCTAAACTTTTAAGGACACCACCCCCAGCCAGAATTAGGATGTCGAACCGCATCGACATCGGTCGAATCGATATCGTCTGTGGTTTGAAATAAGACATCGATTAAGTATCATTTTTAATGTTGACACTGATTCGTCATCAATTTGGCGTCGAAATCAAAATTGATACCCAATCGATGTTGTTTTTGTAACCACAGGCGATATGTGGTTACATAAAAGTAAGCTGTAAGTACTAATAAAGTACCAAAAAGAAAGCTGCTTCCAACCCCTACCTAGCTTTTTCTCATTACTTCTGTTGTAAGGGTAGCACATTCTGGGTTGCTGGTCAACCCAGTGGAATGAGCAGATTTGTAGATATGAGTTATAAGATATAAGAATTTTTGGAGAGGCTCCAAGAGGCGTTTGAATGTTGTGTTGTTGGCAATGAAATTGTTAATGTGTGTGGTTTTAGCACAGGTGGCAGGCCGATTTTTATGGTGGTAGGGATCTGTACAGACTAGGCTAGATGTCACAGGATGTCACAGAATAAAAATTAAAAAATATGTTAAAATAAAAAAAAAGCCTGGGCTGTTGGGAACCTAGCCACTGCTCTGTAATTAGTCAAGACAGGTTTTCTTTTTATTAATTTTCATCATGAAATGCACGTTTGGTATATGCAGTAAGCAAGTCTCTTTGGTTTTGTTTAAGATCTTTTTCTTTGTGTCTTAATTGATTTTCTTTTTCAATTTTTCTCAAATTGTGATCAATTATGTAATTGTACAGCACAGGTAAATAGGTGGTATGTTGTATCACTGTAGATGCTGAATGGTTTGGGATATAAGCTTATGGGCAGCTTAAAATAGATGTTCTACATGGCTATCTAGAATGTTTGCTATTGCATTTCATTATTTTAAAATTTGTTGTTGATGTGATATTGGACAGGCTAGGAGGCTCGTGAAGTGAGAGCCCTTGTGATGATTCCGCCCGTAAGATTAAGTAAGATTTTTACTGTGAGTGGTTTATGATCAAGCATTTCCAGCTTGCTCAAGGAAAGAGATGGTTTTGATATTTCTGACTAGAGAAAAATGTTCTCAGAGACGTCTTTATTTTATTATGTATGGTAATGATGGCTGGCTTCACGAACCTCCGCGAGGTGCTGTACAATACTGTTCATAGCTGTTTAACACTGTTCTCAAATGTTGAGTTATATGTCATGCAGGTGAAAGGATTGGTTTGTAATTTTGGGATTGCTTTCTGGGGAGTTGTCTGTGTGGTACTTGTATGTGCTGTATCAAGCATCAACACACTTTCAAAACGGGTTACCATGTATTATTACTTTTACTATTAATTACTATGATTTGAAGTCAGATCCTTATTTAATTACACCTAAAATTCAGTTTGCATTTACTTTTTATATGTGTTATTGTAAGCATGATGAAGTTTGCAAAACCATAAAAAACTAAGTTTCATGTCAACATCATTTTCACTTAAAATGCAAACCCTTCTTTGGCTGGTAATATTAAATATTTTCCGTCTAGACAGAATAAAAGGATTAAAAGCTAGTGGGAGGGTATATTGTCTGTTCATACTGTTTTCTTCTTATCAAGCAAACCAAACCATTTTAATTTAAAAATAGCAAGTGGCATTATTCTTGGCTCACCTCTTGTCTCCAACAACAACAGGTTAGCTTTTTATAAATAACCAGAAACAAACTCTTAAAAGTAAAAAAAAAAAAAGATTTTAAAAGAAATTGTATAAACTTATTGAACTGCCATCTAGTGTAAGAGTTGAGGCGATTTACTCTAGTTGATCTGTTGAAGTAAATCCAAGAGCATATTATCATGTGGGCAATGCACATGTGTTTGATTTGTTTTTCCCTTGACTTCTGTTAATTTGTGTAACTTTATCTTTATTTCTCTCTAACATCCAGCACATTACAAGTCAAAACCACAGCAACAAGTATAAAAGTCTTTTGGAGTCAGTGTTGCATTGCATCAAGAATCTTATTTGATAAAGCAAGTACACTGCCATTGTCCAAATTCTGGCAGAAAGGCTCCAGTTGGAAGCTTGTTAGGGTCGTTTTCGTACGACAAATCACTTGATCCGTGGGTGTCTATTGAAATTTGTCGTTGATTGTACTAAATAGATTTACCTCAGAAGTAGTGCATTACAAAAGTAAACCCACATCTTCTTTTTAAAGAACTTGCCTAGTTCTTTTATGTTAGGATATTTGAATGTCATTCCATAAAAAGTCTCACTTTCTTTCAGTTTTTCATTTAGGGAACATCTGGGTGTGCTGGGCCCTTAAAACCTGGAAATATTTTTTTCTTTTACGTATATTTGAGACTGGGCAACAAAAATTGTCAGAAAAGTTAAGTGTTTCCATGGCTGGAATCCTGCCCTGATATCTCTGGTTGTCTATTTTGTGTATGTAATATTCTTACACCTTACAACTTCTTTTGGTTTTTACATTCTGGTTATGTCTCAACATCTTCCTTCCAGCTCGCCCAGCTTAATGAAGACATGCTACCTTGCCACCTTCAATTATGATCAAGACTTTTAATGCAATGTTTTCATCCCACCCCCTCCTTGTCACAACTTGTGTTCCAGGAGGACTGAATCATTTTTGCTGCTTGCATGAGTGAATGCAGATGTAGTTTGTTCTCAAATCCGTCATGAGTTTTGGAGATAATCACCTCTGCTTCTCAAAACAGTTCTCAATATTTGCTCGATTTTAGTTTTTGTGTTATTTTTTGCTTTAAAATCAAGTGCTTGGTTTTATTCATGGGAGAGATGCCTGTTAGCATTTGTGCTTCAGCCTTTGGTATTTAGTTATTCGGTTTCTTTATTTTTGTAAATTAGTCTTTAACATTTTCAGGAATCTGAAATTTGATTTTGTCTTTTCCTCTCTTACTTTTCTTTAAGTCTTTCATATTATCATTAAATTTCCCTTTCTGTCTTTGATTTAACATTCACTGATGTAAGAGAAGAATGCTGTGGCTGACTGTGTTAAAGAATGTATGTAGAGGTGTGGGAGATCTTTGATGTATTGATGTGGCTTTGTAGAAACTATTGTCCAATTTGGTCAATTTAAGACATTTAAATCTTGTCAAACTTTATCCTTTGCCACTTCTCCAAATTTGATGTTCCCTTAATATTTCCTTGTGTGAAACTGTATTGAATTGTAAAGCACGGAAATCAGATCAACAAATTCTTAGAAAAAAATTTTTGTATTTATGTGAAAAATTGGAAAGTGAATTTTCCTCTGGATAAAGTTGGAGCCAAGTAACTTGGCATTCTAGAGAGCTCAATAGAATCATATGGCGATAAATAAAAAGTATCTTCTTTCAAAACTCCATCCTGACCTCCAAAAACCATGAAATATGTCACAAACTCTCAATGAAAGAAAGAACTGGTACATTTCTAATAATTTATTACTCATATAAGACGAGGTCCTGCCTCTGCAGAACCCAGTTTTAATGCATTTAGACTCTCTTCCACATCTTGTCCTATCCTTGTCTTCTCAGCAATATTGGTTAAAGAGGACCGAACATACTCTTTCACCTTGTCTATTCCTGTCCTTTTGCTGGCAGATACAGCAATTACCTCTTCAAATTGAACCAGTTTTTTGCATACAAAATCTTCAGGCAATTCTTGTGAAATTTCTGAGAAAGAAAAGAAACAAAATTATGTGCTGGTTCATGGGCATAAATCTAGGATGCAAAAAAGGTGCATTGCAGATACTCAAGAATGTATTAATAATAAGCATATCACCTGATAAACATGTGAGATTATCCTTGATTTCATTCAGTATTTCTTCTGACCCAGGGAGGTCCATTTTATTGACAATCAAAGCCATTGGTTTATCTAAATAATCAGGATTGTATAGTTCAAGTTCCTAAATGAAAAAGACAATCATAACAAAAAATAAGCTTGGGAGCAAATTCATTACGCTACAACACCATGTAAGAAAAAATTAGAACCTTGTTGAGAAGCATGATGGTTTCAAGGGCTGATCGTTTCTTATGCTGACTGCTTAGTTGGAAACCACAAACATCAACAACCATCAATACAAGTTGGGCACGCTCTATGTGGCGTAGAAATTTGTGACCCATCCCAAAATTTGCATGAGCACCCTCTATCAGCCCAGGTAAATCAGCCATAGTGATCCTTCGAAAATCTGTATATTCCACTATTCCTATATTTGGTTTAACAGTTGTAACTGAAATTAGATCATTATTATTAAAATACAAACTCGAAGCAGCCAGAGGAAAACATAATGGAACAACAATAGCACTTCAGCGACAATTTAGTTTTTTACAGAATATCACCGCAAACTGGTGAGTTGCGCCATACAATCCATTGTGGTCTAGGATCTCAAGTCAAGTCCCAGCAATGTTAAAAAGTACGCAATATGCCAGGCACTCACAAGGATGGTGGAGGGTGCCAGGCATGTGGCCTACTTTAGAAAAGTGCAGGGTGCGAGACCACCCTGTTTATTGCTAACAATAATTCCTTTTTATCTTACATGGATAATCTGCTATTCTGGGTTTAGCATTTGAGCACGCTTTAAGTAAAGTAGATTTGCCAGCATTTGGAAACCCTAGGAGCCCAACGTCAGCAATAAGTGACAACTCAAATGTCACATTAAATTTTTGTCCTCTGAATCCAGAAAATCCTGTGGCCGGATTTCCCCCAATGCCTCCTTGAGCTAAGAGAACTTTTTCATCTTTCTCATTAACCTCTCCTAGAATGAAATAGTTTGAATAAATGGTGGGATAAAAAAATTAATAACATCTTATAATGCAGTTTTGATGAACTACCGATTATGATTTTATCATCAGATATGGCCCTAACTCCACGAGGAACTTCCACAGTAATGTCCTTCCCTCGAGCACCCATCAACTTTTTTGCTGCACTGTTTCCTCCATGTCCAGCTTTAATCCTTCTTTCAGGAAAATTTTCTATTACAGTTTGCAAATCTTTGGCTGAAAATAAACAAGAAAAAATAATCATACATAACAATAAGGCAATTTTTTAAAAAGAAAAATGCATACTAAAAATACCAAAACTTTTTTCATACTTCTTAAAGCAAATTATGTTTACCTTTTGTTGCCACCATGTACACATCACCTCCTTTGCCACCAATGCCACCAAACTTCATATTACCCATCCCTCCGTTACCAGCTTGAACGTGGACATGAACTTTATCTATGAAGGTTCCACGGAATTTCTAGCCATAAATGAAAAACGTATGAAAAGAATAAACAAATTTTACACTGATACTCAAAAATTATGCTTAGGAGAAAATTGTTCTACAAACAAAAGCAGTACATGTGTTAATTCAACAGAACATAGGTACTGAATGTGCTGAGATTTTAAAAGCCTTGACAGCTTCAATTAAAAATGACCTACCTTCCTTGCCACTCTAGTAACCTGGGTCATCAAGATTTGAGAAACGTGAACCATTGCAAAAAATATGAACGAATTATTTAGTACGGAAAAGGCTATCTCAGAATAACAGTAGCAGACAGTTTGCAATGTTTTGGTTTGAAGTGTAAGGTTAGGCAGGCGCTCCTAACACGGTAGAGCACACGGGAGACATGGGTTGCAGAATCGCTCTAGAAAGGGGAGGAACCGTGCAACCAACTATACATAGACCAGCGGTTCCCAACCTTGGGGTCGCGGAAAAATATTTTGGGGTCGCGGCTTGGTACTTGGGGTCGCCTAGGGTCGCCAGACCCCAAATTAAAAACACAGAGGCAGAGTTTCAGAAACAAATAATTTATTGGATCTTCTACTGACCATTTTGACTAGGAATCATTCAACAGAAAGAAGATCAGAATGGCCACGGATGAGCGCCAGACTTTGTTCCTGTTCTTGCAACGACGTTGCGCTCGCTTACATTCAAACAATAACTTATTCTTAAATAGCGGGGCTTTTCCCGGCATACTGTCATGGTTTACAAAGATCACAGGAGAAAAGGCAAGCTGGAGTGTGGAGCCTCCGGAAGACAACGAGGGAACTCGTTGTGCACCCTCTGATTCACATCGTGTTCCACCAACTCACTCCTCGCTGGTATCACAGTCACCATCAAGCGTAAAATTAAATTAAAATAATAAGTGTCACAGCCATTTGCAAACGCATGGTAGAAGCAGCGGCACTACCACGGGCACACCGGACCCGCGGGGATGTGGCCGGGCCCGAAGGCGTAGTTGTCGGCGTTGTTGACCCTGCAGATGGCTTTGTACTCGTTGGGCCCCTCTGGCGGCGGGCCGTTGTAGGCGCGCGAGCCGCGCTGGCCGTAGCCGCCGCCGTAGCCGCCGCCGTAGCCGCCCAGGCCGCCGAACAGCCTCCAGATGGGGCTGGGCGCGGGGGCGGGCGCGGGCGCGGGGGCGGTCGCCGCGGGGCCGACCAGGACCACCGCCAGCACCGCTAGGACGCACACGGAGCTGGGCGAGACCATGGCGATGTGGGGTCGCGCAGTAATCTGCAACAACAAAACAGGGTTGTTTTCTTTTAGTAGATGTTTACGTGGACGACGGCGACGCACAGTAGGCCAGATGACCGGTGAAGGTGGTCAAAGTTCCGGACGCGTTTTTTTGCGATTTCCTTCCTATTTTCTCGTCCTCAGGAGTCTACGGTTTCCGGTTTCTAACTCTACGACAACAAACA
Source organism: Stenchaetothrips biformis (assembly GCA_030522485.1). NCBI lineage: Eukaryota > Metazoa > Arthropoda > Insecta > Thysanoptera > Thripidae > Stenchaetothrips > Stenchaetothrips biformis. The sequence continues at coordinate 10,409,998 of CM060088.1, forward strand.
CGAAAAAACAACCTAAGTCCGGCCGTGAAACTGCATAGCCGGCCCAGGGACGCCGTGTTCACGCCGAATCCGGTATCTCCCCAAGGCACAGTGGGCCGAAGACCGGCGCAGGCGCCCAAAGTTCTTGACGCGTTTTGAGCTCCAGACCCGTTCCAGGCCGCGGTGACTCACCGTGTGCAGCTAGACAGCGACTTCGAAAAATCGCCGAAAATCTCTCACACACACACACACACACACACACACACACACACACACACACACACTGAGACACACACGTGGGCACGACGGTGTGGCCCTCAGCGGCTGCCGGGGCAGGCGCTCTCGGGCTAGGACCGTGCGGGCGCTGAGGAGGCACCCTGCGGTACCCTGCGGCGGGGAGGCTGAGTGCGCAGTGTGTGTGAGTCCTGCGCGCGCTGCTCTTTATATATAAGGAGAGCGACACATCGCGCGCCGCCCTTTCCCGCACGCACCCCTCCTCCGACGCGCGGGCCGCCACCGCGACGCTGAGTCCGAACGGCAGTGTTTGTGGCTCCGTCTCCCCCGCACCCCGCCGCCGCCCTGCACGGCTGCGAGAGAGACAGCGACGAGGCGCTCGGCATCAGTCTGCAGCGGCAGCCTGGGCTTCAGGTCTAGCCTTCTTTGTTTCTCTTGTTCCCTAAACATCCCTCTTTCATGAGAAATTGACTAATCCGAGACTAATCTCATCGCATATTGGCAGCATTCTGCTACGAATGCAGCTCTATTGACAGCAATACAGTGCGAATAAGCATGGGAGGCTTGTAAATTTCTCATAAAAGTGGAGTGTCTAGAGTGTGCTGGGTACAAAAGAAACTTTTGACGACCAGGATGAACAGATTATCCCCGGCGCCCCAAACCGCTCTCTTATTTCCCTCACTGCGCAGAGGCACCCTCCTCGCCCTCTGTCGCTTTGAATAATAACAACGGCAACAACAACAACCAAGTCCGAGTCTGTCGAGGGAAAAAAAAAATGACAACAACGACGCGGCAGCGCGCTGCACACGGGGAAGTGAAGCGCGCTGCGATTCTGTGACGTCAAGGCGCACGCCAGGCAGCGCTGCCGTGTGACAGGCGTGGCGTGGCGTGGCGCGCCGGTCACAACTTTGTACAAGTCACTTTCGCGTTGTTTTTGCACCGGATTTTCAAGAGTGCGCGCGCTTCCAACTTGAAATCGGGTTGAAGGACGCAGCCCTGCCAGGGCCAATGGCCACCAATGCCCCGCTATCACGCGCGTGCCGCTGAGCTTCCGGCGCGAGAGGCCGCTAGTGCGAGGCCGCCGCGCTGCACGGCCTGCCCCGGGATCAGCTGGCCGGCGCGCCATGCGCACAGCGGGCACGGCACGCCGCGGTGGCGATGCCCCTCGCCATTGTCGGCGTGATGGTCCGCGATGGTCCGCGATGGTCCGCGATGGTCCGGCACAGCGGGGCGGAGGAGCGCAACCTGTTTCCCAGCCGGCGAGACAGGAGGCGGGCAGCGCGGACACTCATCCCATTGCGTCTTCCGCGTGCAGGAAGACAACAACGAGACAACAACGGCGACAACAACGAAGGCAGCTGAGGCAACAAAGAAGATAGCGCAGGAGTGAATGTTTCTATTTTAGCGAATAGCTGTGTTCATAAATGTATCATGTGCTAAAAAGGGGCGGGGCGGGGAGGCTGGGCTCTCTTCTAGGGGCGTGCGATGTTGAGGATAAGAGTAGAGACCCTCCCGTGAGCGAGGGGGGCCGTGCCATTCCACCAAGAGTCCCTGCTGTCGAGCGAATCAGAAGAGTCGTTTCGACGCTCTTTCGGGCGCGGCGGCGCGGCTCGACCAGGCTCTCCATGAGGGTGCGTGAGAGGGACACAGCGACAAACCTGCATCGCTTGGCAGTTGTTGCATTGCGGTCGGGGGGCGAGTCGGCCGCGGTCCACGGCCAAGGCCTGCGAGGGGTTCCCCGCGTGCCCCAGCGTGTCCACACGCATGCCGCGCACGCCGCGCACGCCCGGCCGCGCCCCGCCGCGCCACGCATCACGCGTGCCAAGCAGCGCGGCGTCGCCATGACGACGTATGACGCAGCGGCGTGTAAGGCGGTGGTCGCGGTGAGCCGCAGCCCGGGACTATGGACAGGCACCATCATTCAAGCGCGGCCCGACAGAAAGTAAAAGGGCCATTCCCATTCAATTTCGCCACTTATAGACTCGTTAGTGACACAACCGGTGGGAGCTGCGTCTATTTTTAGACGGCCGGCTCCGCCAACCGGACTGAACGGTATCGGCATCGCGCTTCAGGCCGAGCGCTCTCGTCGCTCTGTCTCTCTCGCACTCGTGGGGCGCCCCGTATGGGTGCGAGAGAGACAGAGCGGCAGTGCTCGGAATCCGCCTGCTGATGCATCCACTGGACAACCTGCTGGACAGCGGCCAGCAGTGCACCACTCTGTGTGTGTGTGTGTGTGTGTGTGTGTGTGTGTTTGCGTGGCCTTGACTTTGACAGTGGTAGGACGACGTGCCATCCGCCGCGGCGGCAACGCCACGACGCCCAACTCCCACATCGAGAGAGGGAGAGAGAGAGAGAGAGAGAGAGAGAGAGAGAGAGAGAGAGAGAGAGAGAGAGAGAGAGAGAGAGAGAGAGAGAGACGTAGGTAGACAGACAGACAGACGCAGGTGGTCCCAAAACAACAACACGATGACACATGGAATCATGTCGGAGTGGTCCAGCCGGCCACCCCGCAAGTACGTGGCTTCCATGATTAAGTCCAGCAGCGCGTTCCGCGAGACTGTGCCTTACTAGGTGGCTTAAGAGTAAACATCTCCGCACCGCGTCTCCAGGATCAAACACCAAAAAAAAAACTTCTATTTAAATCTAAAAAAAAAATTGAGAATTTTTTGAAACAAATAAAATAAAAAAAAAGTTTTGTAAAAGAAATGAAGAGAATCTTGTGGGCCTCCGAGGGGTTTCGAAGCTCCTTGCGGCTAGCTTCGCCTCCCGGCGGCGCTGCCTTGCCGCCGCGGTCCTGCCGAAGGAGGCAAAGAAAGTCGTGCGGAAGAGAGGCGGCCGTCTGACGCAAGACGCGACGCGCAGGACGGCCCTACCGAGTCGCCCTGTCTCTCTCGCACTCGTGCGGCGTCCCAGACAGGTGCGAGAGAGACACCACGACGACAACGCCTCTCGGAATGAGTCCACTGTGCATCGCCCTCGTCCGAGCTGCTCGGACCACCGAAACAAGCAGCGCCCCCGGCGCAGTGGGCGACACGACGCCCTTCACCGCGCCTTGCGTAACACTCGAAGGACTGGCGGCACTAACGGGACGGACCGAAGGCTTGTCGCGCCATGCATGCATACCATGTTCCCGAAAGTTGGCACTCCTGGAAGCTTCCGTTTAGGTGTTCACGTCCTGTCCAGGGCGCGCAAACATCTCACTTTTGCAATTAACGTTATTTCTGTATTTCGTAAACGGCTAGAGATAGAAAAGTTATGCATAAGGGTGACCTCATCTCAAATTGAATTTTAGATGGGGTCGTCTTTATACGTAACTTTTCTATCTCTACCCGTTTAAGAGATAAAGAAATAACGTTAATTGCAAGTGAAATGTTTGCACGCCCTGGCCCTGTCATAGCCTGTGAAACGCTCACGTAAACTTGTCCACACGTTTCGAGAAACGGTCAAAATTCGTTGTCAGAACATGTGGACTGAGATAAACAAGAAAACTGTCTGTGGAGAGCGAACAAATAAACCTTGAAAAGTTCCAATGCCAGTCTTTTTGAATGAGGATTGAAACGAAAAATCCACGAGATAATTTATGCGAGGCTTGTGTGAAACGACTGACAACTGTGCACCAAAAGCCGGCGAAATAACGCACCTTGTATCGAGTCGTGGATCACCGCAGAGGCACGATCAATCCACGCGGCTACGCTCCAAGTTAGAAGTGATCTGTCCATCAATGTGGAGCACCATTCTCTTATACTCTCGGCCGAACCCGCCCCGCCCCGCCCCGCCCCGCCAGTCCCCTCCTAGTCCCCTCCTGGTCCCCGCCCCGCCCGCCCGGCCCTGGCCGGCACGCCCAGTCCCTTGCCTCCAGAGGTGCTCGGGTTAGAAGAAGCGCGCGGTTGGATGGTCGGCCACCCTTGCGCGAGGGCGCAGGGCTGGTCTCGGCAACCCTTACGACGCAGCGTGCGCCGCGAGGCCGCGAGGCCGCGATCCATTCTTCCTGCTGATCCGTGACGCACACGAGAACAGCCATTAAAAGTGATCGGCTGCCGTGTTGACTTGGACGTTAAACGGAACGGACTCGCATTGAGCAGTGAAAGTAATCGCGGGACGAAGCGAAAGCGCAGATTGGGCGCAAAGCGCAGCTGCTGGGCGAACAAAAAATAAAGGGAGACTAAACCCACGGCCTGGGATCGAACCCGGGACTTTGAAGGTGTAGTACGAGGGCTGCCCCGTGGATGCGGCCGCGTCTGCCCCCCCCCCTCGATTCTCCATAAATCGAGCCGCCGGCATCCAGCCGCGCCTTCCCCGCCGCACAGTGGGCAAGGCCCTCGTCAACAACGAGCTTTCGCATCGTGAGCCGAGTCCGTCGCGTCTCCTCGTTTTTCTCGCTTTCCGCCAATCAGCGACGCGCGAGCGACGGGGCGGCCAGAAGACTCCTCGGCGAGGAGACGCAGGGCCGGGACTCGAACGCGGCGCCCTTCCGGGTTCATATGGGCGGGGCGCGGTGCATCCATCCTCTGCAGGACGGACGGACAGACGAACGGACAGACAGAGCAAACGCTGGAGCAGGTAATTAAAGGAGGAGCCGATAAAAGGACTGCCGCTGCCGCGCAGGGCGGTGGAAGGGAGTGCCCGTCGGCCCGGCAGCTGACTGCCGGCCCGCCGCCAGACTCATCCCTCTGTCTCTCTCGCACTCACGGGCCGTCCCCTACAGGTGCGAGGGAGACATTCGACATCAGCCTGCAGCGCCGCACTTCTTGTTCCGGGAATCACTACAAGTCGAGCAATGGCGATACTTTGCCCCTTCGCGAAGGTAAAAGGCGCTACAGCGCCCGCCATCCTCAGAACAATCATGGATCCGCGCGTGCTCATTGGGACCTGCTGAGCTGCGCGACAGCCAGCCCAGGACAGCCAGCCCAGGACAGCCAGCCCAGGACGAAGGAGGAGCAAGACCGGCAAAGCAGAAACAAAGGCACGCCTCGAGGTGAATGACACCGGCCTGTTTGCTCACGGGAGTCGAGTCACGTACGGCCGCAAATATCGCCCATTGGGACCACTCAGTCGCCGGCCGCGTTTCCCGCGATGAATTTTCAACAAAGGGGGAAGTTCACTTTACGACAGAAGTGTGCCCCAAGTCTCATTTAGCGACCATAGAGCTCAAAACGCGTCTAGAACTTTGGCCGCCTCAACGGTCTTCTGACCCACCGTGCACGAGGCGGGCGGCGCCGAGGCACGTGAGGCGACAGGCGGCAGCGTGGCGGCAGCCGGGCAGCCGGGGGGCATCATCCCGTTTGACGTCAGCCGACGCCTTGCTCACGGGCAGGGTCAAGCAGCAGCGCAGCAACGCAGCAACCCGGATAACCGGCGAGGTTTTCAATTCCGCGCCGACTAAAGATTACTGCATCGCGTGCGTGTCGCTGTCGCCGTCTCTGTCTAGGACGCTGTCGCCTCGGCGGCGCCGGGTTCGGGAGGAAGGGGCCCCCGAGCCCCCGAGTCGGAGCCCTAACCTAGCCTACCCGTGCGAAACCTCCTTCCGTGCCCCCCCCCCCCCTCTCTCCCTCTGACCGGCGCGCGAGACCGCCTGCGAGGTAGGCAGCCACCGGCATGCAGCGCACGTGTGCGTTCACGTCGTTCTGTTGCCTAACTGCAAGGCGCGCCCGAGGCCAACCTTAAAGAACCCCTAATATTTTCGATTTTTAGCCCGGTTTTTGTGCCCTCGTGTATGCACATATGACCACTGCCATAATATTCCATGTATTAGCCATTTCCTCACAGGCGCAGACGCCGCGCACATTGTTGCCAACCTCATCCTAAAATAATGAAATTTACCCCTTTTTCTGCTACCGACTGAAAACCTTTTGTCTTTACAGCATACTTTTTAGACATTCTAGTGCAGGAACACCGTGCAATGCGTTATTTTTTCCACTTTCCAGTTTTTAACATTTACACCATTTACCTTAAAAAGAAATATTCCAGTGCCGGAACACCATGCAATGCTTTAGCATTGGATTTTTTTTTGTTCTCCCCAGTTGATGTTCTTTTAGCGTCAGTGCTCGGGAAGGGGTGAAAGCAGAGAAGGGACTGAGTGAAGCACATTCACAGCTTTTAATTTAAAAAGTCACTGTAACAGCCTACATGATCTTATAATTAAAAAATTGTCTAACAAGGGGAAATAGCCAAAAAGCTACCCAAGTGGATACATAGCTTGAACATGTGAGAATAAAAATACATGGTCCTGGTAAGATTTTTCATCGAGAACAACTGTGAACTGGTCATATTAAATACTATTCAAACACACAAGGAAAGACAGGTATACACTCGTATTTAATTGCATTCTTCCACATTTAACACAGTTGACACAAAATGCTACCATCTGGTCAGAACAACACAGACTGTATATAAAAGCGTATACAAAAAGTAACACCTCCTTTGACTACCACATCATAATGGCAAATCATTCATTCAAAACAGCCCATAATGATCACAAACGCAGTGTTAATCCATATACTCTAGTTTAGAACAAATAGTATAAATTAACGAAAGGCTTTAAGGCACATGAAAATACTTCGACTTAGTCAAACCCTTTTTAGTTTCTAGCCTAGGTACAATCTGAAACTTTTGTCCTAGACTATTGGTTTTAGTAGATTACAATCAGCTTGGTTTCTAGAGCTAAGATTTAAAGTACAAAAAGTCACCCAAGACCTTGCTTGAAGCAAACATTGGCACAATACTTCAAACTTTGTACACTTAACTCTTAAAAGGCAAAAACAACTCACAATTGCTACCTACAATAGCTACAAAGGATCACATAAGTTTCAAATACGAATAATTGATAATACATACACAAATAAAAACTAGGTGTCTCATACTCTCATAAATAGTTGTCCTTTTCATGAAAGTCTACTCATTAAAAAATTACAAAAATAATCATATCAGCTGTAAAATCTGTCACATCGTGAAGACACTGCTACTACTACTCACACATTCACACATGCACACTCAACAAATCTGGCACAAAAAAGTCACATCCCACAAGCAGAAAGACAAAAGGTACTCATAAGAAATTGGTTACTCTAATCAATTACATAAAAAAAATGATCACAAGTCATCACACTGACTGGAATTCATATTTCAACTATATCGTCATAGCAACAAAAAATAAAAATTAATCTTATTAGATGAGGGTTGGCTTGTTGCCCGCGCTGCCCGTCCGGCACACACTGTGAGGCGCGGCGGAGCCACTCCAGGCATTCTGACTGCAGCAGCCGTACACGGCGGCGCCGGCCGGGGCACAGTGGGCCAGCGTACGCGGCCAAAACTCAAGACGCGTTTTAAGCTCCTGAGTCGCTTTACAGAACTCGAACCGAACGTGTGACCGCACCAATGGATTCCTCGTTCGGAGCGCAATCCACTGGTGGGGTCAAACGTTCAGTTCGAGTCCCATTCAGCGACTGTGGAGCTCAAAACGCGTCCAAGATTTTGACCGCCTCCATCGGTCTTGGCCCACTGTGCGGAGTGGGCGGGGTGGGTCGCTACACGTACACCTCGCCGCGCTTGCTGGGCGCCCCGGTCTTCCTCTCCTTCCTCCTCTCCACGGTGCTGGCCGCGCTGGGCGCCAGGCTGTTGGCGGCGCTGCGGGGCGGCGACGCGGCGGGCGTGGCGGCGGGCGTGGCGGCGGGCGTGGCGGCCGGCGCTGCGGGGGTGGGCGTGGCGGGCGTGGCGGGCCGCGGGGTGGCGGCGCCGCCCTCCTCCTCCGAGCCGGACACCGACCCAGACGGGCTGCCCAGCTCGGTGAGGGTGACGGCGGAGCGCGGCGGCGCCGACGAGCGCACCGGGCGGTGCGGCCCCGGCGACGCCGTGAACAGGATGGGCTGCGTGAAGGTGACCGGCGTGGCGGCCAGCGTCACGGGGCCCAGCCCCGGCGACAGCACGGCCTGCGCCAGCGCCTTAGTGTTGAGGTGGTGGTGGGGCGTGCTCACGCCCACGCCCACCACGCCGTGGCCGTGGCCGTGGCCGCCCTCAGCCTCCTGGATCGGGGTCAGCAGCACCTGCAGGGGCGGCGTGCGTTATTCGTTGCGAGTGCCGTCATTCAACTGGATTGGCTTTCACGGCGCTCACCTGCACGACGGGCACGTCCGTCGGGTAGGCGGGCTGCTGCAGCACGGACGACGGCGTCCCCGGCGTGGACGGCGCCGACCCGTTCGCCTCCCGCACCGCCAGGCCCAGGTCCCGGGTCACGTCCGGCGTGGGGATGCGAGGCCGGTTCTTCAACACGTCTGTGAAAACAAAATACATTGTTGATGTACATTGTTTTACAATGACGTCGAGGAAGTATCGTTGAAGAACAGAAGGCTCCTTTACTTGATCTCTTGTTCTGGCCGCTGCTGGAGCGCCTCCGCTCGCGGAATCGCTCGTAGATGGACATCTTGGGCTGCCGCTCCTGCTGCTGCTGGTGCGCCGGCAGCGGCGCCTGGCCGGCCAGCCCCGGCGTGCCGAGCGCCTGCATGCTGTGCGCCGACACCGGCCCGGGGCCCGGCAGCCCACCATTCTCGCCCTGCACAAACGAGATCTGCATTACGTTCGAGGGTCCTTGGGCTGGCCCGGCCGCGGTGGTTGGTGGCGCGCCGAGGGGGGATTCACTCGAAAAAATCATTGTGCACGAGGAAAAACATCAAAATTAAAATTTAAAAAATTAAAATAAATTAAAAATTAAATTGTAAAAAAAATCTCTTTAATAAGGGAAAAGTGTTCCAATTTCTTTGGTTGGCAGTGTATTTTTATGCCATTTCTTCTTTATGACCAATAAGTAAAAAGCTCACATCCTTTCGTGTATCACACTTCAGACTTCAAAAAGCCCTGTAAGTTAGGCAATTGTACTCAGAAGAGGTGAACAAAAATCAATTGAATAAAATCAAAAATTAAAAAGAAATTGTTGTACACTCTGGACCTTAGTGACCCCCCCGCCTGCGCCTGCGAGGTGCGCATCTCTCGCGCGTGGCCGCGCGTTGGGCGGCCTACCCGCGCCTCGCTAGGCGTCCTGCAGCGAGGCCTCACCTGTGAGTAGACGGAGTTGTGCCGCGGCCGGCTGCCGATGGCCATCCCCGCCGACGAGTACGTGGTGCTGGAGGAGCGCACCGAGATGCGCTGCATCTGCCGCTGGAACCAGTTCTTGCGCCGCTCCACCAGCGGCGTGTCCACGCTCTCCTGCAGGACAAGGCATTCCGCATTCCGGGGGTAATCGCCAATCGAAACCTCCGCGCTCCGCCGTGCGCAGTGGGCCGCAGAGGACCGGTGGAGGCGGTCAAAGTCCCGGACGCGCTTTGAGCTCAGAGTCTATAGAACAGGGACTCGAACTGAACGTGTGACCCCACCAATGGATTGCTCTTCGAACGAGGAGTCCATTGGTGGGGCCACGCGCTCGGCTCGGATCCCTGATTTATAGACTCTGGAGCTAAAAACGCGTTTAGGGTTTTGGCTGCCTTCGCCGGTCCCCTGGCCCACTCACTGTTATTCAACAAATGTGACGTCATATTCGTTCGAATGTGAATTTTTTCACGTTTGTTTGAATGTTGACCCACGTTCAAACGAACGTGACTAAATTTACATTATAACGAATATGCCGTCACATTCGTTGAATAACAGTCTAGGCGGTGTGTGCGACAAGCCATTCGGTCCGGACGGCAACGTACGTAGTCGGCGTAGACGTCCTCGGGGCCCAGCTTGTTGCGCTGCGGCATCAGGTTGGCGTACAGCGCGTCCGCGTCCTTGACCTTGTAGTCCTCGGCGCTGCCCTTGGGCTCGGCGCGGCGGTAGCACTCGGACGCCACCGTGTAGGGCAGGTCCTTGGGCACCACCTCGTCCCAGTACTGGTCCTTGAGCAGCTCGGGGTGCTCCTCGTGCATCTCGTCCACGATCATGTAGGCCGCCTGCAACCGGACCACAGCGTCAGACGGCGCTCCAAGTTTGAATCATTGAGTAAAAAGTCAGAGGGGTTCGAAAAACCGTACCCGACCTGTAAAACAGAAACAAAAGCAGTCAAGTGGCACGCGAAATGATAGCGAGTTAATAAGTAAAACGACCCAGCACCACGAAATCCATCTCCTTTAGCAACCAATCGCATCAAGCCATCCACTCCACCAAACGATGTGGTGCGAAGCGGGCATGCACTCAGTAGGTCTCCGCCACCGTTGTTGGTGCTGTGGGTACTCCAGGGGGTGGGCGGGGGATGGGGGTAGGCGGGGGATGAGGGTGGGCGGGGGATGGGGGCCGGAGGCGGGCGACCTGTGGCGATGTTGCGGGTCCGGGGCCAAAACGATCTGCAACAATCTCATGGAAAATTGTTGGAGGAAAAAGAAGGAAAAAGTTGGAGGAAAATTTAGAAACCGGGAACGTAAGGCGAGACTCTCGAGTAAGCCGCCCGAGGTCCACTCGGCCACCACTGCCGCCACTGCCCGCCAGCGCCAGCACCCACCCCCGACTACTGCTCGTCGAGGACTCACGACGATCTGGACATAGTTACCTCCAATTTGTCTGAATCTTTCCACGGCCTGCGCACCAGCCGCCAAGAAACCCACCCCAGTCGACCACGCAAACAGCCCCTTCTAGCAGAGCCCAAAGAGGCGGTCCAAATCCCGGACGCGTGTTTAGCTCCAGGGTCGCTGAATGGGACTCGAATCGGACGTGTGACCCCACCCATGGTTTGCTCTCCGAATGAGGGATCCATTGGTGGGGTCACGAGTTCGGTTCGAGTCCCATTCAGCGACTCTGGAGCTCAAAACGCGTCTGGGATTTTGACCGCCTTCGACGGCCTTCCGGTCCATTGTGCGGGAGCCTGGTCGGCTCCTCGGCGCTAGACTTCTAGAACTGTTCCAGGACTCAACTCGTCTTTGCGCGGGGCGGGGCGGGGCGGGGCGGGGCGGGGCGGGTTCCTGCGGCGGCGCGGCCTGCAGTCTGGTGGTCGGGCGGCTACTCACACTCTTGAGCCAGGGCCTCCTCTGGTGCTCCTCCTGGCCGGTGGCGGGCCGCTGCTCGGCCGCGAAGGGGGGCGGCACGAACAGGCTGCGCACGGCGCTGGCCGCGGACACGGCGCCGCTCCACAGCAGCCCCAGCAGCCCCGGTCCCCGCCCCCCGCACAGAAGCGGCGACACGTAATCCTCCTCGGAGCCCGGCGTCTCGCCCAGGCCGCGCCGCGCCACCTCGATGTTCTACACCGTGCAGAAAGCGTCACCGGCACCGCAGCGACGCAAACCGTGCGCGGGGCGCCACTAACACCGCGTGGCGCACCGACCCGCCGACTCACCCCGCGCACACCGCCGCCGCTCCCCCGCACTCACGAAGCACAGTGGGCCAGAAGACCGGTGGAGACGGGCAAAATACCGTACGCGTTATGAGCAGCTCCAGAATCGCTAAATGGGCTCGAACCGAAAGGGTAACCCCCACTAGTGGATTGCTCTCCGTATACGAGGAATCCATTGGTGGGCGGTAACACGTTCGGTTTGAGTCCTGTTGAGCGACTGGAGCTAATAACGCGTCAAGAGTTGTGGCCGCCTGCGCCGGTCTGGCCCACTAGTTCCGTGCGGGTGCGAGAGAGACGGAGCGACGCCAAACGGTTCGCGGAGTCAGTCCGGCAGGGAGGCGGCCATCAGTTAGTGGAAGCGTGGTAGAGAAAGCAGTGACAATAAGCAAACACACAATATCTGCTCGTTTCGGCATCAGCTTTTTTTTCCACGCCGTTTCTCCCAGGCAAGGCGGGGCCCCGCCGGGGAGCGGAGTCGAACGTGTCCGCCTCATCAAGTGCTGTGCAGAGCGTGCAGTGCGGACAACCAAACAATCCGGGCCCAGAGTAATGAGCATGTCAATACAATGCCTAACAGGCGGCCGGGATGGCAAATTTTCCACCCGAAAGGTGTCCTCGTATATACACTCTCCCCGTACGTAAGGCCGACCGGTACACGAGGGTACGCTACGCCCCTAGGCCGCGCGGCAGCACACTGATGCCGGGAGTCGCTGTCGTCGCTATACCTCAGCATCCCCGCGGGGCACCCCGTGAGTGCGAGAGAGACAGAGCGACCAAAGCGACTCTCGGAGTCAGAAAGCAGAAGCCGCTCGCCGGCACAAACACGCGTCGCAAACAAGTTGAGCCAAGAATGATTAAAGAAACCCCAATCAGCGGACCAACACGGCCCCTCCGGACACCCGCGCACGGTGGGCCAGAAGACCAGCGCAGGCGACCAATACTATGGATGCGGTTTGAGCTCCAGATTCGCTCAATGGGACTCGAACAGAACGTGTGACCCCACCAACGGATTCCTCGTCCGGGGACGATCCATCGGTGGGGTCACACGTCCGGTTCGAGTCCCATTTAGCGGCTCTAGAGCTCGAAACGCGTCCAGAGTTTAGACCGCCTGCGTGGTCGTCTGGCCCACCGTGCCGCGCCGAGCACGCTGCTCAGACCGGCCGGATTCATTTTCAGACTCGATTCCTCATTCCCGTCGCCGTGTTGCGAAATCCCACCCGCCCCCTGTCCAGCGGCACCGCGCACGCGGCGACACGGCGTCCCGCCTCCCGCGATGCGGTCAGCGCAGTGCGGGGCGCGGAGCCTCGCGGTCGCCTTTCAAAGCGAAAGCGTTAGAGACATGAAGGCATTGCGGCAGGCAGAACGCGGCCGGGCAGTGTGTGTGTGTGTGCGTGTGTGTCTGTCTGTCTGTCTGTCTGTCTAGCCCACTGTGCGCGGCCGCGCCGCCGGCCGGCCTGCAGGCACCCACCTTGATGTGGCGGTCGATGAGCCAGTTGAGCTCGATGTCGTCGTCGTCCTCGCCGAAGGGGTTGATGAGCACCTCGGCCACCTTGAGCCAGCCGATGTAGAAGCAGAACTACGCATAGCGAACACAGTGGGCGATACAATGCCAATCATCATCGCGCCTCCCAAGGGCGCCGGCTGGACGTGTCGGATTTCGGACTCGGCCGCGGGGAGGAGAAGCCCCTCCTCAGCTGTCTTGGCAGCGCGCCGCCGCGCTGCCTTGGCGTGCCGTGCCGCGCCGCGCCGCGAGGACATGATACGGTGTGGCCCACTGCGCGGTGGCCGGGCCGGCCGGGCCGGTCACAGCGCAGCGAACAGCAGCGGTCATCGGCAGTGCGACGGATCGCCTCAAGGCACATTCCCCGCGGCCGGGTCGCGCTAGCAGCAGACTGATTTTTTAGCAGATGATTTTTCCGAAAACCTCAATATATTTAATAACATTCAAATCAATAACATAATAAATAGGTAATAATAATGGTAATAATCATCAGACTGAGTCGTTCTAGTCGCTCTGTCTCTCTCGCACTTACAACACGGGACGGCCAATGGCTGTATCAAGTTGAGGATTTTGACCCATTCTGACTGATTCTGATTCTGACTCGTGAGTGTGATTTTGGTCATTTTAGGCTCAAATATCACCTAATTTGATGGCACGGTTACTTCTAATCACAAATTTGAATGTGAGAAGCATGAAGTGAATTGTTTTGGACACATTTAAAGATGAAAACCTTTCACCACTCAGAATCAGAGTCAGAATTGGTCAGAATCCTTAACTTGATACAGCCAATGAGTGCGAGAGAGATAGAGCGACTCTTAGTCGGCAGACGCACCTGCAGGGACGTGAAGAGCGGGAAGAAGATGTCGGGGTCGCCGGTGACGGTGCCGTCGGGGTGGCGTGTCTCCACGAACTGGCGGCCCATGAGCTGCGCCATGAAGTACGTGTACACGGACAGCGTCACCACCTGCAACAAGTCGACCAGTGGCACAGTGGGCCAGGCGGTCAAAATCCCGGCGCTGAATAGGACTCGAACCGGACGTGTGACCCCACTAATGGATTGCTCTCCGAACGAGGAATCTATTGGTGGGGTCACACGTTCGGTTCGAGTCCCATGTAGCGACTCAGCAGCTCAAAACGCGCCAAGAGTTTCGGCCGCCTGCATGGGTCTTCTGGCCGGCCCACTGTGCGACGGGAAGGACCTCAACGCGGGGCGAGGGCGCACGCCCGGCGGTGTAGTCCGCGCTCACGTCGATGAGGGGCTCGAAGGCGACGCGGGCCACGGCGTGCCACGCCGCCTGTTGCATCACCCCGGCGCCCCGCCGCCGCCGCGCCGCGGGGCCGGGCCGTGGCGTAGGGCGTGAAGGTTACGGCGCGGCGTCTCTCTCGCACCCCTGCGTCCCGCCCTGCGAGTGCGAGAGAGACGGAGCCAGGCTGCAGGGCGCCGCGGCGACCACGACCCGACGTCCCGGCCGCGGCCAGGGCCGTCGCCGCGGCCGTCCCCGCGGCCGCCACGTCCCCGATAGCGTTGCGCTAGAGTTCTACAGTGGGAGAGAAACGTGAGCCCTGTCCTCGTCGGATGGGACTCACCCGGACGACGAACTTCTCATACTTTGGCCAAAACGGGAAAAGAGTTGCGCGTAGTTTTTCATCCACGCTCTATTTTCCGTAGTGGCCCAGACGCGGGGCAAGGTTCTGGCCACTGAATGAAAACTACGCGCAGCTTTTTCCCCGTTTTGGCCAAAGTATGATAAATAGTTAAGAGCATTTCGTGGGTGACTGGCGATCAGTGTGTGGCAAAGTCAGTTGGTTCACGTTTCTCTTTCACTATAGGACTCTACGTTGCGCCACCGCGCCGCGCGCCTCGCAGTGGACTGCGGCAGCGCACAGTGCGCCACATCATTAACCGCGCCGTAAATCCGCAGAGGGCGGCAATTATAGTGGCGCTGCAGCCTGTCTGCCTGGCACTGCGAGGCAGACAGGGCGCCCCTAGGCAGCCCCGCCCCGCGCCATAAACTCAATGACAAGTGCATCTCTTCTGTTAGCGCGGCGCAGGCGCAGTGCGGCGGTGCGCCGAGCTCGTCGCGAGCTGCAACACCGCGGCTGTAGCACAGTGGGCTGGAGGACCGGTGGAGGTGGTCAAAATCCCGGACGCCTTTTGAGCTCCAGCGTCGGTAAATGAGACTCGAACCGCAGCAACAGCATGCAGCGGCGGCCAGGGCGGCACGCCGCTTCCGCCACACAGTGGGCCAGAGGGCGTGACCCCACCAATGGCTTCCTCGTTCCGAGAGCAATTCATTAGTGGGGTCGCACGTTTGGTTCTAGTTCCATTTAACAACTCTGGAGCTCAAAACGCGTCTGTCTTTCACTTACTGTGTCTTGTACGTACGTACCTGCGTGTACACCAGCGGCACGCAGACCGTGTCGTAGCCGATGAGGGAGCCCAGGCGGCGCCGGATGTCAGACAGCTCCTGCAGCATGGTCTGCACCACGTGGTCCGACTGGATGAGCCCCTCCTTGCGCGCGCGGTTGATGATGTTCGTGGCCCACACCAGCGGCATCCAGTACTTAGACATGGGCTCTTTGCCGTCCATCAGCTCGAAGATCTTCTTCTCGCACTCCATCATGAAGCCTGCGGGCCGAAGGGCGCACCATCAGGAAACACATCCAAGACCGGGGGTTACCATTACAATGTGTGTATCAGAGCAAATTCAAAGGAATTTCACGCCTAATCTGTACAGCACGTCCCAAGAGTAAAGTCCCCGCCAAAAGTGCGCGTCTCTAAGCGATTAGCAGGAGACCCGCCCAGCCCTGTCAACGCGGGAACAGGGGCAGCACAGTGGGCCATAAGACCAGCGCAGACGAACATAATTCTTGACACATTTTGAGCTCCAGCGTCACTGCTTGGGACTCGAACCGAACGTAAGGCCCCACCAATGGACTGCCCTCCCAACGAGGAATCCATTGGTGGGGTCCCACGTTCGGCTCGAGTCCTGTTAACGACTCCTGAGCCGGTGTCTGGCTCACTGTGGGCAGTGGCTACAAACTCGAGAATGTCCGCATCGTGTTGCCACCAACACCGCGATTCGGGTTCGGAACCGAGCAGGGAGGCCACTCGTTCAGAGCTTACGGCATTGCTCTGCCGACATTATTCCCTTTTTTGTGTGCGTTGTGTTCCCCTTTTTCTGTGCGTTGTGTTCTCAAGTACGGCACGACCGCCTCGCGAGGGGCAGGCAGCGCGGCGCGGCGCGGTGGGAACGACGAGCCGCCAAAAACCTCGACCGGCAATAAGCGCAAGGACGCCTCGCCACATTAAAGATCCACCTGGCAACCCAGAGGGACCCACTGGCGCGTGAAAGCATAAAGGAGTGTAAAAACATCTTTTCAGACAGAAAAACAAAAACAAATAACAAATACACCGCCGCGCGCAAAGTGCGGGAAAACCCGCGTCCGGGATTTTGACCGCCTCCACTGGTCGTCTGGCCCACTGTGCGCCGGCCTCGTCCCGGAGTCCCTGGCGCGCTTCGGCGTCCGTCGATGAGGCGACGCCGCGACGCCGCGACGCCGGCGTGACGGTCGATCGCCGCGTCTCTCGGCCGCAGCGGCGCCACGGCGGTGTCACGCGAGGCGCGCCACCCAAGGGCACCCTCAGTCCCTCTGCTAGGCCGCCTGGAAGGCAAGCACTTCTTTGCCAGTAGGCTTCACCCCTCCCTAGGACAGTCCTGGATCCGCGCCTGGCTCGCCAAAGGCCGCACGTCCTGCAGACAATTATCTACTTCCCACGACGGCTATCGTGCAGCTTGCCGTTTCTACTGCCGCGGCCTGCCGGATTCGGAAACACATACATTGTTAGAAAAAGCCAGTCGAGAGAGAGCGAGAGACAATCGCGCAACGCTCGCCGCACGGCCCGCCGAGTGGATTTCCATTTCCCACATCAGTTCCAGCCACTTGCGCGGCGTCGTGTTTCCAATCGGCAGCTAATTGTGCGGCCGGCCATCCGCGCAGAACGAACTCCAACAAACATGGACTTCCTCGCGTCAACGCACGGACGGTCTTTGAGCTCCAGAGTCGCTAAAAGGGACTCGAACCGAACGTGTGACCCCTCCAATGGATTGCTCTCCGAACGAGGAATCCATTGGTGAACCCACCAAAAGCCCCATTGAGCGATTCTGGAGCTCCAAACGCGTCTGGAGAAAACCGGCCGCACCGGTCTAGTGGTCCACTGTCCGCCGTACCCCGGCCGGCGTGCCAGCGCAGAGCCCCTGCAGTCCGGCGCTGGGCAACCCCGCACGCAGCGCTGGCCGCGGCTGGCCGCGGCTGGCGGCCCCACGCCGCCCCGCCCCTCCTTACCCGCGTCCACCATGTGCTGCCAGCCGGGGAACCTCTTCTTGACGCGCACGCTCACGTGGTTCAGCGTGATGACGTAGGCCAGCACGGCGTACCGCACGATGTTCCTGCGCATCAGGCGGCCGCGCTCGTCCTGCAACCAGACAGAGCGTGAGCAAGCGACCCATCGCACAGTGGGCCATCAGAATCCTGGACGGGTTGAGCTCCAGCGTCGCTAAATGGGACTCGAGCTGAACGTGTGAACCCACCACTGGATCGCTCTCTGAACGTGGAATCGATTGGTGGGGTCACGCGTTCGGTTCGAGTCCCATTTAGCGACTCTGGAGGTCAACATGCGTCTAGAGTTTTGGCCGCCTGCGCTGGCCCACTATGCATCGCACCCGCACCGAGATCGACCCATCGCGGGCATCAGCCGCTGCTTTGAAAGTGACAAGAAAAAAAAAATGTAAACCGGCAAAGCATTGTTGGTACTCACCACTCCTGGAATGGCGGCCGAGACGAAGAGTGCCAGTGTGTCGGGCCAGGGCAGCAGGCGGTACTGCTCCCACCAGCGCTTCACCACCAGACTCACGTAGAAGCCCAGCACGAACGACATGGGGATCGTCTCACCGTGCGAGCCGAAGTACGCCCGAATCCTCTCGAACTGCCTGCAACAAGCCCGTCACCAGGTGGGTCACCATGTGGGTCACCATGTGGGTCACCATGTGGGTCACCATGCGGGTCACCATGCGGGTCACCATGTGGGTCACCATGTGGGTCACCATGTGGGTCACCATGTGGCACACCATGTCTAAAATTAAGTCAGCTTCCAAAAGTTCAGGGAAAAAAAATTAAATACAGCAGGTGACGACGCGGCAAAACAAGGTAAAAGTTGTGCGTGACGTGCAAAAACACGTGCTGTGACGTCACGTCACGGTCACCACTTTCTCCGCTCTATGACTGTGACGTCATCGCGGGCCGGCGGCCAGATCGCCGCGCAATAAACCGTTTATCTTCACTGTCATTTCTCACCTCTGCTGGGTCTCGTTGAGTGCGTGTCGGTAGATGAGGTTGATGGAGAAGTAGAGGCAGAGGAACACCAGCAGCTCGCGCCACACTAGCTTGTACACGCTGCCCCGCCACCTGCGAGAGAACACCGTTTCAATTTTGCATGCGCAGAGGAAGAGCAGTGAAAAAAAAAAAAAAAAAAAACATTTTGTAGTCAAACTCCTATACATGTATATGAAACAATTCACATATACATGCATAGGAATATTACCACACACTTGGCCAATAGGCTACTCCGCTGCTTGGAAAAGAGGAAGAAAAGAAGTGCACAACATCCGTACCCTCGCCCGCGGGGGGACATGAGAGGGGCAGCGGAAGTTCCGTCCCCCCTTCTTTTCTTCCTCTTTTCCAAGCAGCGGAATAGCCTATTTCTTACAGTGAAGACTCAAAGTCCTGAAACGGCGGTACCATGAATGTCATATGGTGCTTTCCCAGTGGTGCCAAGATACCCTAGGCCCCACAGTGGGCCAGAACAAAGGGGAAGGCGGAGCGCCCCCCCCCCCCCAACCCCCCAACCCCTCCAGCGAGCGGAGCGAGTCTTAGAGTTGTGGCCGTATGCGCCGGTCTTCTGGCCCACCGTGCGACACTGCCGCCGCATGTTCCGTTTGTAGTTTTTGTTTGTGTTTTCATGTTCCCCGGCGCCGCCTGCGCGTATTGACGCTACCAGTGCCGTGAGTCATGCGAGTCATTCCCGGCGGCGAGTACCAGCGAGTACTAGCCGAGGCCACAGCAAATCGAGTGAACCAGCCGCGGCGCCACCCGAACACAATTCCAATACGAGCCGAATGCAGCCGAATGCAGCCGAATGCAGCCGAATGCAGATGGACGCAGACGAAGCCGTCCGAGATAACGCCGGAAGTGCGGCGCGCACTTACACAGATAAAAAACACCTTCCGCCGCGACAATTTGCACAAAACAGGAGGCGCACTCCACTCCGCTGAGTGACGCAAGCAGCGCCGCTCGGCGTGCACGCGGCATATCGAGGCGCCAAAGGACGAACAAAAGCAGGGAAGTCCCTGCGGGACCGGCCGAGTGGGGACGAGCTGCATGCAGCCTTCGAGAGGGAGTTCCCTGCGTGTTCCACCTCAACAGTCTCTCTCACACACACACACACACACGAACGCGCGCGCTGACACTGACACACGTGCAGAGCTTTGCATGCCGCCTGTCTGGGAGACAATAAGTGTTGATTTGCCCGCGCCCCGCCACGGCCTTCGCACTCGCGTTCCCGGTACCGGTGATCCTGGAAGGGAGCCCCTGCAGGGGTAACGCACCGCACAGTGGGCGAGACTGCTAGGAGACAGACCGCCCGGCGCCGGCCAGCGTCACACCACAAACCACACCGACGTGTTTTGCCTTTGCCTCACGCTTCACCCGGCTTCACCGCTTCGCACACGCGGCTAGAAATAGCAGCAATTAATAAAGCAATTGGCTGGTCGGCCGGCCGGCCGGCCATCGCCGGGAAAAACAACAACGAGGAGATGATGTCCAGCCATTCATTGGCAGTCCATCAGCGAGCCGGCGGCGCGGTCAAGGCCGCCCCCGCCCCCACCACACCCCTCCGCTGCCCTCGACGCCCCGCCAGCCAGCCAGCAGCCAGCCAGCAGCCAGCCAGCAGCCGCAGTGAGTGACGGGACGCGGTGTGGCGGCGGGGCGGCGCTCGGTGCGGCCGTGTCCCGCCCGGTCCTGCCGCACGCTGTGCAAACAGCCAGCCGGGCGAAAGGCCCCGAAATGACACGCCCGGGTCATAATGAGGCGTGCCGGCGGAGGCCAAATTGAGTGCGCGCGCGCGCCATTTCGCTTATATCATTGCGGGAGTCAACCCCTCTCCTCTCTCTCTCTCTCCCTCTCTCTCTCTCCGCGTTGCCGCGGAAGCAAACAGGCCGGCCAGGAGGTTACCTCCACATTCCACATACCGGGGGAATCGGCGGCCAAATCATAAACATGTTTTCAATTCCCTTCGGCGAAATTGGAAACGCGACCGGCCGAGCGAGGCGGAACACCGGAAGGAAGGTGGAGGTGCGCAGTGGGCCAGGAAGGGGGGAGGGGAGGGGGACGGGCCGCCGAAATTAAGTGACAGACACGCTGGGCGCGACGCGCGAACCGGGGGAATCGAGTGTGGGATCCAGTGGGTGGCCGAGCAGGCGAGCCGAGGTCGCTGCCGAGGCCGCCGCCGTGGCCGCCAAGGACCCCGAACCCGTGGATGGGGTGGAGCTCCCGGAGTTCGATAACACGCAGTGAGCCGCACGTCAACAGACTGCCGGCGGCCGGAGCCAAATTAGCTCGTCGTGCAACAAGCGAGCAAACAAGGCACGGCACGAGGCTGCAGCAGTCCCACAGTGGGCCAGAGGACCGGTTGAAGCAGTCAAAATCCCGGACGCGATTTGAGCTCAAGAGTTGCTGAATTTGACTCGAACTGAACGTGCGTGACCCCACCAATGGATTGCTCTCCGAACGAGGAATCCATCGGTGGGGTCACGCGTTCGGTTTGAGTCCTGTTTAGCGACTCTGGAACACAAAACGAGACTACAGTTTCGGCCGCTCTACCGGTCTTCCGGCCCACTGTGCGTCCGCGCCGCCGTCCTTGCCGTCACCACACGGCGCAGGCAGCCCTCGCACACGCACCGCGCATCCCGCCCGCCACAACGAGAACGAGTTCAACGCCACGCCGGAAGGAGGACCGGCCAATGTCTTCATCTTCCAAGGCTGCTGCTCGCTGCTGCTCCTGCAGGGCGCCGCGGGCTCCATGTGCCGCCTTTTTTGGAAAATCCGACGTGAAAATGATGGCCTTTGTTCGACTGCGCGGCACGAACTGGGTAGAGCACGGCGGCACTGGGCCGCCAGGGTGCGCGTCGCCGCGGCCGTGACGCCCCGGAGGTTGCGGAGGGGAGGGGCGCGCCGGGGCCGAGGTGCCAACCTCGCCAGCGCCGATTTCAATAACAAAACATCAATCATCTCCGTACCTGGACGTTCATTGGTGGAAAATGGTCCCCTACGGTTGCCCTTGCTGCCCACAAATTATTGACAAAGAAAGAAAACTCACCCTGTTTGTGCTTACAAGAGGACAGAAAAATCAGTCCCAAAAGCGAAAACAATGGGTGTTCTTTGGAACCCCTTAAAAACGGGCTTTAGACGCTCTCTCGCTCCTGTACGCAACGCCCCACGAGTGCGAGAGAGACAGACAGTCTGCGGGGCGTCCGCAGCAGGGTTGCATCGTCTCCGGGCCGCCAGACTACGCCAGGCGCCAGGGCTGGGGAAATCCCCAGAGCGCGACACGCGCACGCCGCGCCGCGCCACCCAGGCAGCAAGTGTAGCCGTGTCGCCAACACAACGGGACGGGGCGCACCGACAGCAGGCTCACGCTCACGTCGCCCGCGGCAGCGCAGCGGCACACGGGGGGCCAGAAGACCGGCGCTGGCGACCAAAACTCCAGACGCGTTTTGAGCTTTAGAGTCGCCAAATGGGACTCGAACCGAACGTGCGACCCCACCACGGGATTGCGCTTCAAACAGGGAATCCATTGGTGGGGTCAAGCGTTGGGTTCGAGTCCCGTTTGGCGATTGTGGAGCTCAAAACGCGTCTTGAGTCTTTTCCGTCTGCGCCCGTCTCCTGGCCCACTGTGCGGCGGCCCACTGTGTGGCTGTCGGACGCGCCGCACGGCCGCCAACTATGTAATGTGTCACTTAGTGGGACGTGGCTATGCAGATGAGGAGGGCGTCTTCATCGCCCGCCGGTTCCCTCGCATTGCTACACAGGAGCCGCTGCGTGGCTTTGGATTAAATAAAGAGGGAGCTGCGTGACAACCTGAGTGTCCGCACCGCCGACAGCAGATTCAAAGAGTCGGCCGGCGTCCTCTCTCTTTTATCTGTCTCTCTTCCTCTCTCTCTTTCTCTCACTTTGGAACGGGACGCCCCATGAGTGAGAGAGAGAGAGACAGAGCAAGGCAAGGCAAGTTGATCGTCCCAGCGGCAGGAATCAAACGACTTCAAAGGGACTCGATTTCCCCTCTTTTACCCCTTCTCTTTTTGTCACTCTGATCGGCCTGGTGTCATCCCCGGCGTGGCGTGGAACTAAACGGCCAAGGCCTCCGCCGGGAGCGAGGCTGAGCGAGGCGCAGTGGTGCGCGGCGCAGCGCCACAGTGGGCTGGAAGCTGGAGGCGGTCAAAATCCCGGATGCGTTTTGAGCTCCAGAGTCGCTAAATGGGACTCGAAACGAACGTGTGACCCCACCAATGGAGTCCCTCGGAGAGCAATCCACTTGTGGGGTCACACTTTCGGTTCGCGTCCCATTCAGCGACTCCAGAGCTGAAAACGCGTCCAGAGGTTTTGCCACCTGCGCCGCCGTCGAATGCCGCTCTTTTCCAGTGTAATCTGCACGGCGAATGCCTACGACGGCGCACCACACTACAGGCACTAACCCCGATACTTATCGCTAGACCGAGGCCACACACACACACACACACACACACACAGAGACACAGATAGATAGATAGAGAGAGAGAGAGAGAGAGAGAGAGAGAGAGAGAGAGAGAGAGAGAGAGAGAGAGAGAGAGAGAGAGAGAGAGAGAGACAACACAGTAGCATCCCCCGGGCCGCAATGCCTCCGGTACACAGCACCACAAAGTGCTTTGCCCACTTTGTCGGACGTGAGACCCGCAGACGAAAATATCGGTGACTGGCGTCCGCAGCCACGCTGCTCGTTGTCGGCGCGGTGTGCCGCTGCAGACACGCTGCCGCCGGCCGGCCCGCTGTGAGCACGGTGCAGGATGGAGGCGGCAGCACGGTGGCAGACGGGCAGCGCGGTGCAGGATGCAGGCGGCCGCACGGCGGCAGACGGCGCCGCGGGTAATCGGCTCGTGACCGGTCGGCCCGCGCCCCGCGGTGCCACCAAGAGCGAAGCACGCCGCCCAGTGGGCCGGACGACCGGCAAAGGCAGGCGGCCAAACCTCTTGACACGTTTAGAGCTCCAGAGTCGCTGAACAGGACTCGAACCGAACGTGTGACCCCGCCAATGGATTGCTCTCCGAGCGAGGAATCCATTAGTGAGGGTCGCACGATCGGTATTCGAGTCCTTTTTAGCGACTCTAGAGCTCAAAACGCGTCTAGAGTTTGGGCCGCCAGCGCCAGTCCTCTGGCCCCACTGTGCGGCGGCAACTTCACCGGCGGATGCATCCAGCGCCTTCTTTTAGCGTCGCTATCGCGATCGCGACATTAGTCAAGTTGTAAATAAAGTCGGATAGCTCAAGGACGCGTGGCGCACAGCCACGTGATGCACACGGCGGCGTGCGTCCATAGCTCACCGCCGCGTGCGGGTCCAGGGGGAGCCAGGGGGTGTTGGCAGCACGCATCATCGAATGCTGCGATACGGCAAGACTGCGAGTGCTGACAGATCGACAGGAGGCTCTTTGGCAGGGCAGCGCGCAGTGGACTGCCACGACACCAACAGGGCGTGTGTACTGCCCTCTGTCCCAACGGATACCCGGCAAACCGGAACTCCGTCCGATTGATCACAACAGTGCTCCAACCGGATACGCGTTGCTCGCTAGTGCGCCCGGCGCACAGTGGGCCAGTTCCAAAGTCACCGAGTCGAGCCGTCGGCATGCACGGCCTGTCCCAGCCAAGATGCCTGGGCAAATCGGCAGCAGCCAGCCAGCCAGCCAGCCAGCCAGCCGGGCTGGGCAAGCAGTTAGCTAAGCACAGTGGGCCAGAAGACCGGCGTACGCGGAAAAAATTCTAGACGCGTTTCGAGCTCCAGAGTAGCAGGACTCGATTCGAACGTATGTGACCCCACCATTGGACTCCTCGTTCGGACATAATCTATTGGTGGGGTCGCACGTTTGGTTCGAGTCCGAGTCCCATTTGGCGACTCTGGAGCTCAAAACGCGTCTAGAGCTTTGGCCACCTGCGCCGCTCTTCTGGCCCACTGTGTCCCGCCGAGCTACCTAGCGCCAGGGAGCTGGCCGGCGGTGACCCTCACATTGCGCGGCGCGGCGCCTTTGCAAATCTTCCTCCCTCGCGGTGCAGCTCGCGTCCCCGCTCCTCCTCCGCTCCACTTTCCTTTCCCATAAATCCGGAAGGGTCTGTGACGTCACCCGCAAAGTGAAGGCAATTTCAGATAATTGAGCGCAACCACATAAAGGAGGAGGGTCAAGTGCCGCTTCCTGCTGCTGCGGCGGTAGCTGACGTCAGCCAATCAGGGCGCAGCCACGCCAGTGTCGGCGGCGTGGCGTCACTCTCGGCCAATCACAGCAGGGCGCGAGTAGAGTCCACGGAGAGGCGCGTACAGTGGGCCAGGACCGGTAAGTCTAGACGCGTTGTGAGGTGCAGGTCGCTAAATGAGACTCGAATCGAACGTGTGACCCGACCAATGGATTCCCTCGGAGAGCAATCCACTGGTGGGGTCACACTTTCGGTTCGCGTCCCATTTACCGACTCCAGAGCTCAAAACGCGTCTACTATAGGTTTTCCCACCTGCGCCGGTCTTTACTTTGCCCCCAGAGTGGCAAATGCCCTGTTCGCAGTCAGCTTGCTGCAGCAGCGCTTCGAGCAAAGCGATGAAGCGGCCGAACAATCGAAAGGAACGCGTCGCGCGTGCGCACACACGCACACGCACACACGCACACGCACACGCACACACAGAGAGAGCAAACATCCGCAGAAGCGCAGCCGATTGCATGCAGCCTGGGGGCGGGAGAGGGACGGCCGTCCGTGACGGCGTGTGCAACCCGTCTTCGTCGCACTGATGTAATAAAATGCGGAGCAATGCAGAGGTCAGCATCACACACCTCCAACGCCGCCGCCGCGAGCCAAGCCGAGCCAAGCCGAGCCGAGCCGATCCGAGCCGAGCCGAGCCGAGCCGAGCCGAGCCGAGCCGAGCCGAGCCAGCTGTCCGCCACCCGAGCCAGGGCGTTGCTTTTACGTCAATCAAGGCAAAGGTGACGGCCGTCCAAAAAACAAAAGCAGTCTCGATAAGTAGTGGCGACTCCACGCGGCGTGCCCGGCGTGGCTGCGTCCATCCCGTCCAACCTGTTCTAGCACGCCGCAGCCAGCAGGCGGCGCGCAGCATCATGCGTGGTGGCCGGCCACGTATAAATATCGATTAGTTGGGACTCGAACCGACCGTGTGACCCCACCGATGGATTGCTCTTCGAACGAGGAATCCATTGGTGGGGTCACACGTTCGTTTCGCGTCATGTTTAGCGACAGTAGAGCTCGAAACGCGTCCAGAGTTTTGGCCGCCACGGCTGCGCCGGTCGTCTGGCCCACCGTGCAGTGCCCTTCGTTTCGGCTTCATTCCAACTTGTTCCGGGATTGTCTCTTGTTCCTCATTTTCTGCCTTTTCACTTTGTTTCCCCGCTGGATGTGCGGCCCACTGTAGGGCGCGGCGCCGAGGACGAGCTCTAGAGAGGCGCCGAGGACGAGCTCTAGAGAGGCGCGGAGCTGCGTCGTCTAAGTTCATTAAACTTTTTGCCTCTTGTTTTACTTCTTCACTCCGAGTCAATCACACTGAAAGACATTGGAAAGGGAGGTTCCCAATCACCATCACGCCTGGCCGGCGAGGCTGTCCGATGATGGGCATCGGGTTCGACACCGCCTCTCGGCTGTCCAAATTAATTGGAGCACGCTCCCACCAGTGGGCCGCAGCCAAGCATGAGCAGCGAGCGTGGAAGCCGTTCGGGAAAGAGCGTCTCTTGCGGAAGTGTCCCACGGGGCGTCCCTCTCTCTCCTCTCTCTCCAGGCGCGGATACAGAGGGGAGGGGGGGGGGCAAAGGTGGTTTTGCCCCCCCCCCCTATTGCACATAGATCGCCGCCTGAAAGGTAGGCAAGAAGTGCTACTTAGCCTCTGTAAGCAGGCAAAAAATGCTATAATTTGCTCCCACCCCCAAAGGCCGCCTCTGGATCCGCCATTCTCTCTCGCGAGAGAGAGACAGAGCGACTGCTGCAGCGCGGGGGGGGGGATTCCTTGTCGTAAACGTCGGCTAGCCGAACGCCCGTCGGCTCTCGGCCCGGCCGGCCCGCCGCGTGATTTGTGAAGGCCTCTCGGTTGTTCTCCGGTCACCTCTCCAGCCTTCGGCCCTTCGGCCCTTCGGGTGTCAACGTCCTAACCACCGCCCGGGAGGCAGTGCCGGATGCAGTGCCGGATCCAGAGGCGGCCGGAGGGGGGCAAAGAGTCGCCTTTTACCTATTTACAGGGGCAAAGTGTTGCTTTTTGACTACTTACAGGGGCAAAGTGTTGCTTGGTGTCTACTTTTCAGGCGGCTGTCTAGGGGTCAGGGTTCAGAAGGGGAGTGGCAATTGTCCAAGCAATTGTTCTTCCCCACCCCCTATCTCTCCCCTCTCTCTCTCTCTCTCTCTCTCTCTCTCTCTCTCTCTCTCTCTCTCTCTCTCTCTCTCTCTCTCTCTCTCTCTCTCTCATGCTCAGCGGACCCTGCGGCACGGAGCAAGGGAGCTGCCGCCGTCAGCGAGGCTACCAAAATCAACTTTTTTCACTTGCGTAACGTTCAATTCGCACATAACAGCCTCAGCCAGTGTTCCATGAACTTGTTGTTGTTGTTTTTGTTTTTCGCTTCGCCACATTGACGGCCGGCCGCGCGGCCGATGGAGTCGCGGAGTGGCACTGACGTAACGGCGTCCATCCGCGTCCATCGGGCAGGCCACGCCGCCGGGCCGCCCGACCAGGCACACCAAGCACACCGACCAGCCCTCGGCCCACTGTGCGGCGGCCCTGGTCCGCAGCATGCAAAGCCATCCTGCCTCAAAAGAAATGACTTGACGCGGATTCAGGGAAAGGCATGGTACTCGAGGTAGAGGCCCATGGCCTAGGCCCCGGCCTCTTCTTGAGGAAGGACGCACGAGTTTCTTGTACCTTCAACGTTGCCAAGAGGTAGAGAGAGAAGAGAGAGGCACTGCAAATCCCACAGGTCGCCCACAGGCTTTTGGCGCATTGTGTTTCAGACTGGTGGTTATATATGGCGAGGGGCACACGGACTTTCGTTTACAAAATTTATTACTCGGTCTGACATCCCAATCTTTCCCGCTACGCCCCTTTTCGTCTCCAGAGCCGCCGGCGATTCAAAGGATTCAGTAGAAAAGTGTGAGGTTTTAGCAAAATTTAGCAATCGAATTTCCTTCATGCAATACGGCAACACACTCGCGCAGCAATGAATGGAAAGCACACTATACACTGAATAACATAGTAAGAGCGAAAACACACTCAACTGTATAATTTCGACACCGAATGTGCCGTTACAGGTTCTTGCATGGTCTGCTCCACGTCAAACGCCGCCACTACCACCACCACCAACCACCACCACCACACTGCACGCAAATATTACTGTAAGGAAAAAAAAGTGACGCAAAACTCTTGTATTTCTAGTGGGTGCGCCTGACGGCCTGGCCGCCGCGGTGCCGCGGTGCGGTTTTCCTGCTTTGCGGCGTCAGCTGCTTAGTAGCATTTCCTTGCGAATGCCGAAACACCGCGCCGCCGCCTCGCCCGTTGTCTCTGTGTCCCCGCATTCCCTGGGCGTTGCCCAGCGTCCACATTTCCACCTCAAAAACAATTCGGCTTTTTCCTGGGGTTTACTCCTCTTGTTACAATTTCAGATTTTCTTGTACTTTTTTTTTTTTTTTTTTTTTTTTTTAAGCGACACTTTGCCCGTGTTTGAAAGGCAATAGGTGCTACTTGCGACCCTTTCGCGGCCGCCGCTGGATCCACCGCTGCTGCCGGCTGCTGCCGGCCGGCCCTGTCAGGGCGAGTGACATTACAGTGGGCCCGCCGTCGCGGCGCGGCGACCGGCCGGCACGCCGGGGCCATGCGGCGCCGCCAGACAGCGCTCTAGACCGGGCTAGACTAGGCTAGGCTAGACAGCGCTCTAGACCGAGCTAGACTAGGCTTGGCTAGACAGCACTCTACACCGGGCTAGACTAGACTAGGCTAGACCGGGCGCCGCTTGCCGTATACAGGGAGTGCCTGCCAATGTTTGGCCGGGCCGAAAGGACGCGCTCCGACGGCCAAAGTCCCGGGCCACCACGCCGTCAGCGTCTCACAGTGGGCCAGAAGACCGTTGGAGGCGGCCAAACCTCTAGACGCGTCTTGAGCCTCAGAGTCGCTAAGTGGGACCCGAACCAAACGCGTGACACCACCAATGGATTGCTCTCCGAACGAGAAATCCATTGGTCGGGTCACACGTTTGGTTCGAGTCCCTTTTGGTGATACTGGAACGAGTTTAGAGGTTTGGCCACCTCCACCGGTCTTCTGGCCTACTGTGCGCCCAGCGCCAGCAGACGACACGACACGGCGGCGTCAGCGCTGCATCAACGCCACTCACTTGTACAGTATCCTCCAGAAGCAGCCGAAGCTGCTGCCGTTGGCGACGAGCTTGGAGTAGGTGACCGTCATCCTGGAGGCCGGCGGTGGACGGCGGCGGCCCCGCCAGGCACTGCACTCCTATCAGACGGCTGTGGTGGCAGGGGCCGCGGGCCTGGGCGGGCCGGGGGAGCACGCGGCCACACACATCACCAACACCAAACACACGCGGAACGCGACACGGCCGTGACGGGACGGGACGCAACGCGACGCGGCCTAGGTTCACTAGGTACTGCCTGGCGGCTCTGCTCAGGTGAGCGGCCACAGTGGGACTGACTGGTACCGGGCGGAGCGGGGCGGGGCGGGAGAGGACGGCGGCGGGGGGAGTCGCCAGCCCGCCAACCTGGCTCAGCAGCTCGCGTGCAGGCCGTACAGGCAGCCGCAGGCAGCCGAAGCAACGCGCCGCCAGGCAGCCCAGCCGGGGCAGCCCAGCCCGGCAGCCCGGCAGCCCGCGGCACAAGAACGCGGCGAAGCTGGGCGAAGCTGTGCCGCGCCGCCACGGCACACTCGTCGCTGTCACTCTCGCGCCCGTGCGGCACGCCTAGGCACGCCCCGTGAGTGCGAGAGACAGAGCGACACTCTCGGAGTTGATCGGCAGCAGCGCTACAGCGCCTATACAGCGAGGTGCCGCAGACTGGAGTGGAGAGCGCCGCCGAGCCGCGGGGGAGGGGGGGGGGGGGTGATCCGCGGGGTAGCCGCGGGGCCCAGCAGCCCGCGGCACGGCGGCAGCGCGCAGCAACGCGCGTCAAACGAGAAAAACGAACGAAAGTTGCAATGGAATGGGCCGGGCGGGGCGGCGCTGCAGCCTGCACCCCGCGGAGGCGCAGGCAGGCAGGCAGGCCGTGGACGGCCCGGGACGACCGGCCGCCAGCACCGCCAGCCAAGGTCGCCGATGGAACGAAACGCAATGCCGGCGATGGCCAGCCGTGGCCAGCCGTCCGCGCTGCAGCACAATGATTCCAACAGTCGCTTTCGTCGCTCTGTCTCTCTCGCACCGACAGGGGATGCGCCGCGAGTGCGAGAGAGGCAGAGCTACGAAAACGACTCTCGGAATGAGTGAGCTGTCAGAGGCCCAGGCGGGCAGACGCATGACCCACGCAGCAGCCTTCACCAAGCCTTCACATAGCCTTGGCAGAGGCTGCGAGAAGGCCTGATCCGCGAACGACCCGCGGACGCGAATAAACGCGAGCACCGCGCCGGCAGCAGCGCGGCCTGCACGCCTGCCGGCTCCAGCGCGCA
This sequence comes from Stenchaetothrips biformis, assembly GCA_030522485.1. Classification (NCBI taxonomy): domain Eukaryota; kingdom Metazoa; phylum Arthropoda; class Insecta; order Thysanoptera; family Thripidae; genus Stenchaetothrips; species Stenchaetothrips biformis. The sequence goes on from CM060088.1 coordinate 10,439,995, forward strand.
GCGCGCCTCGCCGCCGCCGGGTCGGCACACTGTACACTCGGCACACCAAACCACAGAGCCCGCGGTTTGGGCGCCGCTCTTCAAATAAGGCATCAATGCGCGTCGCGAGTTAGGCCAGACAATTACCAGCACGGCGGAGGTCTCGCCGTGTGTGTGTGTGTGTCCGTGTTTATTTTGCAGGAAGGTATACGCAGCCAGATCACGGAATTCCATTTCTTATCCCCGCCGTTTAGACGCGGACTGGCCGCCGCCTACGGCAGGGAATCTCTTGCGTGCGGTTTCGCGGCCTGCTACCGTAATGACGGCTCGCATGGGGCGGCGCGGGGCGGTGCGGGGCGAGGCGAGAGGGGCGCCACAATGGGAGAGCTGCAAATGTCAAGGCGCAGGGCGCGGTAGCCAGTGCGACCAGTCGGCGTAGGGATGACTGGGATGACCTGTCCATACGCCTCTCTCTCTCTCTCTCTCTCTCTCTCTCTCTCTCTCTCTCTCTCTCTCTCTCTCTCTCTCTCTCTCTCTCTCTCTCTCTCTCTCCCCACACGCATGCCGCCCCACACCGGGGTACTGCCCGAGGCGCCGTGCCGTTAGTGCCGCAGAGCGTAGGTCGCGGCGGAGTCTACATCGTTTGTACGACCTCTTTTTGTCCGACCTTGCGAAATTCGGCCGACCTCTTTTCCCCTGAAGTTTTTGTCCGACCTACGTTTGTCCGACCTACGATTGTCCGACCTATGTTTTCTACAACCTCTTTTCAAGAAAGAGGAGACGAAGGGAGAGGGAGGGGGACAGGAGGGAGGGAGGAAGTGCGGGGGAGGGAAATGGGAGGGAGGGTGAGGGGAAGGGGGAGGGCCTGTCACGCCAGACAGGTAAACTACGAAGAATTGAACCAACAACGAAGTTAACTTAATGTAACCTTAAGACAAAACTGCTACCGTCGAGACCTACCTACGAGCGCCTGGAGTGCAGGCAAGAGCCGATAGTGCAGGGTCTCATGTTGCCGCGGTGGCGGGACGTGTTAACTCGGGGCACGGTGTAGAGAGACCGTGACTCGGGGCGACCCGAGTACCCGCCTTCCGGGTATTTGGGAGCCTTAACGAACGCCGCCGGAGCAAGGTGCACGTCCCCGCCACTGCGGCAACATGAGACCCTGCACTTTTGACCTACCTCTTGCCCTGTAACATGCTCTGCTCTTCCCCCGGCTCTGACCTACCACCTAGACCTACTCTTCCCCCTGCTCTCCCCCTTGTCGTCCGACGTACCGAACGTTTAATTTCCCATACTCTCGTGTCTGGGCTACGTTCATAGCCTCTCGGAAGGGTGTCCTTTCAGAAACCACAACAAGGGACAAACGGGCGCTGCCAACTTAAACCGCAATGCACCCTCTAGCACCACAGCGCCCCTAGGCCGAATACTGTAGCTTCGTAAAAACAAACAAAAAAAAAGAAACAGAATTAGCGGGTGTTGAAACTAAGACTATGGACTAAGTAGGGAATGACTGTACACTCTCGGCCACCAGCACCGCTCTAGTTGCGGTGGAAACAAAGACTCACATTTGATGTTCGATTCCTGCCGCACGCACACTGTTCGGATCCAGCCATTCAAAGGCACCGCTTCACCGGGAGCCTACCATGCGGCACGGTGGCCGAGAACGATAAGGAGCAGAACTCCGAATCCGGAGAACCTGAGTTCAACCCCCAGTGCAAAAGTCATTTTTGACAGACTGTACCGGGGGAGCAACAGTGAAATTTTGGGTCGGCGGACGCTTTCTTCGCGGTGGTGACTTCACTACCTCACCCTTATTAGGCTGGGCCGCCTAAAGTCTTCGGCGCCCCTAGGCCAAATACTGTAGCTTCGTAAAAAAAAAAAAAAAAAAAAAAAAAAAAAAAAAAAGAATCAGCGGGTGTTGAAACTAAGACTATGGATTCGGTGTGGAATGTCTGTACACTCTGAGCCACCAGCATCGCTGTAGTTGCGGTGGATACAAAGACTCACATGTGATGTTCGATTCCTGCCGCACGCACACTGTTCGGATCCAGCCATTCAAAGGCACCGCTTCACCGGAGGCCTACCATGCGACACGGTGGCCGAGAACCATAAGGAGCAGAACTCAGAATCCGGGGAAACCGCGGTTCGACACCCAGTGCACTGGTCATTTTCGACGGACTGTCCTGGGGGAGCGACAGTCGAATTTTGGGTCGGCGGACGCTTCCCTCGCGGTGGTGACTTCACTTACTCACCCTTACTAAGCCGGGCCGCCCTGAGTCTTGGGCGGGGACGTTTCCCTCGCGGTTGTGACTTCGCTTACTCACACTTACTAGCACAGTTGTCTACAAAATCTATGTTCATTCACAGTCTGGACGTAGTCGTCTGTAGATAGTCTACTGGCCGTCTACGACATCTATGTCCATTCATTGTCTGGACAAAGCCGTCTATAGATGGTCTAACGATCGTCTACAAAATCTATGTCCATTCATAGTCTAGACATGGCCGTACTCGAACGTCCGAGCGATGGTAGACATTGTGTAGATGCCACATAGATTGCATTCCGTCCCACATCCCACTTTAGTGAGTGCATAGCGTTATGGGTTAGTCCCGAACTTCGAAGTGGATACTAGATACCTTTCAACCCTGTAGCTGTCGTTCGAATAGGGCGTGTGCGTGAGCTTCTTCTATCTGCCACTAGAGTGCTCCGCGCTCAAAGCGCGTCTGTTCTCTCGCGGGGACGACTCCGTGCGCCAGTTCCGTTAGTCTCTGCGCCGTTTCTCTGCATCTTCAGGAGAAGTCCCATCTGCCTACCAGCCTGCAGATGCAGGGATGTCTTCCTTCTTTTTCACCTTCCTAGAATAAGAGGTCCTGGTGGGTTACCGACTAATCTCATCAAAACCCTTCTACTGATAGAAGACTAAGGATGTGTAATAGCCGTCTTAGACATCTTAGAGACATCTATAAGACAGCAAAAGACATCTTTTTAACACTTTTAGAGACGTCTATAAGACACCCTAAGAGACATCTATAGACGTCTACCAATAGACGTCTAATAGACGTCGCATATTCGACCACTAGACTACTTTTAGATCATCTACCTCTAGACATGAAAAGACATCTAATAGACTCTTATTGGTCTATCAATAGACGTCTATTAAACGCCTTTTAGACGTCTTTTTTCCGTGTGGGCATTCAAAGGCACCGCTTCACCGGCGGCATATCATGCTGCACGGTGGCCGAGAACGAAAAGAAGCAGAACCCAGAGTCCGGAGAACCTGAGTTCGACACCCAGTGCAAAAGTCATTTTTGACAGACTACCGGGGGAGCAACAGTGAAATTTTGGGTCAGCGGACGCTTTCTTCGCGGTGGTGACTTCACTACCTCACCCTTACTAGCCTGGGCCGCCTAAAGTCTTCGGCGCCCCTAGGCCAAATAATCAGCGGGTGTTGAACTAAGACTGTGGCCTAGGTAGGGAATGTCTGTAGACTCTCGGCCACCTGCATCGCTCTAGTTGCGGTGGATACAAAGACTCACATTTGATGTTCGATTCCTGCCGCACGCACACTGTTCGGATCCAGCCATTCAAAGGCACCGCTTCACCAGAGGCCTACCATGCTGCACGGTGGCCGAGAGCGAAAAGGAGCAGAAACCAGAGTCCGGAGAACCTGAGTTCGACACCCAGTGCAAAAGTCATTTTTGACAGACTACCGGGGGAGCAACAGTGAAATTTTGGGTCAGCGGACGCTTTCTTCGCGGTGGTGACTTCACTACCTCACCCTTACTAGCCTGGGCCGCCTAAAGTCTTCGGCGCCCCTAGGCCAAATACTGTAGCTTCGTAAATATAAAAAAATAAAAAAAAAAATAAAAAAAATAAATAAAAAAAAAAAAAAAACAGAATCAGCGGGTGTTGAACTAAGACTATGGCCTAGGTAGGGAATGTCTGTAGACTCTCGGCCACCAGCATCGCTCTAGTTGCGGTGGATACAAAGACTCACATTTGATGTTCGATTCCTGCCGCACGCACTCTGTTCGGATCCAGCCATTCAAAGGCACCGCTTCACCGGAGGCCTAGCATGCGGCACGGTGGCCGAGAACGATAAGGAGCAGAACTCAGAATCCGGGGAAACCGCGGTTCGACACCCAGTGCACTGGTCATTTTCGACGGACTGTCCTGGGGGAGCGACAGTCAAATTTTAGGTCGGCGGACGCTTCCCTCGCGGTGGTGACTACACTTGCTCACCCTTACTAAGCCGGGCCGCCCTGAGTCTTAGGCGGGGACGTTTCCCTCGCGGTGGTGACTCCGCTTACTCACACTGCCTAGCACAGGCCGCCCGCGGGCCGCCCCAACCTCTCGGGCGGCCGACGGGCCGACCGTTGGTCTGGGGCGGCCCGGCCGACGCAACCTCTCGGGCGGCCGACGGGCCGACCGTTGGTCTGGGGCGGCCCGGCCGACGCAACCTCTCGGGCGGCCGACGGGCCGACCGTTGGTCTGGGGCGGCCCGGCCGACGCAACCTCTCGGGCGGCCGACGGGCCGACCGTTGGTCTGGGGCGGCCCGGCCGACGCAACCTCTCGGGCGGCCGACGGGCCGACCGTTGGTCTGGGGCGGCCCGGCCGACGCAACCTCTCGGGCGGCCGACGGGCCGACCGTTGGTCTGGGGCGGCCCGGCCGACGCAACCTCTCGGGCGGCCGACGGGCCGACCGTTGGTCTGGGGCGGCCCGGCCGACGCAACCTCTCGGGCGGCCGACGGGCCGACCGTTGGTCTGGGGCGGCCCGGCCGACGCAACCTCTCGGGCGGCCGACGGGCCGACCGTTGGTCTGGGGCGGCCCGGCCGACGCAACCTCTCGGGCGGCCGACGGGCCGACCGTTCGTCTGGGGCGGCCCGGCCAACGCACCCCGGCTGAGAGTCTACAGACATTCCACACCGAATCCATAGTCTTAGTTTCAACACCCGCTGATTCTTTTTTTTTTTTTTTTTTTTTTTTTTAACGAAGCTACAGTATTTGGCCTAGGGGCGCCGATGACTTTAGGCGGCCCAGGCTAGTAAGGGTGAGGTAGTGAAGTCACCACCGCGAGGGAAGCGTCTGCCGACCCAAAATTTGACTGTTGCTCCCCCGGTACAGTCTGTCAAAAATGACTTTTGCACTGGGTGTTGAACTCAGGTCAGACCATCTATAGACGGCTTTGTCCAGACAATGAATGGACATAGATGTCGTAGACGACCAGTAGACTATCTACAGACGACTACGTCCAGACTGTGAATGGACATAGATTTTGTAGACAACTGTGCTAGTAAGTGTGAGTAAGCGAAGTCACAACCGCGAGGGAAACGTCCCCGCCCAAGACTCAGGGCGGCCCGGCTTAGTAAGGGTGAGTAAGTAAAGTCACCACCGCGAGGGAAGCGTCCGCCGACCCAAAATTTGACTGTCGCTCCCCCAGGACAGTCCGTCGAAAATGACCAGTGCACTGGGTGTCGAACCGCGGTTTCCCCGGATTCTGAGTTCTGCTCCTTATGGTTCTCGGCCACCGTGTCGCATGGTAGGCCTCCGGTGAAGCGGTGCCTTTGAATGGCTGGATCCGAACAGTGTGCGTGCGGCAGGAATCGAACATCACATGTGAGTCTTTGTATCCACCGCAACTACAGCGATGCTGGTGGCTCAGAGTGTACAGACATTCCACACCGAATCCATAGTCTTAGTTTCAACACCCGCTGATTCTGTTTTGTTTTTTTTTTTGTTGTTTTTTTTATTTTTACGAAGCTACAGTATTTGGCCTAGGGGCGCCGAAGACTTTAGGCGGCCCAGGCTAATAAGGGTGAGGTAGTGAAGTCACCACCGCGAAGAAAGCGTCCGCCGACCCAAAATTTCACTGTTGCTCCCCCGGTACAGTTTGTCAAAAATGACTTTTGCACTGGGTGTTGAACTCAGGTTCTCCGGACTCTGGGTTCTGCTCCTTTTCGTTCTCGGCCACCGTGCAGCATGATATGCCGCCGGTGAAGCGGTGCCTTTGAATGGCTGGATCCGAACAGTGCGGCAGGAATCGAACATCAAATGTGAGCCTTTGTATTCACCGCAACCACAGTGATCCCGGTGGCCCAGAGTATACAGACGTTCCATGCCATATCCAGAGTTTTAGTAATCAACACACGCTGATCCTAAGGTTTTTTTGTGTTCTTACTGTTTCCACCAGGATACAGTTTCGGCCCCTAAGCCACCCAAGTCTGTGGGCGGCCCGAGCTAGTATGGATGATTAAGTGAAGTCACCACCGCGAGGGAAGCGTCCGCCGACCCAAAATTTGACTGTCGCTCCCCCAGGACAGTCCGTCGAAAATGACCTTTGCACTGGGTGTCGAACCCCGGGTTCTCCGGATTCTGAGTTCTGCTCCTTATCGTTCTCGGCCACCGTGCCGCATGGTAAGCTCCCGGTGAAGCGGTGCCTTTGAATGGCTGGATCCGAACAGTGTGCGTGCGGCAGGAATCGAACATCAAATGTGAGTCTTTGTTTCCACCGCAACTAGAGCGGTGCTGGTGGCCGAGAGTGTACAGACATTTCCTACCTAGTCCATAGTCTTAGTTTCAACACCCGCTAATTCTGTTTCTTTTTTTTTTTTTTTTTTTTGTTTTTACGAAGCTACAGTATTCGGCCTAGGGGCGCTGTGGTGCTAGAGGGTGCATTGCGGTTTAAGTTGGCAGCGCCCGTTTGTCCCTTGTTTTGTTGGTTTCTGAAAGGACACCCTTCCGAGAGGCTATGAACGTAGCCCAGACACGAGAGTATGGGAAATTAAACGTTCGGTACGTCGGACGACAAGGGGGAGAGCAGGGGGAAGAGTAGGTCTAGGTGGTAGGTCAGAGCCGGGGGAAGAGCAGAGCATGTTACAGGGCAAGAGGTAGGTCAAAATTTAGTAGGTCCCGTGAAATCTGCCCTCTGAAAATTAGTAGGACAAGTTTAGACCTACTGCTCGGCTCTACTCGGGGAAAAGTCAAGAAAATGATAGTAGGTCAAAAAATAGTAGGTCCCCTGATATACACCCCTGCCGCCCCCGCCGCCCCCGGGGACCTACTATTTTTTGACCTACTATCATTTTCTTGACTTTTCCCCGAGTAGAGCCGAGCAGTAGGACTCACTATCGGCTCTTGCCTGCACTCCAGGCGCTCGTAGGTCTCGACGGTAGCAGTTTTGTCTTAAGGTTACATTAAGTTAACTTCGTTGTTGGTGCAATTCTTCGTAGTTTACCTGTCTGGCGTGACAGGCCCTCCCCCTTCCCCTCACCCTCCCTCCCATTTCCCTCCCCCGCACTTCCTCCCTCCCTCCTGTCCCCCTCCCTCTCCCTTCGTCTCCTCTTTCTTGAAAAGAGGTTGTAGAAAACATAGGTCGGACAATCGTAGGTCGGACAAACGTAGGTCGGACAATCGTATGTCGGACAAAAATTTCAGGGGGAAAGAGGTCGGCCGAATTTCGCAAGGTCGGACAAAAAGAGGTCGTACAAACGATGTACTCCGGTCGCGGCGCGGTGGCGCTGACTGGCGGGTGGACGCGAACGCCAGCGTGGCGCAGGGTGCGACTCATTCCATTCCGAGAGCCGTTCTCGTCGCTCTGTCTCTCTCGCACGGGACGCCCCACGAGAGAGAGAGAGAGAGAGAGAGAGAGAGGAGAGAGAGAGAGAGAGAGAGAGAGAGAGAGAGAGAGAGAGAGAGAGAGAGAGGCAGAGCGACGAAAGCGACTCTCGGGATCAGCCTATGCTGGACTGGCTCGCTCCGCCTTCGCTTTGCTTTCAATGTGGCGTTCTCTTTTATTACGGGCGTACATTGTCCTCCGGCCTTCCCATGATGACTAGAACAGTCCGAGCGCGGCGAAGAAAAAGCTGCGTTTGTCCGGTGTGGCGGTGCTGGTATTTGAACCCGCGAGAGTGTGTTGTTGCCGGCCGCGGCGCTCTTCTCTCCGAGGCCGCGAGCAGCGCTGAGTGGCGGAGTGCGTGGAGCGACGTGAGGCGGCGGGACGCTTCGAGCGAGCCCTGACCCCTGACACCGCGACCCGCCGCGACCGAGAGAATGAGCGTTGCTGTGCTACCCCAACACACCTGTCCCGTCCGCCGTCCCATTCCGAAGGATTGCTTCGTCGCTCTGTCTCTCTCGCTCCCCGTTGGGACTCGCCGTGAGTGCGACAGAGACAGAGCCACGAAGCGATCCTCCGGAATCAACAGGCGCCTGGTCTGTTGCGGAGCGAAAATAAAAGCCAGCCGAGGCGTCGAGGCCTCGCAAGAGTTGCGCAGAGCAGGCGTAATGACTGGGGGGCCTGAGTGTGGCTGGAGTCTGCCTGGAGTCTGCCTGGAGTCCTGGGGGGGCACATGCGCACTGATTGATTGGAACTCGTCTCGCTGGCGGCCCTGGCGCACAGTGGGCCAGAAGACCGGCGCAGGCGGCCAAAACTGTAGACGCGTTTTGAGCACCAGAGTCGCTAAATGGGACTCGAACCGAACGTGTGACCCCACCAATAGATCGCTCTGCGCACGAGGAATCCATTGGTGGGGTCACACGGTCGGTTCGAGTCCCATTCAGCGCCTCTGGAGATGAAAACGCGTCTAGAGTTTTGGCCGCCTGGGCCGGTCTTCTGGCCCACTGTGCCCGGGCGCGGTCGACGGACGGTGGAGGCCGTGCGCAGTCAACTCCCCACTCCGCCGCGGCCGTCGCGAGCAGCAACGCCTTCCCCTGTTACCACCCGATCGTGGTCGGGAAAAACAAAGAGCAGTCTACACCGGGCCTGTCCGGGATTTGAACCCGGGACCTCTCGCACCCGAAGCGAGAATCATACCCCTAGACCAACAGGCCGACTTGCGATTGGAAGAATCCCGTGTGATGCGGCGGTCCGGCTGCCTCTCCAGCGGCGAGTTCAATGCACGGGCTGCTGCTGCCGCCGCTGCCACCGCGGGCCGCAGTGCGGAAGGCAGCGGTGACAGGCCGGCGGGCGGGGCGGGGCGGGGCGGGGCGGGGCGGGGCGGGGTGGGGCGGCGCGGCCCCGGCAGGCCAGCCCGGCCCACTGTGCCGCGTGCCGCGATGCGTCAGCGGTTGCGTTTCCCGCCGCCGAGCCGCGCGCCGGAAGCGGAAAAGTCCGTCGAAAACGAAAGGGAAACGCGATGCGCACGGTGCGGCTGCGGCCGCGGCAGGCTAGGCGAGGGGAGGGCGCCCGGTGCAGCGGCCGCCCCCAGCCTGGCGAGGTGGAAGGGTTGCCGCGGCGCCGTCGCCAGGCGCCACGCCGGCCACGCCGGCCACGCCCCAGCACACAGTGGGCCACACACCGTAACACCCCGGGCCTCGGTCAGACAGCAACCCATTGGTGGGGTCACACGTTCAGTTCGAGTCCCAATCAGCGACCCTGGAGCTCACCGCGTTGAGAGTTTGGCCGCCAGCGCGCCCACTGTGACGGCCGGGGAAGGACAGAGAGAAGGAAGCACAGCGGGTGGGCGAATGTACAGTGGTATTTATTAAACAAGTATAGCTAACACACGGGCTGGGCGGGGCGCAGCGCGCAGCACGCCACTCGCAAAGTTGCCAAGTAATCAAGTATCACAGAAGAAAATGCAGTCAGAACGTGGTCGTCCGGGCGGGGGGCGGAGCCGGGTGGGCCGGTGCCCCCGCGACCCCCAAGGAGGGTCCTCCAAGGCGCGTCCCTGTCACACCCAGCTCTTGCTGTAGAGCACGGGGAACGGCGCGTCCTCGGCGGGCTGCAGCCAGTTGTCCTCGGCGTACGCGCCCTTGACCAGGTCCACCACGTGGAAGGTGTAGGCGTGGCGAGACTTGTCGGACTTGTTGCGGTCGCTCTGGTGGACGGCCAGCCCGTGGATCAGCACGCAGGAGCCTGGCGGAAGTACAGTGCAGTGTTTAGTTCCTGGGCCTGGGCCTGGGCCTGCTGGCAGCCTGCTGGCAGCCTGCTCGCAGCCTGCTCGCAGTCCAGACGCGGCGAAAGCGACGCCCACCGGCCTTGGCGTCAAACTCGGCAACGAAATCGGCCGTGGATGATGGATTTGGGCGATGGCCGATGGGCGCTTGACCCGCCGTGGCCTCCAAACCCCGGCGGCACGTCGCCGATCCGGTCCGCGGCGCGGCAAGCACTGGGACAATGGACGACGCCGGGGCACAGTGGACCAGAAGGCCGGCGCGGGCGGCCGCAAAACTCTAGACACGCGTTTTGAGCTCCTGAGTCGCTAAAGGGGACTCGAACCGAACGTGTGTCCCCACCAATTGATTCCTCGTTCGGGGAGTAATCCATTGGGGTGGCGTCACGTTCGGTTCTAGTCTCATTTAGCGACTCTGGAGCTCAAAGCGCGTCTTGAGTTTTGTCTTGGGGCCCACTGTGCGAGGCAGCGCCACGCCACTCACCCTTGGGCACGGGCACGGGGACGAAGCTGCTCCGCGGGTAGGTGGGCTGCGGCCGGTCGTAGATGAGCAGCTCCTTGGAGTCCTTGTCCGGGTTGCGGTGGAAGCGCGTGTGCACGCCGGCGCGGTGCGAGCCAGGGATGAACCACAGGCAGCCGTTCTCCACGGTGGCGTCCTCCAGGGGGATCCAGAAGCCCACCAGCGCCTCGGGCGGGTCCATGTACAGGTAGCTGGCGTCCTGGTGCGGGACCACTGGGCGGAAGGGAGACAGACATACATGGAGCGGGCGCACGCTGAGGATTTGGAACGTCAGGAGGGTGTCGAGGGCGGATCCAGAGACGCGTGCAAGGGGGGTTGGAGGCGATGGCGCCTTGGTCCGAAGCAGTGCGGCTGCTTGACTGGGTCCGCCCTCTGGGTCCGCCCTCCGCCTCCATCCAGCCCCTCAAGTTCGAGACAGGAGCTTACATGCCCGATTGTGGGGCTGGGCCCAGCGCCGGGGTGGCCAGCAACCCAACGTGCTGCCTGCACTGCGTTGACGCGAGTGCGTTGGGTTGCCCACCTCGAGGGCGCGAGGCCCAACACAGTCTGATTTGGCGCGCGGCACCTACCTTCGCCGCCGACGCCGGGGTTCTTGTAGATGTACATGCTCTGCGCGACGGCGGGCGTGTCCATGCCGAGCTGGCGGCAGGCCTCCTTCACGCGCTCGCTGTGGGTGACGTCACGGAAGGCGGGCAGCTTGTCGTGCAGCGCGTGGCCCACCTTGTTGAGCGCCAGGTGCGGCTCCACCAGCAGGCTGCCGTCCGCGCCCAGCGCGCCCTTCTCGTAGAAGTAGGCCACCTTGTCGCCCGAGTTGAGGAAGTACTCGTCGCGGCCCTGCGGCGGGCAGGCAGGCATCAAGGGGCGGCCGGATTGAAAGGCGGGCAGCGGCCAAATGACAATTGGTTGATTGGTTCGACCCCTTGACCCCTAGAGGCAACACTTGGCTCCGGTAGGTAGACAAAAAGTGGACCCCCCCCCCTCCCGCCCACCTCAGGCTGGCTCTGCACAGTGAGCCAGAAGACCGGCGCTAGCGGCCAAAACTCTAGACGCGTTTTGAGCTCCAGAGTCGCTAAATGGGACTCGAACTGAACGTGTGACCCCACCAATGGACTCCTCGTTTGTAGAGCAATCCATTGGTGGGGTCACACGTTCGATTCGAGTCCCATTTAGCGACTCAGCAGCTCAAAACCCGTCCGGGATTTTTCCCGCCGCGCCCCCTGTGCTCTGGATCCGCCCCTGCTCGCGCGGGAATGATCCCAATGATCCCTGGCCGAAGCAGTAAAAACGGGCGGAGATAGCCAAGTTGCTAGGCTATCGGACGCGCGGCGGACTCTGACTGCTCACCTGGTCCGCAAACACCGACTTCCTCTCCTCGGGGGGCACGCCCCTCGCCAGCGCGTCCCCCTCAGCGCGCAGCGCCTCCACCTCGGCCGGCGTCAGGAAGTCCTCCAGCACCACGTAGCCGTCTCGCTCGAACTGCAACCAAGCAGAGGGTCTTTAGCGCCAAGATCGACAACGCACAGTGGGCCAGAACACCGGTGCAGGCGGCCAAAACTCTTGACGCGTGTTGAGCTCCAGAGTCGCTAAACAGGACTCAAACCGAAAGTTTGGCCCCAGCAGTGAACCCCTTGTTCGTATGGCAATCCATTGTTGGGGTCACACGTTCAGTTCAAGTCTTATTTGGCGACTCTGGAGCTCAAAACCCATCCGGGATTTTGACCGCTTCCAGCCGTCTTCTGGCCCACTGTGCAACGGTCGTTTCGCAATCGGTTGGCGTGCTGCCGCCTGATTCCGGGGGATCGTTGCGTCGCTCTGTCTCCTTCCCTTAGGGGTGCGAGAGAGACAGAGCGACGAAATGATCCGTCGGAATCTCTCATTCACATGTGTGCTGACAGTTCGTAGAGTAGCGCCGCGCCGCCCCGCCCTCGGGATAGTGGATAGCCACCACGCCCACCGCGCGTGGCTCATGGCGTTGGTAGCGCCCCGCCCGGCCGGCATATGCAGCCCCGCCCCGCCCCGCCCCGCCCCGCACTTCAGCAGGATGAGGCGGCGAACCGAAATACTTAAACACTCGCTCACTGGCGCGCGCCCCGCGCAGTGACATGGCGGAGCGAATAGCTCTGCACGGCGCGGCGCGCGGCGGCATGCAGACCACGGCGCCCGGCACGGCCTTGCATTGTATGCACAACTTTAATTACTCCGAAGGGCGGCCTCGGGATTCCGAAAGGCGCCTCGTAGCTCTGTCCCTGAGAGAGACAGAGCGACGAAGCACAGAGCGGCATCAGCCTACTGCCTGCAGTTCTAGATGTCCGATGTCCGCGACAGCCGGGCGATGCAGATGAGGGATTCGCCGCTCTGTCCTCCTCGCACCCTCAGGGAGAGCATGAGTGCGACAGAGACAGCGAGCGTCAGGGCTCGGCGTCGTCGCGGGGCACCACGCTAGTCACCGGGCAAACCAAAGCGCCATGCTGAGCCGGGCGGAGTGGGCGGGGGGCGCTGGGGCGCAGCGTGGCCCGTGCACTGCGTCGTGTAGGCCAGAGTCCCGAGGATGTGCTGCAGTACAGTGCCCACTCCCGGCGGTGCAGGACGTTGCGGCCGGCGCGGCGGGTCCTGGCGGCTGCCCAGGGGCGGCGGCAGGCTCGGGCAGGTGAGACCGACGGGGCTGCCACCTTGACCGTGGCAAAGCCTGGGTCGCGGCCCGAGCCACCCTCTCCGCGCCGCCGCTCCCAACGCCGCACTGCTGCCTGCCAGGGAGTTCTTTTTATACCCCAAAGCTCATCGGCCGTCCAGGAACGACGCATTTACGCCTTTCAAAGCAGGGGCGGGGGTGGGGGTGCCAGCGTGGCGCGGCGGGGCACATTAAAGCGACTGTAAAGCTCAAAACACGTCTAGAGTGTTGGCCGTTGTTCTGGCCCACTGTGCTCGTGCCTCCCTGCAGCAAGCCGGTCGTGTCATCGCCACGGTTTGGCGCCGTTTGGCGGCCACCACTGCCAACCGCGTTATCAGGGACTCGGCATCCACGGCCTGGCTGCCCTGCCCACCCTGCCCGAGCCCCACCGTGGAATCAGTCAGTCACCCCGACGGCAAACAATCGGGTCTTTCAAGAAGGGCGCCGAACAGGACAAGGGAATGCCACTCGAGGCGCGGCGGGGGCAAACACTCGCCGGCTTTGGGCGTTCGCCTTGCCTCGACGAGCCTCGCACTGGCAGCCGAGCCCGATGCCGCTCTGTCTCTCTTGCACTCATAGGGCGTGCCGTGGGGCTGCGAGAGAGACAGAGAGGCGATCCCTCGGCATCAGACGGCAGGGCACACAAACAAGGCTGCCCCGCCGCGCCGACCCGCCCGGACCCGCCCGGACCCGCCCGGCCTGGTGTACCAGTGAGCACCGCGGCCGCGGCCAGGCCATACATGGCCATCGCCGCGGACTCTGGACCGCGCCCCGCCGCCGTCGGTCCAGTGCACCGGGAGAACGGCGAGGCAGGCGGGCCGGTCGGGAGGGGCTGCCCGCCCTGCCCGGCGGCGCACGGCTCCAGGTTCGCGTCGACCGCCACCGCGCCGTACAGTACCTGCTCCCTCAGGCCGCAGCGCATCTTCGTTGCTGGTGGTCCACGAGGAGCGCCTTGTCCTGGTCGTGCCGCCGCGGCGCGTCGCTCTCGGCGTCGTCCTGGTCGCCAGCAGTCGCCTCGCTGTGCTTCGCCTGGTGGCTTCGCGGCTTCGCGGCTTCGCGGTGCCTCGCGCTCCTTCGCGGTCTTGGCTGCCGCACCGGCTCCCCGAGTGACTCGCGTCTCGCGGGCTGCGCGCTGCGGGCGGGCTGTGTCCGTTGAGACCGGTGGAGACAGACTGAACTGAGGGCTGCGCGCTGCGGGCCGCGGGCGGGGCTGTGTCCGTTGAGACCGGTGGAGACAGACTGAACTGAGGGCTAAGCGCAGCTGAGAGGCGAGGCGAGGCGGCGGGGCCCACGGCCACGTCCCACGCGGTTCGGGGCGCTCCCCCGCTCGCGCAGCCTACCGCAGCCGAGACATGGCCGAGCCGCGGCGCGGGAGCGATAAAGATAGACCAGTCTGGCTCACTTATCTCCTTCTTCGAGCCCCCCTATAGTTCCTAGGCGGGCGGGCGCCGGCGGAGGCGGGGCCGCTTGGATATGGCACGCGAGAGGCGTGTATTTTCCATCTCTTTTCCCCTGTCGAGTCAACAAACACAGTTTGCCCCTGCCCCACTTTGTTTCTCCTCGTACGGCCAAAGGTGGGAGTGGCTGAACGGGCGGCCAGCTAGCAGCAGTCACAAAATAAGGCTGTTTGAACCGGATGTCAGCAATTTTTTGGCACCGTGTGTACGTCGCCGTTGATCTGTCGCGTACCAGTCAATAAACACAAGAGTGCGAATCGATGCCGAAGCCGCCCCTCCCCTCCACCCCCTCTCGATGACGTACACTTTTCTCCATTCAAAGGGACGTGCCATCGCGCGCCGCGCCAGTCAGATGTTTCTGCCGCGATGGGTATTCCCCCAGCCTGAGCCTGCCCCACCCCAAGCAGCCTTAACCTACCGTCACCTGCAGGCCCTGTGGCATCCATCGCATGCGTTAATTAAGCTTCAGTCAGGCTTCAGTCAGTGCGGCGCGCTACGGGTTTGTATCGGTACTGAAAAGGGATACCTCCTAGCTGTTATTCCATATTTTTTTGTGTCACTCTCTCTCCTCTTGACCTACGGTTCATGTTGACTCTCTGAAGCAAGAAAAACAAAACGCTGCTTCATGCTCATCTTTTCAATTTGACGACACGTTTGTTTTGTCCTGTTGCGGGAATCAGTTCTTTATCGTTTCTTTTTAACAATTCAAGGAAACATTTTCATTATGCGAACTGACATTGTCCTAATTATGTTATGACAGAGCTTAGCTAATGATGCTGTCATGCTTGTTCGACTTGTCTTTCTGCACCAACCCTTTGAAGCTTGATTTATTTGCCACAGAAATTCGTTGTGATCCAGCAGGAAGTTCCCCCCTCTCTCTCTGTAGATGTCTTTTTAAGTGCGTGCATTTTTTTTGCAGAGGTTATTGTCAGCAGACAGCGATGTCAGAACCACTCCCTTTAAATCACCAGGATGCTATCCTGCAGTATATTAGTTCAAATTTCGTCTCGGTGAAAGAATCTGATAACAAATACTACAGGAGCCACCTTGGATCTGTGGTAAGTCATTGGTTATGAAAGCTGCTTTCCTCCCAAGTGAATGCCTGTGTACTAATGACACATTAACATCCAGGTTACAAGTTTAATAAAAAGAATGAAAGAAGTGGACAGCTTTTTTTGTACGATGTTCCAAAGAGACACTGTGGCAGGTAGTTTCTGGGATGGTTTAAAAATTGGAGAACCTGTAGAATTTGATAAAAATTTTGTGCTGCGTTTGCCAAGTTGCTTCATGAACAGTATTAAGGTAATTTAGATTATTAAATTAATTTTCAAATTTCTCAATTTTAATTTTATGCCAATCTTACTTTATTGCAGTTTGTTCCTGCTTCACCGTCATTTGTTCTGGTGAATGTGAAGAAAGGTTTGGAAGACCTTAGAAAAAGTGACAAATGGGAGCAATACAAGTATGGCATTTTGTAGCATTTTCATGTTTGTAATTATCGGCTTATTTATATAAATCGGCCATATATTCTCTTCAAAATTTATTATTTTATTCAAACAGTTAATTTTTTGATTTTATGTTTATTAATATGAAGGAAAATAGAGCATTGGCTTGACAGAGATGGCAACATATTGGCAAACAAAGTACGATCTTGGATTGAAGGAGTAGTTGAGAAAGCTGTGAAGAGTTTTCCACCATGGCAAGAGGGCATGGCCCATGAGGTAAAAGTTGTCCAAGCATAGTAAATTCTGAATAGCAGATTTCTTTTTTCTAAACAAAGAGAATTCTTTCTTTGGCCAGTCTGAGTAACAAATAAGATTTTTTTTCCAAAGTTGTCAACCAGGAAGTCTGGCCCAGCAATAACGGTTGAAGTGAAGATACATCCAGAAAACAAAGGATTTGATATTGACATAGTGCCTGCCTTTGAATTTCTACCTGCAGCATGGCCCAAGCACATTAGACCCTATCCTGAAAATATTCGTGTGAGCACCGTGAGCTTAATTAATTGGTTGACTTGTATCATTTTAATATTTTGCAGAGGCTTTCATATTTTTGTCAATGTACCTCACCATTTGTTACCTTTAGCAGGAACCATGGCATTTGGTGCCCAAACCCATCAAACCTGACGAAAATACATCAAGTGCAAATGGGCTTACCTATCCTCCAGACATACAGTGGAGAATGTCATTCCACAATCAAGAATCTTTTCGTATTTATCATACATTTCACTTGAAAGCAGTGCTAAAACTGATTAAGGTAGGTTTTTTTTTGCCTCGGGATTGGATTGTTGAGCATGCTTTTTGTTTTAAATTAATAATGAATCCTATTTGAAAAGTGATTTTCCTCTCCATTATTTCACTGATCCACCTGAGTTTTCTTTCAGAAATTGCGGGATGTCAAACTGGACCAAAACATGCTATGCTCCTATGCAATTAAAACTGTTTTTCTCTGGGAAATGGATGATCACGATGATAGCTTTTGGCAAAGAGGACTGACTGTCTCATTTTTGCATGTAAGTACCATAATGCCAACATTTTCTAGAGACACTTGTACATGTTCTGTATCTGTAATTTTTGTTCCCAGATGCTCAAAGTACTGATTAAATTTCTGAGAAGTGGAACTTTGCCTTTTTACTGGCAAAAGGAGCACAATTTACTCGGGAAGTTGAAACCAGTTCAAAGAGATCAGCTGCACCGCACTGTGCAAAGGATTGAGAAGCAAATTGAAAACGGCCTTCTAAAACATGACTGGTTTGTCATTGCCAGAGAGATATGTATGTTTGTTAACATATTAGAGACCCCTACAATGGCTTTTTTTAATTGTTTTTTCGAACTAACCTGTGTTTTATATTTTATTTCTAGTGACTGACAAAGAATACATTCAGTTGAAACGTGATTTTGTCATATAAGACTGGAAGTAGTGACTCTTTTCAAGAGTGGTGTATGTAAGCTTACTGCATGGAGATGCGAGATTACAGGTTTTTACCAGTGAGGTTGAGTAATTTTTATATTTTGTGTTCTGCAAACCATTTTTAGTGAATGACAAACTTAAATTTTGTATTCTTGTTTAAATTTTGTGTCCTTTAAAACCATTTTAAAGTGAATGTCAAACTTCAATTTTGAATTCTTGTTTTAAGTTCAGAGACTTAACTATTGATTTTATTTTTTAAAAATTTTGTGTTCTTAAAAACCATTTTAAGTGAATGACAAAGTTAAATGTTGAATTCTTGTCTCACATTCTCAGATTCGTTTTCGACATAGAGTTGAATGAATAAAAAACATTAGAGACTTCTCTCCTATTCTTATCTTACCCTATCCCTGTCCTGTGTTTCACTCTACGAAGGATTGAGAGACGCTCAGGCTCCGATCCGAAGGCCATCAATAGCAATACATGCGTGGATAGGCAACCACTCGGCCCGGCGGGATCGAAGTGTTGCCTACCTAGTGGGAGCTTCGTACCAGGTGGCCCAGAGGCCCCGCGACAAAATGACAGGTATGCAGTCCCACCAGACACTGTTCCTCGCAGACCAGATGGGTCGGAGGGAAGTGGTGTGGGCATGTTTGACGGGACTGCAGGCCTTTCATTTTGTCGCGGGGTTTCTGGCCAACCCGGTACTCGCTGGTACGCCCCGGAGGGATGAGAGAGGAGGGTCTCTCAAGTACAGTAGGGTGTGTGCCTTGCACACTTTGCACCATTCGTTGCAAGCACAAAAAACTTATAGTAAAAAAAAAACAATTTTATTTTAAGGAGAGCACACAGACAAAAATAACACAGTGAACAATAATGGAATACAAATTAAAAAAGCTTGACATCGCGAATGATGGTGTGCAATGCAATGCTGCCGCGGCACGCAGGAGGTTCAAATTTAAAAGTCACAATAAAAAGTCGTCCTCTTGCCTGCGGAACGAGTTGAGCAGTTCCAGCAGCAGGGCCATGTCTGCCTGGGCACTGGCGGTCATGCCTGCAGCCCCGCCGGCCCGGGAGCCGCGTTGGAAGTGCACCACGTGGGTCGGCAGGTAGGCGTCGTCGTCGAACTTGACGAACACATCCATGCGGGCCTTGTTTTTGGCGGTGGTGTCGTACCGCAGCCCGAAGTGGCCGGGCAGCAGGGGCGGCTCCTGCAGCACTGCCAGGGGGTTCCGGTTCTCCGGCACCTCCACGATGTTGGACACCAGCACGTCCACCAGCAGCATAGTGCAGGTCGGGGTCGCCTTGTCGCAGTAGTACGACGCGTACGACGCCATGCTGGAGAAGGAGACTCCAGCGCCGAACCGGTGGCCTGCAACCAGAGGGTGTAGGCTGTAGGCTGGCCGTAGGAGAGCTGTTTCATCGTCTGGCTTTGGCAGCTGCCCCCCCTTAGGGCACCGCTTGCTTGGGCCCGTATAGCGTGTAACGCCTGCCAGGTAGGCCAACGGCCCGACCAGCAGCACACCGATGTGGAGACGGTGGCCTACGTCGCCCCTGTCATCGTCACAGGGGCTGGGTAGGCCACTGTCTCCACGCCGGTGTGCTGTGGGACGAGCTATGGTGGCTCCAAAGGAAGGCCTCTAGCGCTGGCTAAAGGTAGCGCTCCTGTGTTTCGGCCTCAACTCAGTTGCCAGAAACAGGCACAGTTACCAGACAGTTGACAGAAACAGGCACAGTTACCAGACAATTGCCAGAAACAGGCCCGGCAGCGCCAGTACTTACCCACACCCTGGCCGTGCTTTGAGACGTCGAAGTTGTTCTTCAGAATGGGGGCTATGTTGGCCTCCTTGGTGCCGTGCCACCCCTTGACGACCGTGACGTGGCCGTACGTGCGCTCGTACTGCTTCTTCTTCTGCAGGAACCGCTGCTCCAGCACGTCATTGTGCACCCTCTCGATGCTCAACAACTCCAACACTTTATTGCCTCTGATCACGTTTTTAGAGTTGAATTCTGGAAACGAGACGACCGACATCATTGGCCCCTCTCTGTGCAAGCGCGTGCCGGCATTCCCTCCGCCACCGCCAGGCACCGCCCACTCACCGTCTGCCACGTCGCGGTACTCGCTGGTCCCGGGATTCAGTTTGGTCCTTTCCACCAAAGCCATGGCCACCACTTGGTTCACTCACATCCTGCAAACGAAGAAAACTCCGTGAACAAACAACAAATTAGGGTAGACTACCCCCTCCCCTCCCCGCTCCCTTTCCCTCGTTTCTCTCAAAGCACCCCGCACCCTCTCCCAACCACCCCGCTCTCTCCCACTTCTCTAGAGCCACCCCCTTGCGAGATAGCTTTCACTTCCAGGCGTGCCGTGCGTCTACACCGCGCCCGAGGCGTTTGCAACTGTCAGCTCAGCTGCCCCGCCCGGCGAGCCGGCGTGCCCAGGCCGCCCCGCCACGCCCCGCCCGGTGTGCTGCAGTGTGCTGATGGGGCAGAAGGTGTCGCCTTGCTGCGCTTTATCTCTATGCTGGACTCGTCTGCCGTCTGCAGTCAGCCGCTAGGACCGCGCAGCCCGCGCAGCAACGTCGATCAAAACACTTCACCAAAACATCAAAATGACAACAAACCTCGAGACAGAGAGGAGTGTGAAGTACAGCTGTCCGAGTCGTACCATTTCAGAGTTAGGCTCTATTGTTACGTGAGGCAACGAGCAAACCGGCAGGTTGGGCAGGTTAGGCCTAGGCCTATTTTGGGACAGGTGCCCGCACACAGCATTGACGTTTTTAACTTTGAAACTCACATGATCTCCATGAAGGCACTTGTTCGGATTGCAGCGTATTTTTTTGTTGTTATGCCTCATTTTAATTCTTGTTGCGATATGTGAGGTTTAACCTTGCAACTATAAGACTTGGCCCCGCGGTGCGAACTGGACGCCTCACGCGAGAGGCTCCTAGACGCGTCACACCATACCAAAAGGCACTTTGTGATTTTAAGACAAATTACTCACCGCAATCTCAGGCACAAAGTTATGAATTGTTTACAACCCCTCTCTTCTGATGGACGAGGATGAAAGTATCAAGGGGAATACCACGGTCGCTGCTACCTACCCCCTCTCCTTCAGCCGACCGACATCAACAAGTGAGTGTACGAGGCTACCCAATGGAATATCTATGAGAAATTTACACTATTTCTGCATTTTTTTTCTCGTAGGACTCCTCATTTTCTTTCTTTCTAGCTATCTTGAGGACTGTGGCTGTTCACTTTCTTGGGCCTCTAATTTTTATTTTGTTGATTAAAGGAGACCCCCTTTTTTATCTCTCTTTTTAAAAAAAAACAAAAAAAAAAAATTAGTCTTTATTGACCACATTTGTAAAGTACAGGTTTTGCAATGCGAATGACAAAAACTTTATTTTAGGCAATACAAAATTATAAACCAGGATGAACAGAGGTTTCTTTCCTGACAGAAAAAATTGAACATATGCCAAAAAGTATTCTCAAGACTTTAGATTGAGGAACTTTCTTAAATGCACAGCACTGAGATCAAGCTACATTAAAGCATCAAGTACAAAAGTGACAAAAGTGCAAAATAGTGGCTGTAAATTAAACATCCCTCCCCCTCACCTAAATTAAGTTAACAAAACAAAAAGTAAACATCTTTCAAAAATTCTTACAGTCAACACATTAGGAACAGCAATTAGAAGTCTGAAAACAACTTGCAAGTAATGCAACAACCCCAGAAATAAAATGTTTTAAAATGTATCACCAACACTGTAGCATGACTAGTTAAATTTAAAAAGATTCATCGTTATTAGAACTCATTTAACTATCTAGTAGGAAAATGGGTAACTTTCAGCAGTTTTCAATTTAGTTGCGGCATAAATATTGTTGTAATAATACAGACCATTTGGTAATTACATAAGGTAACTAAACAAATACCACATCTGATTCACAAAGTATCTTCATCCTCACTATTGGACATACAATCATCAGATAGTTGTCTATCACCACCAACATTTAACAGATTTGCTACCCTTGATAAACTACCATAACTTGCATCTTTTTTCCTAAACTTCTCTCCTCTCTGATTGGATGGGGAGCTACATGAGCTTACTTTGGATTTGGCACCAGTTGGGGGGCTATATGCAGAGTTGCCCCCTAGCACAGCATAAATATTGTTCAGAAAGTCTTCGGTTGCTTCATGAAGAAGTTTTTGCCGAGCACGTTGTTCATCGCTTACAGTATCAGAAATAACAGAATACCCTGGACCCAATCTTATTATTTGATTGCGGTCAGCTCCTGGTTTTTCCACAACAGAAGTGTTGGAAGTGTTAGAGGTACTCTTGTGTTCCTCTATGATCGCTGCTGGACCCTTGCTAGCTTCTGCACGACTAATAGCAGCGGCAGCGGCCAAAGAAGCAGGAGTTGAGCGTTGTTTGGGCACCGCTCCCCCATGACTATCACTGTGCCTTTTCTTGGATGAAGAGGACGAGAGCATATCTTCAGAGCTAGATACTGACTTTAATGAAAATGCTGGTTCCTTGGTGATTGAAGTGGCATGGCCCTAAAATGAGGAAATTCAGAACTTTGAAAATATAAAAAATGTGCAAAACACATCACTTGTTTTCAAACAAATCACTAACCTTCTGAATAGTTTTCAGGTTTTCACTTGAGTGCACCTCATTCAATGAGCTTTCAGTTTCTGGTCTAGTTTGAGTAGATGTTGGCATTTGGTGCTTTGTTTTACCAAGCAGAGACTCAAGTACTGCTTGCCTGACTTTAGCAATGTCTCTCTCACCTTTTAATTAAAAAGATAACAAATTTAAAAGATCTGGCAGGAACTAATAACACATCTTTCCAGCTGAATAACTTGAAATTATTGGGCCACACCTACCAGGCAAGTGTTTGTGGATTATGAATGCTGCAATTTGGTGTGGATCACTGTTCAATGATGGATCAGATTCATCTTGAAACCAATTCACTTCTTCAACAATAGTTCTTGACTTCCACTGGAAGGATACAGGAATTTTCAATGGAGGGTTGTCATATTCTTGGCCATTGTACCAATGCTTGAAACCACATTTACATCTTGCTGTAGGGGAATCTACCACAGTTGGAGTCTTGTCTCCATTTTCATAGAGGACTTTCCCATCATAATGTATGAGACGGAGGTTATCACTGAAAAACAATAATACAAAAATGGTTTGAAATCATTTTTTTTGTTGGAGATTTGTTTTGTGAGAGTATTGTTGCATTATTCTTACCTCCCACACCACGAACACTGTTCCAAAATTGTAGACTTCTCAACCACAAGCATGTCTTTGCGAGCATTGTACACACAAGTGACACCCTAATGACAAACAACAAGAGAAAAAGTTGTAAAAGTTAAGATCTAATAAATATGATTAGTAGTGAAAAAATTCCTATAGTTGCATAAAGATTTAAATTACTTGACTTTAACTTACATAGCTTTGAAAAGAGTAAATACGATTATCCTGCAAAATTCCACTGCTCTGTTTTTTTGCTATATTGTAAAGGAGACCATGAGGCCGAAGCCACTCAGAATTCAGTGGCTTCATGTTCACACTGCAGCAATTCAAACATCGAAATAGACGTCTCTCCTGGAGTGCAACTTTAGTGGCACTTAATACTTCACTAGGCTTCATATCAAAAACAGCTGGAAAAGAATAAAAGAAATGTAGAGTTTGATACTAGAGAGAGATTAAGAATGAAAACTATGACATTGGATGAGGCTTCCAGATCCAAACTTACCTCCCTTATGGAAATTACAGTAGTACGTATCTGCCACAAGTGAGGGATCCACAGCAAACCTTTGATGAAATAGGGCATCCATGCCAGATGATAATTTCACTAAATATGCATCTTGCATCATTTTCTGCCCACCTAGAGATGCAAAAATTTAATTATTAAACCTAACAAGAGAAATATGCACTAACAGGTTTGGAGGATTACATACCTATGACCAGACAATCATTCCCATTGAATTCAATGTAATCTTTTACCATTGATTGAGAGACTCCCCACACTTTGGGTAAGAGAGATCGTGGAAACATTGGAGGGTCACCTGGGAAACAATAGCAACATATCTGTAGATTTTTTTGAACTATGGAATCAATTCATTACTTCCTATTTATACTCACGTCCTTTAACACCAACAAGAGGTATATAGTGGTTGCGGCCAGAGCTACTCCATGCTAGGCAGATGGGTTTGTTTAATTCACCATTGCGATCTCGACATTGGCTTGTTTGAATTAACCCAGGAAGAAACAATGCTGCAAAATAACGTACATCGTACCATTATGTTCAAAGAACACCAAACCAGGAAAACTCAAATTTTGAAATACTAACGACTAAACTGAGAAAATCATTATTATTTTAAGCAGGGTCATCCAAGCTCACCTGAGTAATCACCAGAACTCTGCATACCAGCAACAGAATCTACTAGTAAAATGGGTCGCCGAAGAACATTAGCCAGACCAAACACATGAACATTCCTGAGACCCAATGTTTCATTATCATGTGGGACATATTCAGGATCACATTCAGCAATTATGTCTGCCCATTCTGAGCTGTTAATAAAATCATTTAGAAGTTCCTTATATCGAGGCAAATTGTCTGTTAAATGTTGTTTCAGACCGGTGCGCAAAGCATGCCAAAACAATTCTCTCCCAACTACAGCACGAGACACTGCATGGACCAAGCAGTGTCCATCACCATCAACATGAAGAGGCACTAATGCATCCCTGGATCAAGTGGGAAAAAGGTAGGACAAAAGAAAGTGAGTTTAGGAAAGAAAAAATTATCAAAATATTTAGATCACAAAGCTTACCTATTGTTATTGTAAGACCGCAGGCGAGATAATGTTCCAGAAAGGTAGTCAACACTACCTGACTCATCTCTACCATAGCTTGGTAATGTTATATGATCAGGATCTATGCTGAAACTGTAACCACCAAGCCAACTGCAGTCAAATGTACCACTGTAAAAGAACAAAGGCAATGTAATGAAAAATTAGGTGATACCAAAAGGTGTGGAGTAGCAGGATGACTTGCTGATTAAGAAATGAACCGGTACACACTGGCACAAGCCCTTACCAGTTTTTGAGTTCATGAATGGTTTTGGCCCTTCCCATTTTGTCAATACCATATGTCGTCAAAAGTGGTGCAAGGAGCTTGCAATGATACGTTGACATACCAAGAATCTTTACCTACAAAATAAGAAAGGCTGGTGCACTGAAGTGGATCAAATTATGTGGGACAAGTACAGGAGTGAATAGGATTCCCTAAGAATTTTGAAACCCAAATGATGGAAAATTGATTCAGTTGGGTAGGACACAACATTCAACAATTATTCTGAAGTGTACTATTCTACAACTTTATTATCACACCAGAATTGCTTACCACTGGAGGATCTGGTTTAGCCTGGGCAGTGCCAGCCAACAAGAACGCAACAAGAGCTTCACAGCTATCAGTAATTTGGAAAGCATTCACTAGGGAGCTAATGGGATGATCTTTTTTACAAGAATAGCAATGAGCATCCTTTGAATATTGGGAATATACAACAACAGCATTGCAGGTCTTGTTAGGACAGGTTCCTGAAAATATTTTGCCCGAAGTGGCTGAGGACAACATTGTGGAAAGCGAATGCCTGCAACACGAGAAACATGTGACAGTAAGACACAAGACAAAGTCATAAGTCCAACTTCGACATGATAGACAGTTTACATGGGGATCGAAGATAAATATTCAAACTGGGTACCACTAGCTAATTCAAATTAGTTTCTTTGGGGGGGAAAGTTCAAGAACTTCCTGGAGTAGATATGACAAACAGAGAATAGATGACAAAGTTGCTGTTCAGAGCAGCTTGATTTGTTATCTTACACAATATAAACTAAGGGTTGATGGACAGGAATGACCAAAGGTCCCCTACTTGCCTGTGCCTGATAGGCCTTCACTTCTCCATTCGCTCCGAACATGCAAAGATTCTCCCCAACGAAGAAATTTTCAACGGCCACACATTGACTTCTCTGGGATCGATTAAGATTCAGCCGAAAAAGCAACTAGCCCGGAAGAGATAAAAAATCAATGCAAAATGTTCGCAATCGCACTTTGTCAGATGCTTCCTCTTTCTCATTAATCGTGTTATCAACAAAAACAAGGGTCTATGAAAAATTTAACAATGGGAAAATTTTTGTCAGACGCTACCAGTTCATCAAATTGGGTTGCGCATGATCAAACCGCAGTTTTAATTATTTTGGGGGAGTTAAATTTCCGTTGAATTTCTGTTATACGTCATCGTTGCTGCAAAATCTGCTGCAGACAAAACTCCGTTCAAAAATAAAAGGAACGTTCAATTTCCCATACTAATATAAACAAACAAAGCAGAGAGCAGTCGACAGTCCAAAATTTCGTTATTTACGTGACACGGTTTTCTTCCTTCAAATTAGAAACAGATTGAAGTGCTCCATTTGTTATATCATCGGCTTTAAGTCATAATTATGACCTACTCGTATCACGCTGGTTAAGTCACTTCTTATCACTCTTCACTACAACCTCTGTTTTCATCATGGTGTCAAAAAAGAAGAGGCCCAACACTGTAAGTATTTGTTACTGTGCATTTTATTCATGGCCATGATTTTTATAATGAATCAGAACTTAATTGCAGCCTGTGATAGAAGTTGAAAGTATTGGACAAGTAAGTACCACACTATCTGAGGCACCCAGTCCATCCGCAGCTACCACAGACTTGAGCGATGAAACTCGGGAAGAAAAAAGGTTTTTATTCAAAGATGCTGCTTATCAAATGGTTTGTATTGTGTACTTTAAAATATTTCGCCAATAAATGCCACTGATGTTTCAGTTTTTGCTGATAAAGTGACATCCAATTTTTCTGTGCGTTTCAGCGGACAAGCAAAAGCAGTAATAAAAGAAAGGGTGGAAGATCTTTGAAGCAGATTTTGACTCAAGAGAGAACACTGCCTTGGCCTGCGAGTTGTGTTCTATGTAAATATTAATTGAAGGAATGGTAGCATCAGCCAATTTGTCAAATTGTTCCTATACACTCACCCCCCTCCTTTTTCTTGCAGACAGTTCAATCAATGCTCCTCCTTCCTTCGTGCCCTGTAAGAAGTACTCTGATATTTCTGGGCTACAGGTGGGATTTAGAATCACAGTTTATTGTGTGGTTTACAGATGTGTCGATGAACTTAATCCAGCCATTTTCTTTGTTACAGGCTAAATACACAGATCCTCAGACAAAACTTTTCTATGCTTCTGCTGAAGAGTTTGGCACTATTCGTCGACTTCCTAGTGATATAGTGGCTGGTTATTTAGCTTTGAGACGTGCAAATAATCCAATAAGTTAACATTAACTCAGTTTTAAAAATTTTGATAATTGATTAAAAGTGAATCCCAATTTTACATTGTTTAATCCAGCTGCAGTAGGATTAATTAGCATATAATACTGAAAGAGAGTTGACAATACTTTGCTTGGGATGGACCACACTTAACAGAATTGAGCATTCAAAAATAAAAAGTTAAGACAAATATCAAAATTATGAAACATTTCTTATAGTGTTACTTTTTCTCAATAAATGAGACATCAAGATCACATATTCATGGAAGTCTCTTCTTCAGACTCAGTGAAAGTTCATAAACAAGTATAGAAACAAGAGAACCAAAGACATGTCGATGATACATTTGCTTCAGTTCAAACCCTTTGTTTAGGTACAATTCTCGGGCTCCATTGTGACATTCTGAAGTAACAAGTTCTACTGCAGAGTAACCTTTCCCTGCAGCAAACTTTGTTACTTCATCAACAAGTTTCGAACCAATTCCTTTGCGCTGATAAAGCGGATGAACAGCCATTCGCCTCAGCCATGCTGTATTCTCTTCATTCTTGCTTCTCGTTGCTGCAATAGTACCGACAACCTTTTTTCTGAGGTGTGAGGCAAGCTGAACGCACTGACGCTGCATTTCACCCTCTGTCATCACTAAGTATTTAGCACTTTTCGGCTCCTGTGACATGAACATGGGCTCACAGGCTTCGGCCACCCAAAACCCTGTGTAGTCAGAGGACATATAGAAGCGGGGAATGTTGGAAATGTCTTGCATCATTTCCTGCGCCTTGAATGTGTGGCTCAGGTAGATGATGACGTACATGGCCACGATGACGACCGGTATGGAGCCCAGGCACACGCTCAGCGGCACGCCCATGAAGATGAACATGACGGCGGACGTGACGACCATCGCCTGGAAGGTGAGCTCCCTCGTGAGCCCCGCCAGGAAGGCCGTGTTGACGGTGGACATGGTGCCCTCGCGCAGCACCTCCTGGCACTGCAGCTCGTCCCCCGGTCTGTAGTCGCGAATCACGATGACATGGTCCATGGTTCCGCCTCCTTCAACCTCTTGGCACGGACACGGAATCCCCCTTCGTTCCTTGCCGGCCGGCTCCTTGCCGGGTACGCCACGGGAAACCCTGCACACCCAACTCAGAATTAGAACAGGCGAACTTGGTCGCGGCCTCGGTCGGCTTGGGATAGAAATGCTGACCGGCGGCTAGACGAAACTGCGGATCTTGCGTCCTTGGATACACCTCACGACACTCCCGTTGTCAAGTCTTTCTGCTGAACTGTTGACATCAGCGAAGTCAACAAGCGGGTTTACTCTCCCCCTCTTTCCTCTCCTTTCCTCCCCTCCCCTCTCTGCCCCCTATTTGTCCGTAAAATTTGCCATACAACTCTTTGGAGGACATCCGGTCAATCTCTCCGACTCTCATGCAAACCCTAAACCTCAAGCGGCGGCAGCCGAACCCAAAGGCTGAAGGCCGATTCTTGAAGAACAGTTTTGTACTTTGTGTTCGTTGTAAATCTTTTCATAAGTTTTCTCGTCCAATCTCCAGTTTTCTCTAAATTATCAAAATGGGGGTCCCTAAATTTTTTAGATATATTAGTGAACGTTATCCGTGTCTCAGTGAACTTGTCAAAGAATACCAGGTATTGTTTTCAATGAAAATATCCAATAAAATATTTTTGTCACATCTTGACACTTTTGGAGTATGTCATAAAGTTTCCCTATTATTCTTTAAACGTAATCAGGAAATAACCTCACATTCCCTTTTCATTTAGTTGAGCCATTGGATTGGTCAAAACACAACTTTTAACCTTACAAAAATTGTTAAGTCCACTATGTGAATCTTATGTTGCCTCACCATGTTCTCCCATCGTTCAGTGACGCTGCTTTTATTTTTATTTATCAATGCGTTGATTGGCAATGTTGGTCTATGACATAATTTCCCATTCTGCTGTTTTGAATGAAGGCTTCACCGTTGTATTTCCTGAATGGATTGATTTATCAACGTTGTAGCTTCTGTTTCACTTCATTTTAGGGTCAATGGTTTATGTAATTTTGTTCTGTTCTCCAGATTCCAGAGTTTGACAACCTGTACTTGGACATGAACGGTGTTATCCATATGTGTTCACATCCAAATGATTTTGACCCACATTTTAGAATTACGGAAGAGAGAATATTCAAAGACATATTTCACTACCTTGAGGTTTGTAACTTTCTATGTACTGTAATTGTTTTATTCCTGCATTGCTCCGTATTTATTTAATAACCACATCATATTTTTGATTTAATATAGGTTCTTTTCCAATTGATCAAACCAAGAAAATTGTTTTTTATGGCTGTAGATGGTGTTGCTCCAAGAGCTAAAATGAATCAGCAAAGAGGGCGCAGGTACTTATATTATTATTTTAGTAATTATTATTGTTGTCTTGAAGGTCTTTAAACGGTCAGTAAGAGAAAATTTTCTTTCCACTCAAGGTTTCGTTCAGCAAAAGAGGCAGAAGTTCTTGAGAAACGAGCTGAAGCTAAAGGGGAAAAGTTGCCAAAAGAGGCCCGCTTTGATTCCAACTGTATTACTCCTGGTACAGTTTTCATGGCCCGATTGCATGAGCAACTGAAGTACTTTGTCGCTTCTAAAATGTCCTGTGATGCCCAGTGGAAAGGTGTCAAAGTTATTCTTTCAGGACATGAGGTATGAAAGACTGGAAACCTGGGAACCTTAATTGTGCGTGTGTGTTGTTATGTGACTGAAATCAATTTGTATCATCTATTACAGACACCTGGTGAAGGGGAGCATAAGATTATGGATTACATTCGTTGGATGAAAACACAGCCAGGATATGATCCGAACACACGTCACTGCTTGTATGGTTTGGATGCTGATCTTATGATGCTTGGCCTGTGCACACATGAACCTCATTTCTCCCTCCTTCGTGAGGAAGTGAAGTTTGGCAAACAATCCAAACGAATTACAGTTCCGGAAGAAACCAAATTTTACCTCTTACATCTTTCCCTTATGAGAGAATATCTTGGTCTAGAATTCCAATCACTGAAAGATAAATTAAAATTTCCATATGATGTAGAATCTATAATAGATGACTGGGTAAGATTTTGCTCTAACCTAATGTTTTGTTGTGTTTTTAAAATAAATTTTGCCAGCTGTTTCTTTGCCTTGAATAGTGTGTGTGTATTTTAATGCAATTTTTTAACACCTTAGGTTCTTATGGGCTTTCTTGTTGGAAATGATTTTATTCCTCATTTACCTGATGTCCACATAGCAAGTGGAGCTTTGCCCATGTTATATAATGCCTACATGGAGGTGCTTCCAACTTTAGATGGGTATATTAATGAAAATGGTTATCTCAATCTGCACCGCTTTCAAACGTTCATGGAAAAGTTGGCTGCCTTTGACTTAAACCAATTCAAAGAAGCTTATGCTGATATGAAATACTTTGAAAGCAAAACAAACCGTAAGATGGGGTCAAAGGATGGTCATAATGTAAGATACAGGTTTATTGTGTTTTTATTGTAGGTATATCAGAAAATCTTTTTGTAATTGTGTACATTTTCTGTGTTTTCAACTAGAGCAAGAATGGGGTGCCTGACCACAGTCAATCTAGGACGGGTATTTCTGAGCTTGATGCACTCATCAAAGCAACAAATGAAATGGTGAGGAATCAACTTATCAGCCAAACCTTATCAAGCTCATTGGGGTCTGATTATGTTTAAAATAATATTGTGATGTCATTGGAGAATTTAGGTATTAGTAACCTACATCTGTTAAAATTCCAGGTCCTTGAGAAATTCTTTGATGAAGAAGATGGAGACGAGACAGCTGCTGATGAAGAAGAAGAAGATGATGTAGATGTTTTTGCATCAAGAGTTTATGAAGATGATTCAGACTCTGAGATATCAGATACTTTTAGGTGTGAATTTCATCAGCATAAGAAAGACTACTATCGAAACAAACTTGAATATGGAAAAGTCACAGAGTAAGTGATTATTTGTAAGACTTCATCAATTGTTTATGTTCTCGTTTTGTACATTTTTCTTTCTATTTTAGACGGGTACTGAAAGACCAGGCTGAGGGCTACGTCCGCGCCATTCAGTGGAATCTGCACTACTACTATCATGGAGTGGCATCATGGTCCTGGTACTACCCACATCACTATGCTCCATATGTCTCGGATATATGTAATTTCAAAGATGTGTCTTTAGAGTTTGAATTGGGTGAGCCTTTTAAACCTTTTGAACAACTCTTGGGAGTACTTCCTGCTGCAAGGTATGCCAATTGAAAATGTATTTATGTGGCAGCTATTTTTCGTAATTGTTGGTCTCATGTCCTATAAATGTGTTCTCTTATAGCAAGTCTCTGCTGCCAGCACCATACCGAGACTTGATGACTCAAGATAGTTCACCTATTCTGGAGTTCTATCCTCCAGAATTCCAGACAGACTTGAATGGTAAAAAGCAAGATTGGGAAGCTGTCGTCCTCATCCCATTCATTGATGAAAAGCGTCTCTTGGCAGCAATGGTTTCTTGTGAAGAAAAACTAACAGTAGAGGAAAGAAATCGAAACAAATTCGGGCCAATGTCACAATACACCTTCTCTGCAACCAGCTTAGGTAGTCCACTATTACAATTACTCGTCCTCTATCCTGCCCCATGTCAAAGGGCACTATCAAACTTTATCTGAATACTTTTTGAATTATATTTTCAGGTGAATACAATGCTCCTGAGTATTTTCCAACAATTAAAAAAAATCATGCTGAGCTTCGTGAAATTTGGCGAGAAGAGTTGCGATTGGATCACAAGGACATAGTTTTTGGCCTTCCTCCTGGTGTTCGCCTAGATGTTTACTTCCCTGGATTCCCAACCTTCAAACATCTTCCATTCACTGTATTTATCAAATTTGTCCTTAACATTGCTCAGGCCTCTTATATTTTTGTTTTTGGCTGAATCAAATAATTGTTTTTAGGGAGAATTGAGGAAAGCTAAAGTTCAAGTATTTGACCAACCGAGCAGAGGAGACAACATGATCTTAACATTATTGAACAATAGAGACATATCTTCACTGTCTCTGATTGATGCTGCTGACAAATATATTGGAAAGGATGTATATTGCGGCTGGCCACACCTCACTGAGGGAAAAGTTGTGGGTGTGGCTGATGGTACAAAGAGATACAACCTTTTGTCTAATAGTAGTGTAGCTCTAGAGAATTTGTCAAACAATCTTGCATCACAATGTGAAGCAGTCAAAAAAGCAGTTGGCAATGAGTATGTATTGAAGAATCACAATTTCAATTGTTGCCTTTATTTAATTTCTAATTTTATTACTTTTTACATTGCAAAGTAATTATTGTGGCAATCCTTATAACCAGATATATGCGACGAATGGGTGTAGACATAGGGGAAACTCAACTTGTTGTCTATGTTCGGCCTGTTGCTGGAAGGAAATATGTCTTTGGCCAAACTGGAAAGATCACTTTAGAAAAGGTCTATTCTGAAATCGAGACTCCATATGCCATACAAACAATTGTTGATGACATAGCAGTTCATGATTCAAGCTTTGTGCAGTTCAAAACTCTTGAACAAGTATTTCCTTCTGGAAGTACATGCTTCCTGCTTGCTTCTCCAATATATGGTGGCATGGGAGAGGTAAGTGCATACCTTTTTTCATAAACCTTTAATCTCTTCAACAAGGTATGTGGCATCTTAATAGTTTGGAATTCTTTTTGTTTTGGTTTAGGTTCTTGAAGTTAAAAAGCAACCTGAAGGTCGTCTCCAAGTAATCATAACTTCTCATGGAGAACCAGATATTGAATATGTGCGCCAGAACCAGCATTCCATGAAACCACAGTTCATGACAGGTCCTTAATATTTATAAATATAAAGCTCCACGTCTATTCCTTAGACTGGTCTTTTGCTCAATAATCTGTTTTGAAACATGTTGGTTCTTTTTTTCAGGCAGTAAAGCTGCACAGCATATTGGTATAAGTTCCCATATTTTATCTCGAGTTACTGGGACCATATTTTTGGTTGTTGGTAACAAACAAGCCGATAATCCCAGCAAAATAAACATTGGTCTTAACCTTAAGTTCAACAAAAAGAATGAAGAGGTACTCTTACTTTTAATCTGGTCTGCATATTCAATCTGTGCATGTCTCTATTTTTTCACCCACATATTTTTTGCTTTTGTTTGGTTGATATCATTTAGGTCCCAGGCTACACCAAAAAGGACAACAACATGTGGCTATATTCCCGGAAAGCCATTGCTCTTATCAGAGAATATGTGGAGAAATTTCCTGAAGTTTTTGAGCATCTCTGCAGGAA
The DNA here is from genome assembly GCA_030522485.1 of Stenchaetothrips biformis. Taxonomy (NCBI): domain Eukaryota; kingdom Metazoa; phylum Arthropoda; class Insecta; order Thysanoptera; family Thripidae; genus Stenchaetothrips; species Stenchaetothrips biformis. The sequence goes on from CM060088.1 coordinate 10,473,112, forward strand.
AACGTCTGATGATGTATATGATGACAAAGACATTTATCCAGGAGAAGATGGGTGAGTGAAAACATAGCTGTCGGCTGATTAAAACTTAAACAGTCTTCTTATTGGTTGTATTAATACATATTTTACTTTCTATGCTCAGCCCTGAAAAAGTTTCTGCTCTCTCAAAGTGGTTGAAAGAAATTCCAACTGCCACAATAGAACGACAGTCTTGTGGAGCTGAGGTTCTTGAGGAGGAAGTTGTAACACAACTCCAAGCAGTCATGAAAGCGTTCGGTGAAAACCCTCCGGATTCTAAGAAACTTAAATTGCAGGTTAAGCCACATGTTCTGTTCAGGGTAAGTGTGTATTTGATGCTGCCAGTACTCTTAAAATTTATCAAACATGCGCTACTTATTAATCAAAACAACTTGCTAATTCAATTGGTTTTGTTCAGTCTGAATTAAGAGTTGGGAATTTGGCTCCTGATCCTACAACTACCTACCAATTGTTTGACCGAGTAGTTAATGTACGTGATGACACTAGTGTTCCTCTGGGACTCAAAGGAACCATCATAGGTAGGAACAGGAAATGTTTGAGCTTCAAACTTTATCATCAGTATTTGGAATTTTTCAACAGTTACCTTGATCTTTCAGGCATTCGCCGAGCTGAAAAAGCGGTTGATACCATGTATGATGTATTATTTGATAGTGAATTTGAATCTGCAATGTCTATTGGTGGTTCGAAAGGATGTGCCTACAGGGTATCTAGAACTGCGTTTATTAATATTTCTCATGGATGGAGGCAGGGCCTCATTAATGAAACATACAGTAAGTTCCCTGCATTGTCTGAACTATTTTGTAGAATTTAATTCAACCATCTTAGGCAAGATCTGATTGATTTGTGAAAGACTAATGAAGTCACATTTCTGTTTAGGAGTTATTCAACCTCACCCAAGAACTACCTCTGCATTTACTCCCTGGGCGGGTCAGGGAAAGATGGGTAACAGCCAAGGTAATAACTTTACCTAACATTCTATTAAAAATCTCGATAACTTGAATTTAATCTCTTTTTATCTTTGTTTTCCAGCAAACATGTCAAGACCAAGCCGGCAACAAGGAAATGAAGCCTTTGCAAATAAAAAACCTAACAACTCTTTCAGAACACAAACCAATGAAGCTTCTTCGAGTAAGAAGCATGGCGAATCGTCTAAATCTTCTGGTTTTCAGTTTCCTGTAAGTAAATTTTTTTCTCTAAAATGTTATATATGTGCAATATCACTTTTTTTTTTCAAAAGTATGTAGGGTATTTGAACTAATGTCTTTGCCTTTGTTCTAATAAAGGCCCCACCTAAGGTCCAGATTCTACCTAAAAGTGTTCCTAAGATGTCTGATACTTCCAACGAACAGTTGCTCTGGAAACAGCTCCAGGTAAATTTTCCAGTTTTTTACTGCATGGTTTTTTTTTTTTTTTTTTTTTTTACTTTTTTTAAAAAAAAAAAAAATATTTTTTTTTAATCTATTTAAGTTTTTTTATAAAGTTGAAGTCACAGAAGTCACATAATTTTGAAGGTGTAAGTGCAATAAACTGTCCATTTGTTGCATATTTTCAAATTTATGTTCTAGATGGTCTCTACTAAGAGTAATGACTTGAAGCCCCCTGCTGCACCTCAGCCTGCCACAGCTGGCCCACCCCCTGCAACAGCCTTACCCATTCCCAATCAAAATATGACAAATGCCATTGATTCAAAAACAAATGTTTTGAAGATGATGCTTGGAGTTGCTCCAGGATCTACTCCAGGGGAAGTTTCTCCAGGAACTACTTCAGGGGCTACTCCGGGAGCTATTGGAGGGGTGGAGACTGTAAGAATACATGGACTTCAAGGAGGATTTTCTTTGAAGCAATAGTTCTGATTTGTTTCTGACGTTTTTGTGTGCATTGCAGGTGAACAATGCCATTCCAGCAGGTGCATCACACACTAGACAACCTTGTCAACTTGTTCCATTTTCCAAAGATCTGTGTGGGTATTTGCTGCAGATTTTCCAAAGGAAAGGTAAGATTACTCCACCACTTCAGTGGCTAATACAGTAATTTTAAAAAAGGATTCCAGGACGGGTCTTGCTGCTCCGTGTGAATGCACTCAATAGCATCGTCTGTTTTTATTTCCAGGAGTTGGCATTCCTCTGTTCAACTTCATTCCTTATGGTTCAGACATAATTGCTCAAATCAAACTGCCTGATGGTTCCACTGTGATAAGCAAACCTGTTCCAACAAAACAAGTGGTGAGACATTTTTGTCTTCAAAATTGTCCAGATATTGTCAGTTGGGTAATATTGAATGGTAATAATTTTCTGTCACAGGCTGCTGATGCTGCTGCTATGGAAGCATTACATCTACTTCAAGTGTGCCGTGTTTGCAAAAAAGATGACAATGGAGTTCAACCTGCATTGCCGTCTCAGCATCAGCTCAGTGGCCAACCTCAACAGTTTTTTGACCAATTCAGGCAAGGACAGTTCGTCCTACCTCAGCGGCCTTCCATGCCTCCAGGTACAACAGTTTCAATTAGCAAATTTTGAAAGTGTAAACACAAGTATTCAGCTTTTTTACGAAAATTTTAAACTGCAGGGAACCCAATGTGGCAACAAGCGCACAGGCCTACACTTGTTCGAGCTTCTTTTCCCCAGGGACCACCTCCATTTGCTCAGGTGTGTCTTAACTATCAACTAAGTCCATTTACTTCCTGTATATTCCTTACTCTTATGCATGAAGTTTATTATTTTTGATTTGTTTGTTTCTTCAAGGCTCTGAGACATCCCTCAAATCATCCCTTGTCCAATCAGCGGCCTCAAAACCCACAATTTGTCCAGCATCCTCAATCTTCTTATCACCACCAACAACTCCCACCTGGTAAAAAGCAGCACCTGCAGCCTAACAATCATTATCAACACCCCAGGAGAGAGGATGGTGCCAGGAATAATTATCATGGGGGCCAGCAAAATCAAAACCAGCACTCCCAAAACCAACAGAAGTCTGGCTCCAAAGAAGTCAATTCGTTTGTTCCACTGCAAGCATTAAAAAAGCAAAAAAACAGACCTCGCAGAGAGCCTAAAGAAAATGTAGCTGCTCAGACTTCACTGAAGGCAAATGCACAGGGGACAGCCCATGACACCGAAGAGGTAAGATAAGTTATAATAAAATGGCCTTATTCCTTGTTTGTTTCTTTTATGTAATTTCGTTTTTGTTTTTGGAATTCCCACAAGTTTTAGCAGTCTTTCTTTAAGATATTGCAGATGTCCTGAGCTCATTTTCAAATGTTTGTTGCAGAAAGTGAAAGTTGTACCAAAGGGCCGGTCGGGCCCTGCTTCTGAGCCCCATTCCAGCTCCACATCAACAGCCAGTAAAGCCACCAATGAAAGTACAAGGCCAGTGTCAAAGAAGGAGCCTCAAGAAGAAACATCGGGAAGTTCTCGGTCTATTTCAAAAATGAAGAAATCCCGTCTAGCTATTAATTTTCAAAGTACATGATAATATTAATGCATGGACGTAATTATGGACTTAATTTCTTTGTCCATGAAGACTGACATTGATTTTCTGATTCACTTTCTAAGGGCAATATTTGTTCCTTTAAAAGTATTGGTTGTGTTGTTGATCACTTTAGGATAGACTTTGATTGTCATCAAGTTGAGGGTAATATTGTGCAGTGGTCAACTTAAGTTTCAGTGTTTCTATGAAATGACAAGTGTAGATATAATTTGTGCAGCATGTGATTGTAAAGTACTTTTAGTTATTGTGACAAATCAAGTGATATTTTTGTCTAAGAATTATCTGCTTTGATTCTGTTATTTTTTTAGAACTTTTTTCTCTTGCTTCTTGTAGCGTATTTTCCTTGTTTTTATTTCTTTCAAACAGCATGCTAATAATTTTGGAATAGTAGATTACTTCATGTGCAGTTAATTTGTCCATAGTGGTACCTTGTCTTAGAGATCGCAGAACTTATACTGATTAGAGAGTGCACTGATTGAGAGTGCATGTAGCTGGTAAATGTGATAAATCAATTAATCAATATGGACTTGTTTTCATGGTTTGTGCAATCATCTGAGAAATGTGAACTTATCAATTGAGCCATTTTGAACATAACATTGTGTACCCAGGTCCAAATGGGGAAATAAGAGAGCATGTATTGTTTTTTGGTGCTATGAACAATATTTATTTCAAAATATTAATGACCCCTTGCATGATTTTGTTTTCACATTGGTTGCTGCTATCAATAGTACAAATTAAATTGCTCCATATGTACATTATTTTGGTTTACTGGAGGAAGTATCATTCTTCCCTAGATACAAAGAACGACACACTACAGACAAGGAAAGATCTGAAGCAGGTGGTACTTCTGTGATCAAAGATTCATTTAAAGGTATAGCATAACTGTCAGTAACGTTACGCAAGTCATCAACAGCAGGCACAAGCATGAAATTAAGACCAGGGTAAAACAGGAAGGCAAATACTGCGAGGAGTACACACCCGAATATAGGTAAAGTCACAGCCCAATACTTCTGAGGCCAGTAAGTCAACCCTAAGGAATGCAAGACGGGGTCCGGCATCACCGCCCACACGAGGTACAGACCCAGTGCGGAACACGACCCCAAGTACAAGACAAACCCGTACACAGCCCGACTCGGGGAAGGCGATGGCGCGTGCTCCGGCATCGTGATAACCAATTTATATTCTTATTATTGAAGCTCCTTCCACTGTTTAGAAGTGTTGATAGTTATCACCAGAGGGAGGTCCAAATTTAGCAATAGTGTCTGTACACAAAATTAGGTGATCCATGAACCCATTAACTGCAACTCTCACTTGACGAGCTTCCTCACCACAAAATTTCCTGTTAGAAAAAAGACAGACTTGTAAAAAAAATATCTATGATTTTGATAACATAATAGACAAACATGCACTTACACTGTCAAAATATTTTTCTTGCAAGAAATATTTTTGACAACTTGACTGCGTTTTGGCTCGGACCCCACTCTCAACACACTGAAAGCTACTTCTGCTTCTCTTTGAGATGGAAATGGGATTTCAACGTCACTGAAATTTTAGTTAAGGCTTAACACAACAAGTTTAAAAGGGGACCATCATACAAAAATAACATTCTCTACAACAGAGGTATAAAATACAAGATTCCAGATTAATCTTAAAGGTATAATATATACACTTTTTATAGGTTGATTTTATTCTCTGAAATGGACAAAAAAAAGTTTATAAAAATAAATACTTTTTATCAAACAGGCCCTCATTGCAAAAACAAACACTTATAAAATTTAGCCAAACACATTGAAAATGGCTAAAATTGAAGTTAACAATTTTGAAGTTCATCATTTGCTGCAAGCCAGACTTCAAAGAGGCACTTTGCTTCCAGAGAGCCAGTCCACTGCCGGTCCAAACTTGCATGTTTAAAGTCATCAACAAGTCCTTTTTCCACAAGGACAGTTTCTAGAAAACGTAAGCAGCCATGAGCATCCAGAGTTCTTTGCTTAACAGGGGCATCATCAGGAGAAAAACCCAAGAACGGTTCCTCTGAGGAGTCTGATGAAGGAGCCAGGGACTCAGAGTCAATCTGACCAGATATTTCCATGGATAAAATACTTTTCAGGACATCACATATTTCAGATTCTGCTTGAGCAATGCCATTGTCCGTCTCTGGTAATGGACTAGACAATGGTTTTACTATGAGAGGGGTTTCAACATCTGGCTGATCAACCCGATCCTCAAAGCCGTCACTACATGGATTAAGGGTGCCCTGGGCTGGATTCTGTGATGATGGTAAAGGAGATGTTGATTCAGATGGAGAGGGCAGGGAGGCAGGGGGGACAGGGGGGTTACCAAACACCAAGTACCTTGGAACATTGGAATCCACCAGTAAAGCAGGATGGAGAGCCAACGTGTAGGGGTCACAACCCTCTGAAGTGGGAAATTCAATTTCAATCTCTCCTTCCACTGGCATCAACTCAAAGTCATATTCACAATCAGATTCATCTTGGTGGAGGTCCACCTGGAACTCAGGGCCATTGTGACCATAGCTGAGAGGAAACACAGGTGAAGTACTGTTCAAAGGTTCAGCACGAACTTCTGCTAAAGTCTGAAGCATCGATTTCAAATGAGGCAAAATACTGTGAGTGTGGAGTAAACTTTGCGAATTGTCATAATTAATCCAGGTGCTGAGGGCATCATGCACTCGTGTTGCAAAATTATTCTTATTGATGGTATTAGATGAGTCATGTAGTACAGAATTAAAAAACTCAGAGATTGCTGGCCTTGGAGTAGGAAACAAACAGTACAAAATTATACCCTGTTCTTCACAGTAACGAGTTACATCCATATTTAGGCGACTCCGCCTACCATCCACAAGAAGTAAAACTGGCAGGGTAACATTTTCTTGTTGCAGCCACTTTCGGAAAGTTATGATGTAATCAAGGAATATTTTTCCATTGAGAAGACCATTTTCAGAATAAGTCCGTATGCAGCCAGGTGGAAAAGATTCAGTTGTTTCTTGAGTCAAGTCTTTGGATGGACACACAAACAGCAGAGGTGCCATTTCACCCGAGGCTGAGAATGTGGCCACTATGCTAGTGCACTCCACACCGGCAGACAGCCGGTCCGATTGGTCAGGTCTGTCTTTCTCCTCTGTTCTTTCATTCCGCTCCTGGTCAAGTAACTGTCCTGTCAGGGGATCAAAGAGGAATTCACCATGGTCGACGTTAAACACACGGTCAGGAAAGTCCAGTATAGACTCCTGGTCAATCGAAGCCATAAATTGTCTGTGTTGCTGGCACCATTGTCGAACTTCATCGCGAGAAGTCACAGTCCGACTCCTCCTGGGGCCTGGGGCCATATCATTACTTATTTCATAAACTCGTGGATGCCGAAGAAGAAAATTACGCATCCAGCTGCGTCCTGGGCGTCCATTCTTGAAAGATGTCCTCCTATGATTATTCTGTATGACATTTTGAGCCATGTCTTTTAAGTCTTCTGTTTTAAGAGGAAACCCTCGCCGATACAAATCAATAGCCCAAGACTCTAAAGTACGCTCTTCAGTTTTGGTGAGGAAAGGATTGGGACCTGGTGATGCGTCTACGGGCCTTTTCCCATCAAGTTTGTCTAGTAAGGTTGATCGGGGTATGTTGTAAATTTTAGCTGCTTGACGACGAGACATACCACGCCATATGGCACGCATAGCAGCCAATACATCTTCAGGTTTGTAACTTTGGCGGGCACAACTTTTTATTTTCTTCAAATAAGATCGGCGAAGTAAGTTTTTCCTTTTCCGATGCTTCTCAATGCTAGAGTTGCTAGTTAAGGACAATGCAATCAATTGTATTATTAGCAACAAACACTTAAAGAATTACATCAGTGGGGAGTTACATTGCATTACTTTGGGATTTACAGAAGACCAGCCTACGTAAACAGTAGCTAAAAGTAATAATACACATTAATTAAAATATACGCTGCGTGGTACAATCATTGAATGAACATATAACCTAAGGAACGAACAGAAGAAAAACTTACATGAGTAAAATGGAGCCGAATAGTTCCCAGGTGAAGTTAAAAGAATTGATAGAATAGTACAAAATATTAAACGCAAGAAATGTTGTGATAAAAATAGGTTAGGTCACATCACTGAGGGATGATGACTTCATTCAAAATTCAGAAACAAATCTGTAGCGTGAATGAAAATAACAAATAAACAATACAGAAACACATAACATGAAAGACTTAATCAAAGGGAAGGATACACAACAAGAGCGTTGGCGCGGCTCTTGTCCATTGCGGCCGGACCCACCGGACCGCGAGTCATCAAGTATTATGACACCACCGTCATGCGCGATGTCTTCGGCAGGGACAGCCCGCGGACCATGGGATGCTTGGGATGCACAGGCTTCGAAATTTCCGGACAGAAAGTTTACCCTTAGAAGCGAAAAGACAACTCCCGAGTTCCAATGTGTACAAAATAATGTACAGACTAATTATGACGTCACCACTAGAAGGCGCCACGGTCGAACCACCGCCACCACCGGCCAGGGTTCTGCGTTCCGCTCCCCCTGCCAACACCGCTCAAGAAGATAAACAGGACTCCTTTCCGTAGGATCTTTTTTAGCGTGCGAGTCGCGAGAAAGATGTAAGTACACTTTCATCCACGTAAATTTTACTCATCTGAGCCAACCTCGTATGTATTTCTATTCTCCGTACTCGGCAAGTGTCTGTTCTCTACATTTGGAACGTTATTACCTCGACTGGGAGCCATTCTTTGTGTTATAGTGTGTTGTGCCGTGGCCGTCCCTTCACGCTGTTCGGCCCGCAGTGCGACACGTACATAAATAAACAATTCTGAATTTGGTTCGTTTGTGTTCCTCCGGCTTTGCGTTGAATGTAACCTTGGACGAAGTTCATCGCGCACGTATTTCTCTCACCTTGAACGCTCAAGCCTCTCTTATATTTCGCTCTTGGGCGGTTGTCAGGGCCTGCCGGGTAACCCCTGGGGACATGTTCGTGCCAGTATTTCTTTCCTTTTTCTGTTTATTTTTGTCGCGTACATTTCGTGGCACATGTAACTTACACACTGTCCCAGTCAGTTGGACTCTTTTAGACTGTTTTGTTTCCCTACTGTTTTGTTTGGTTGTGTCTAGGTTAGGATCTGTAGCACCGTTAACACTCCTCAATGTAACCCGCTTCTTCTCGTTTGTTTCAGCACAAACATGTCGATCCGACCGGCGTTACGCAAGACTATTGTAAAGAAGAGGACCAAGAAGTTCGTCCGCCATCAAAGTGATCGCTATGGCAAGCTTAAGGTATTATTCAGACATTATCCTATTGTTCCATTTTTTTATGATATTTGTCATGTGCGCTATGTTTATACTGTTGCTCTTTGTTCAGAGGAACTGGCGTAAGCCTAAGGGTATTGACAACCGTGTCAGGCGTCGCTTCAAGGGCATGTACCTGATGCCCAACATTGGTTACGGTAGCAATGCTCTGACCAGGCATATGCTGCCCACTGGATTCAAGAAGGTTCTTGTTCACAATGTTAGGGTAAGTAAAGTGGTTGACTGATTCCACTTTTCATCTGTTGGTGATATGTGCACACCACCCTTCTAAAGTTGAGTGCCCTGAGAGCTTAGTGTCTAAGTTGGTTGACAGTATGAGTCATGAAATAGCCCCCTCTCCCCTGTTTTAAGGTTCTCAAAAGAATTTTCCCAGCTTCCATAATTTGGAGAAATATGGGGAGGAGCCAAATGTGGTCCACCACAGTATCCGTCACTTTCACCTCATTGTTTTATTTTTTTTTTTTCTGCCTACAGGAGCTTGAGGTGTTGATGATGCAGAACCGCAAGTACTGTGCAGAGATTGCCCATGGTGTTTCTGCCAAGAAGCGCAAGTCTATTGTTGAGAGAGCCCAGCAGCTGTCTATCAGGTTAACTAATGGAAATGCCCGCTTGCGCTCCGAGGAGAATGAATAAATCTTTTCTTAAGTAATCTTACTTTGTCTCCCATTCTACCCCTCTCATCTACAATTGATTATTAGTGACATTTAAATACAGGACTGTGGTTCAAACTTGAAAGTTACTAAAGCTCCTGCATGATGGAGATTGATTTCAATGTGATATTTGGGCAAACAAATTCAAGGGGATGAGTTTGATTTACTGTGAGTCCAGGTAAATGGGTTTGTTCCTCAAATCCTTGGATTGTGGGAGGTAAACTGTGGAGAGAATGTACATAGTGAAATGGATTTATTAACGCCGAAGGGAAAAGAATAAATCTGAGCTGCATACTGATAGATACTTTATTGCATAAAACAGCTCCTTAGCTTGTAACACTATGATGAAGCCTTCCCTTTGGATTTTGACTGAATTCTATCCTTAGTTTTTTCTTTGGCCTTCTCATACAAGGGTAACAACTGTCCCTCCTTGGCCAAAACCTTGAGCATTTCAACAATTAAAGGCAGGTAATTGTGTTTACGGCGAATATTCTCGACTTGGTAACGCTTCTTCTTACGATCCTCTTCTTCAATCAGCACTCTCAGTCTTGAAAGTTCGGCCTGTTGACTATCAGTCTCCATACCACCTTCCTGTAATTGAAAATGACAAATGTTAGGAAACACTGTGATCACATACTCGTAAGGGCTCAATAAAATTATGGTACTTGCCTCCATCTGCTTCTCAATTTTCTGCATCTTGCTTTCATATTTTGTTTTGCGATCAGAGACAATGGCCATTAAGTTGAAATTGATTTCACCTTCACTGTATCTGGAGACAGGAAAGAAATTGAGTCAACTTCTTAAGCAACAAGGACTATAGAATGAAAGAGCTCCTCTTTCAAACCCTTACTTTTTCATACGCTTTTCAATAACAGGCCGCACTACATCTAACCAATCCTTCTCAGCAGGAACAGGACCCAAGTCAACAGGACCTTCTCTAATACCATCAAGCTCATAGAGTCTCCCATCTATCGGCAAATAGCTTACAAAATGGTATACATCATCGTCTTTGGTGGCAGCTTTGCTGTCAAATTCAAACAAAGTTTGCCTGGAGGGAAACATAAAATATTAAGTTAACTTCAGACTTTGGTGACTACTCAGTAAAGTCGGAACACTAGAAATGAGGCACACCTGGCAAAGGAATTGTGGACTGAACGGATGGTCTCAGAATTACTAAGAGATAACCCTTTCATGTTTGCATCAAACGACTGACAGAACTCTTTAAATTCTGTTAGAGTGGGGCCAAGAGTTATATCAGGATGCTTGCAATTGAGCAAAATGCTGATGATTGCTTGTGTTGCACATGCATTATTTATCACCTGAAAAGAAAGTAATGAGAAGTGGAATCCAAGAATGGAGCAAAAACTAGTAAAAAGAATAATTATACCTGCTGGGCGAAAAATATTTTGTCAAGACGGGTATCCTGAACTATGGCGCCAGATGCTTCTTCATCTTTGATCCATTTGAAAAGAAAGATTAATCCATGAATAGGTCTGCAACAATCATCAACATTAATGGAAGAGGTACATACATAGACCACATGAGCCAAAGAATATAAACTCACTTGAGGTTCTCAAATTGATCAGCATCCAAGCTCCACAGTTCCTCCACTTGGCAACCTTTCACACCTAAAGAAGTGGAAAAAACATAAACGCTACAGGTAACGACAAAAGCTATAGCATTCAAGTCAAAACAAAGATTCTATTGATTCAAAATGACGAATGTGTTCTGGTCAAAAACAAGAACTGTGTCAGAATGAAATTAAAAATACAAGATGCGGGAAAAGCTTCATATAAGAATAAAAGGTTAACATGGGGAAGAAACATTTGTGCCTGTAATGACAGTGACAACCAAATTTGATCATGATCTCTGAAGGTGAAACTACAAACAAAGCGATCATAAACATGAAATAAGTCCATAAAACGACTCGGGAAGCTTCAAATAAAGTAATTTATCCGCAACTGTGACAGATTTCTGTTTGAAAGACAAACTCTTGTCTACTGGCAGTGAATGTCATTGCCACCGCCACTGGAACACTGATGCTGCGCTCACCAAACTTGTTAATCAGCTCCGTGAATACTCCCGGATCGCTCTCAATGAGGCACCAGTCGCCGGCTGACATTCTCAAGGAGTCACTTTACTTGTTGGCGATGGGTCAGCACCTAGTTTAAGGGACTATCTACAAAAACAACGCAATGAACGGACGGGCCGTAACCCTTACTTCTTGAGTGAATGAGAGGAGAAGTGGGGTGGGGGGAGGGGGACCGGCGAAACGGCGAAACGATCTCTCGAAGGGGATCGATCACGAAGGTAAACAACAGACCCGAATCCGGGAAGCCGTGGTTTGAGTCGCGTGAAAATCTCCGGGGTCGTGGTCGTGAAGGCGTGCATTTTCCTGACGTGCGTGCGTGTGCGTGTGCACTACAGGTAGCTTGGTAGCTTGCATTTCGCGCTTCTAACTTGGTTCTTCTGCCATCGCCAGCCTCGCGTGTCCGCGTGCATGATAGTGGTTCTCTCTAGAGCAGGTCTAACGGCGACCCGGAGGGCGACGCGCTCTCGCCGCGACTCCAGTCCATCCCCATCACAGCAGAATGACGTCCTCCGGCGAAGTGATAGCTCTTGAGGGCGCCGGGGCCGGCACCGATCCCATCGTCTTCAAAACCAACTTCAAGCCGAAGAAGCACTTGAAGCATCGCCCGTACTTCATGGACCCGGCCATAGTGCCCCGAGTGAAACAGGTAGGCACCCTGAGCCTCTGCGCCGCACTGCCTGCGTTGTCACCGATAGGTTAGTTGGCGATGACAACTGTTTTGGTCTGCCTGCTGGCACCTTTTCCTATTTTCGTGTTTATTTTTATTCATTTTGACGATCAAACATTATTGAAAGCATCTGGAGAGGCAAACTGTCGTTTTAGTGTCAAAGTTTTGAAGGACTGGTTTCACTTGATGGAGGCACCTGTTGACATGTATCTGACCTCCTCCAGGCTCTGAAAATTAAGATTTTACACTTTGTATTTTTGTATTCTTGATTTGGTTGGAAAATTCACGAGCCAAAATTTAGGTTACTGTCTCTTTGTATCAGTACTGTTTTCGGCAGTTTCCTTCATAGAATAATGTCAGAACAATTTTGTTGGTTTTGTAATTCTGTGACCTTTTTTCCTTCTTTTCAGTATTTAGAAGAGAACAAAGATAAAGTGTATGTTGACATAGATGAAATGGTAATTGCTCTTCAACGAAAATACAGGGAGTATGGAAAGAAAAAACGTATTGCATTCAAAAGCATTGTTGAAAAAGGTAAATTTCCCTTATTTGCATACTGTTTTATAGGTCTTTACCTTCTTTAAGGTTTTTCATTTGGTGTCACTTTTTTTTAATATGTTGTAATTTTCTACTTTTCAGCTTTTTCCGTTGTGTTAAAAAATTACAGTTTAAATGATGATGAGCTACAAAATGCTCTTGGATCAGAATCATCAAGTGATATGGAAATTGAATCAGATGATGAAGTCGATCTTATTGTTGTGAGTACTTCATTGCCACATTTGTGATTAATAATACTGCATGTTATTTTGTTATGACAGTAAAGCAGAACAATTTTTTTTTACCTGGAGTACTGCAAATAAGCTCTTATATCCCCCTTTCTTATGCCTCTTAGTTTTCTTGTCTTGTGTTTTTAGTACTGATTTTTATCACATGTCCATGATTATTTTTTCCAGGATACAAACAATTTATGTAATGATCAGATTGTAAACATGTACTTGCAACAACAGCCGCAAAAGTAAGTTCAAGATAGACTATGTTTTCCAATAAATATGCAAAATTTTAAGGTTATTTCTGTACTCTTGTTAATTTTTTCAACCATTCATCAAGCATTTGGATTAATCACCTATTATGTTCTTTTACCCAAGGTCTCTGAGGAAGCACAACAATGAAGGGGCTAAAGAACTGATAGATATCAGCAGTGATGACGAAGACCAAGTGCCTGCCAAACGGTCCAAGCAAGCAGATACAATAAGCAACAATGAAAAAATAGTGTCTTCACCCCAAATGTCCAAGCCTCCTAAAACTACAAATGGACAGGCCACTCCAAAGGAAGTTGCTGTAACTAGAGACGTAACAATTGTTAGTATTTTATTGTTGTCACAGAAATAAGATTCTGTGTCCTCGTAAGCTTTAAGATTTTTTAATATTACTGATGTTGCTCATTGTTTTGTGATCCAGACTGCTGTCCCCCCTGCCACTGCTGCACCTGTTGTTTCCTCTGTTGTCCCTTCCGTTGCCCCCTCCATCACTCCCTCCACCACTCCTGCTGTTGTACCTGAAAGACCAAAACGGAAGCGTGCTGCTGCAGATGTGGGTGCTAGCTCAACGCCCTCTCTCAATGGTGAGGTGTCGAGAAGGAGGAAAGATTTTCCTGTCACACGTCCATGTTGTTCATTTAAGGACATTGGAGGAAGTACCAAAGTTCTCCAGGTTAGAATTGAAACATCTACTTCATGTAAGTTAGTGTAATTTTTTCTGATTAGCGCTTAATGTCCTTGTGTTCTTTTCATTAGGAAGTATGTAAATTACTTGTGCATTTACAACACCCTGAGATTTTTGAGCAAATTGGTGTTTCCCCACCTCGTGGATTTCTACTTCATGGCCCTCCTGGCTGCGGCAAAAGCCTTCTCGCAAATGCAATCGCTGGTGTAAGTTTAATGCTCCATTCTCTCATAATTGTGTCACACTTACAAGGTCTAAATTATTTTTGATTTCCTCTGCAGGAACTTCAAATTCCCATGTTGAAGGTCGCAGCCCCAGAAATTGTTGCAGGAGTGTCTGGTGAGTCAGAAGAACGAGTTCGTGATCTCTTTGACCAGGCTGTATCCATCGCCCCATGTGTCCTTTTCATTGACGAAATTGATGCTATCACACCCAACCGAAATAACGCCCAGCGTGAAATGGAACGGCGCATTGTTGCACAACTTTTAACCACCATGGATGGTAAGTACTTAATGATCAGGTCAGTGATGGAACTTGTGATTTGTGAGTGTGAACCATCATTCTTGTTTCTAAACAGAGCTTGGTGAGAAAGAAGGTGGAAATCAAGTGCTGGTTGTCGGTGCAACAAACCGCCCAGATTCCCTAGACCCTGCTTTACGAAGAGCTGGCCGGTTTGATCGCGAAGTTTGCATGGGCATTCCTGACCGGGAAGCAAGAGCCCATATTTTGAGGGTTGTTTGTGGTCGTTTGGCATTGGCGCCAGAGGTATCCTCTGATGCTGGTATCAATGAACTTGCGTCTCTCACTCCCGGCTTTGTTGGTGCTGATCTTGCTTCATTGACTCGAGAAGCTGCTATGGTTGCTGTTAACAGGTGTGTGGGGGTTCTGTTAATTTTGTGTGATCTTTTCCTCTATTTAAATATCAGGAGATCATAATCACTTTTAACTTTTGCAGAGTATTTTCCGAGCTAGAAGCAAAAGAAAAGAAGGAAAATGTAGCCAACAATAAAGAAGAAAAAGAAAAGGAAGCCGACATCCAAGTTCAACCTCAGGCCATTGAATCTGACGGCAATGATAAAATTGAGGGGTCATCTGAAATTTTAGAGACTGGAAGTAAAGTGGATGGTTGTGATAAAGATAACCCTGTGGTTGATCAAGAATCTATGGATACCTCTGAGGTGGTTCAAATTACATCAACAACTGAAAGTATACCAGAAGTTGCACCTGAGTCATCAGACACTGTAACTTTAGTGGAGGGAGATAATGAGACTGTTTTAACTGTGAAAGCAGTGGTTGAGAATAATGAAGTAAATGAAGAGGTTAAGATTGATGAGCCTGTCATAACAGAAGAGCAGAATGACAGTGTTGAAATGGAAACTATTGCCGATGGTGATAAGACTGGAGAAAGTATCATTCCACCACAAACAGAAGCTCCCTTACTATCAACTGAGGGTGAATTGATTGAAAATGTCAGTGACAAACTCCATGATGAGGTTGAGGTTTTGGAGCCAGCAGTTGCCGGTGGTGATGGAGCACTGCAGCCTCCTGTGAATCAAGCTGATGAGGTTCCAGAATCACTCTTACTTTTTTTATTTCTTTGCTTCCTTAGCGCTTTTCGTTTCTTATGCTTCATTTTTCTGCCAGCAGGTCAAAGAGAAAGACTTGGCACTTTCACAAAAGTTACAGCCTTTATCCATGTGGTCCCCAGAGCTGTGCCAGCTCATGGCGTGGCTGCACGGCTCTCCCCTCACGACGGGGCAGCTGGCGGGCCTGACGGTCACCATGGCAGACTTCCATGAGGCTCTGCATCACGTGCAGCCTTCTGCCAAGAGGGAAGGCTTTGCCACTGTCCCTGATGTAACGTGGGACGATGTTGGATCTTTGGCTAATGTCAGGGCCGAGTTGCAACTGTGTGTTCTGGCACCTGTGAGATATGCAGAGCAGTTCTCTGAGCTGGGACTGAATGCGCCGACTGGTGTGTTGCTGTGTGGACCTCCAGGATGCGGTAAAACTCTTCTTGCCAAAGCAGTGGCCAATGAGGCAGGCATAAACTTTATTTCGGTCAAGGGACCTGAACTTCTTAACATGGTATGTGTGTAGTGTAGTAGTGTTTTATTTGTTTTTACTGTGTCTACATACATTTCTATTAATAAATGAATTTTTGTCTATAGTATGTCGGTGAAAGTGAGCGTGCTGTTCGTCAAGTTTTCCAGAGAGCACGAAATTCCGCTCCTTGTGTCATCTTTTTCGATGAACTTGATGCCCTCTGTCCAAGGCGTTCAGACTCTGGTGATGTGAGTATTTCAGGAAAGTTACTTCTCTTTCTAGCTTACCTGTAACTAATATTTGTTTAATTATTTGTGGTTTTTAGAATGGAGTTAGCAGCAGAGTTGTGAATCAGCTTCTAACAGAGATGGATGGAGTTGAAGGCAGATCAGCTGTGTATTTGATGGCTGCATCTAACCGACCAGACATAATAGACCCAGCAGTTTTGAGACCGGGCCGTCTGGACAAAATAATTTATGTAGGCCTGCCAAACGCTGATGACAGGAAAGATATTTTAAGAGCATTAACCAAGGTACCATTAGCAATTTCAATTTTGTCAAATTGCTGTCAGCTTAATACGCACTTCAAATTTTACTGAAACTCTATGATTGGCTTTCAGAATGGGACTAAGCCTCTGTTGGCTTCTGACGTCAATTTAACAGATATTGCAAGCCGAGTTGAATTGGAGGGTTACTCAGGTGCTGATTTGGCTGCTCTAGTAAAAGAGGCAGGTGTTCATGCGTTGCAAGAGTTCATTGCAACAGGACCAAATCCACAAGCTGGTCCCCTTTCAGTAGCTGTCAAACATTTCAATGCAGCTGCAGCCAAAATCAGGCCATCAGTGACAGGAAAAGTAAGGTCTCAATTGTAGTATTCCCTAAGTTTTTTTAAACTAGTTATCCTTCAATAATTATGAATTTTTTGTTCTGTTTGAAGGCTTTGAAGCATTATGAAAAGCTCAAGGAGATGTATGGCACCCCTTCCCATGAAGAAAAGTCTAATCCTATGGAAACGTCTTAAAGACTCTTACCTAAGCAATATTGTGAATAGACACCTTCTTATAAACTACTGATTAGTCCACATAATTTTTTATATGTTTTGAAAAGGTTTTGTTGTCAGCACTTCTGTTTTTTTTTACAGTCTTGTGCACTTCTTGCTTCATTCATAGGTTGATCATTGTTTGTTTGTTATATTTGAAATATGCAAATAGCATGGTTTAGTGTTCTCTTTGTTCAATAAGTGTAAATATTTTGGTAACAACAATTTTATTCTTAATAATGACGGCCCATTGAAATGAAATGTACCTAAGGTACCGACGAATTGATTCTTATTACCATGCTTACTGCACAGGTTAGAGAAGCTTGTTTCAACAGCAAATGTTTATAGTCTGTAGAGCTGAGCAGTAAACATGTTAGATTTATACTGCATTTAATCAAGGATTAAAAATTTGTTATAATGCATTTTATGCCCTCTCCCAATCGGTGCTTATTAATTAACCCTGATCAAGTCCATATACTAGTGCTTGGAAAGATGCATAGATTACAATCATTTGAAATGCTAAGTAAACAGTTTAATAAGTAGACTTTAAGTACTACTTCACAATGATAAGACTATCAAGGGCACATTGATGCAACTTAAAACATAGTATGCCATGTATTATATAAGTACATTTTTGTTAAAATTGATTTCTTTCTTGTGAAGTGGTGCAGAACCAATGAAATGGTATCTGATGGAAGCTGGGTGCAATCAGTGTGTGCATCCAAACCCACCAATGCAAACCCACCCTGCAGAGAAATGCAGCAATGAACCTGATTGACATATGTGTTACGGATCATGAACAAGCATGAGCTTGCATTCAGATGAAACTGCTCTCTGCACATAAATTATCCTGGTGTCAAAGTGTCAACACACACAAGTTGGCAATGATTAACAATGAAATGATCGGCAAAACCAGTAGGTAACTCAAGCTCATCAATGAAGTCATTCATTATATACTACGGATCACAGATAGAAGCATATTTAAGTAACAATAAAAGAAAACATCACATATATGTTTGTATGAAAGTAGATAACACCCAAATAAATCTTTTCTTTTTTTTTTTTTCTGAAGACATTGATTTGTAGTTTAAAATTGTTTTACTAACACAGAGAGCTATTAAGTCTTCTCATTGTCTATGTCTGTGCAGAAAAACTTGTGAGACTTTAACTTTACGTAGACTGGCTCCTCCAATTCTTTCTCTGCAACTGCAATATCTTCATATATCTGTTTCACCAAAGAATCTGGGAAAAAGGAACAGGAATAAGGCTGCATGGAACATGGCATGTCACATTCAAATTTATCAATTCCTTACCTAAAGACGTAAAGTCTGTTTCTGGCCGTATGTAACCCACCATACAGACCCTCAAATTTCTTCCGTAAAAGTCTTGCGAAAATTTATTTAAAATGTGTGTTTCCTGAAGCATAAGAAAAATATATGAAAAGATTGAAGAGAATCAATACTTACGGAGAAAAAAAAATTCTGCAGTTAGCCACAACACATTACCATGGACTTTTCAACATTTTTGTAGTAAGGATTCCATCCCACACTCATCACCATTTTATGAACTGTTCCTTGATCTACTTGGGCCCAGCCGAAATATATTCCAGTTTCCACATCTGGGGGCAGTTCTTTCACAATATGTGGCTCGAAGTTAGCTAAGAAAACAAAAACATGAAGAAGATAAGAGTGGAAAAGCCATGAGAAGGGCATTCCCGGCCAGCTGAGGCCAGCTGATGGGCTTCACGTCGAAATTACACTTTGAGGTTAGGTTACTCATTGAAAAACCATGGCTCTCGCAAAAGTCAACGACAGTATCACTTACCTGTAGGAATGCCGAGTTCTTTCGACCCTCTACCGAAACCCTTGACGACGATGCCGGAAGCAAAGTGTGGCAAGCCCTTACTGAAAGTCATCTTTTTGGGGGAAATGCTGACAGCTCACGGAACGTTCCAGGCTCTCAGCGAACCCGTGCAGCGATTAAATGGGGGTGGTGCAACGATTTGGTGTCCTCCCCCGTGGGTCCTGTGGTCGGGGACGACACAGACTGCGGGTGAAGTCGCGGGCTGGGAAACGGTTCAACACGTCAGCTCAGCTCTCGCTATCAGGACCGCGCACCACCGCACACCCTCGGCCTTCGCCACGACCTGCTTGCCTACTTGCCGAAAAACTTTAAGTTGAGCGGGTTATGTCGTCAGGCAGGCCGCGCGGCAGCGCACAGGGAAAGCGCTGCCAACTGCGGGCCGCGATGGCTGTAAGTACTGCGCGTGCTGCGTGGGCAGGCCTGGCAGGCGTTCGCGCCCGCGCTCGGCGGGGGAAATATTCGTATTTATCCGATATATAAAGTCCTGAAAATGCAAATGAGATCCTCGGATTCCCGAAGTACCCACCGGGCGAGCCAGCAATGGAAGAGTCCGTGTTGCTGTTGTGGTGGCAGCAAAACACCAGCACGCGCCCGCACGCGCCGGCGCGCGGGGCTAGGGCTTGCCATCCTTGCGATTCGCGGATTTTTTGATTTCTGCAGGGTCTTACTGTTATAGTCAGAGAGCGCTTCCAGATAGCGCAGCTTCGATCGCCAGGCGCTGCCGGCATTGCCGAGCGTTGCTCGCCCCGACCACCCAGCAGGCACTAGGGCGGCGCGGCGACGGACTTCCCTTCGCAGCGCCGACGCGTAGTGCAGTCCGTTCGCCTTGGTTCGCATTGCTTCGCGGAAGGCAGGACGAAGTCGATCCACGTTTCGAGAAAGCTGTGAGACAAATGAGGGATGGCATCTCCATTGGATGACAACTTAGCGAAGAAATGTCAAGCACACTGCCGTATTCGTAAGTGTGACGCCGCCGCCGTCGCGCGGTGTGGCCGCCGCCTCCAAGTGCCCGCGTCCTCCATGGACGGCATCGCGGCCACTCGGCACGTCCATTTGTTTGCAGTTGCCGCGGCGGCCGGGGCGGCCAGGGCGGCCGGGGCCAGGGCTCGCCGTCAAGACGCACGCAGATTTTCAAGTGCAACGAGTGCAATTGGTGAGTGGGGGTGAAATGCCCCTCACGGAGATGACGAAGACTTTGGCATCGTGATGACGTCATTTTCAAAAGACGCCATTTAATTTTTGGTGGGTAGGGGGAGAGGGGGTGCTAGAGATGCATTCTGAAAAACTGAGCGGCCCATCTTGGTAATCTATTTTGGCCTATACTGATTCCGCTTTCCGTCGCTCTGTCTCTCTCGCACCGATGGAGCGTTGCGTATAGGTGCGCGAGAGACAGCGACGAAGACGACTCTCGGAGTGAGTTTGCTAGTGGCAGCGGGTAGGTAGCGGAGCACAGCAGGGGGCGTGCCAAGCGCAGGGAGGATGCGCCGGCCGGCCGGCCTGCCGCTAGCCGATTAGCACGCGGCCCAACAGAGCGATTCCGAGCGGCGCTGTCGTCGCCCTCTCCGTCTCTCTCGCACTCACGGCTCGTCCCCACGGGTGCGAGGGAGACAGGACGGCACGCCGCTGCCGTTCATTAGAGCCGCCCTGCAGACTGACTCCAAGAGTCGCTGTCGTCGCGCTGTCTCTCTCGCACCTGTACGGAACGCCCCATGAGTGCAAGAGAGACAGCGACGAAAACGACTCTCGGAATGGGTCCGCTGAGGGTCGCCGTCGTGCCGAGGCCCGCCCTGGCCTGGCAGTCGGGCGGGGCAGCGGGGCGCGTGACGGTTGAGAGTGCGTGACGAGCAGAGCGCCGATTGTGCGACGGCGGGACGCCAATGTGTCGTGCCGCGACGGACGAGTGACGCGGCGACGCGGTGACGCGAGGCAGGGCCGTCCGCGGCGCCGCCGAGCGCCATGTGGGTGCTGCAGGGCGCGCACCGCCTCAGCCGCGCCTTCCTCTTCGGCGGCGAGGACGACTCCCTCGCGGCCGGCGTCGCTAGCGTCACCCAGGAGCAGGGGGAGGATGGGCGAGAGCAGCACGGCGAGCAGCATGCATCATCAGGCCCAGGCGGCCCCGACGCGCAGGGGCGGGCGGCGCAGCAGAAAGACGGCGGCGTAGGAGAGCCCAATGAGGAGGACGGCCAGCAAGATCTGCAGCAGCCGGGCGGCCAAGGCCTGGAGGACCCGAACCACGCCCCGCGGCACCCAGATGCGCAGACGCCACCCCCGCAGCCTCCGGCGCGACCCAACACACCGACGTCCTCGTCGGCCAGCTCGTCGGCCAGCTCCTCAGAGCAAGGCGAAGGCAGCCGGCAACCACCGCCGCGGGACGCTGGCGACGCCGTGCTCGACCTGTCCACCAAGGAGCAGGCGGCACCGAGGCCCGGCTCCGCCCAAGGCCTCCACGTGGGGCGGCCTGTAGTAGTCGCGTGGCCCCCGCCGCCCCCGCCGCCACCACCGCCACCACCGCGGCCGCCCACCGCGCCCTGGCCGCCGGTCACGAGGGACGACGACGAGGACGACGTTGATCAGGATCAGGGCATCGACACCAGGTTAGCGACGGACGGATCCGACACGGACGACGAGGGCGGCTTGGACAGCGAGGACTCCGTCGAGGCCGAGATCGGCGACGTCAGCGACGCCGAGCTGGACACGCTGCTGCCGCCGCGGCGCGATGGGGTGGGCACGTCGCGGGTGAGCGCGCTGCGGCAAGTGCTGCTCGCCCAGGCTAGCCCCTTCTCCCTGAGGGCCGCCATGTGGCGCGGGCCGGACTACGAGCCCCTCGCTGACGCCAGGTAGGCCCGGGGCTGGGCCCCTCTCCTCCAGGCCTTCCCTCCCTCCCCTCCCCTCCAGCCCTTTGTTCTCATAAACGGAACTACACGCGCGACACGCACACCGGACAGCGGTGCGGTACCCGGGGTATCCAATAACCCTCGCCGCCGGCGATACTGCTTGGCCCGAGGCGCCCGAGGCACAGTGGGCCCGAGGACCGGTGGAGGCGGTCAAAATCCGAGACGCTTTTTAATGGGACTCCAACCGAACGTGTGACCCCACCAATGAATTGCCCTCCGAACGAGGAATCCATCGGTGGGGTCACAACTTCGGTTCGAGTCTCAATAAGCGACTCTGGAGCTCAAAACACGTTCAGAGTTTTGGCCGCCTGCGCTGGTCTTCTGGCCCACTGTGCGAGGCCTGGCCGCGGGGAGGGGCCGCCCCGCCGCCTCCACTGCGGCGACTGTCATCGTCATCGCGGAGGGGCGTGGGGGCGTGGGCGGCGGCCGCCCTTTCTCCCCAGGCCATCGCCGCTGGCGTCGCCGTGCCCGCCGCTGCCCGAGGGCCTGCCTGTCAGTGCCAGAGCCCGTCCGCCCCAGTCGACCGGTCAGAGTGTGCAAGTATCCGCCGCCAAGTCCGGCCTGGCGCGGTGCGGCGCGCTGCAGTCCAAGTCCACCCGCCCGGCCGCGACGAGCCCCACAAGCTCTTGGACAAGCTCGGCCACGGTGTGCACGGGCACGCGCAGCATCGTAAGTCCCGCCCCTGTCCGGGAAGCACGCCCCGCAGGACTCCCCCCGCTCCCCTTGGCAGCCGAGCGCCTCAGGGAAGTTCATTTCCGTTTCCAACCTCAGAGTCGAAACAGGGCGGAGAGGAATTAAACATTTTGTTGTTTCGGGGGTTCTCACCGTCAACATGACGAACCTATGGCATTCTCCGAATCTAATCCCCCTCGCAGCAGGTCTCTCTCTCGCACTCATGGGGCGCCTCGTCCCGGCGCGAGAGACAGCCGAGGGCCGCGCTGTGCTGCCCCGCGTCGGTCTGGTGTAGTAGGAATGGCTCCGGTATTTTAGTGGTCGGTATTTTTCTGTATAATACGGTTTTAAACCCGGTAATAAAGCGGGAAGCGGGATTTCTGAATTTCTTGGCATTTTACGGTTTTATACCGGTATCTTTCAGTATTTTATTCGGTTTAAAACCCATTAAAGATACCAAAATATATAATACCGGTATTTTACCATCCCTAGTCTGGTGACAGGGCCGACTGGCCCCTTTCGCGTGCTGGAAGTGATTGACGCGCACACCGCGCTGACTCTCCAAGGTTGGTACTGCGGTTCGTTCCTCCTCGGGTTCCTCGCTGACCGCGCACCAACACTCACCAACGCCGCTCACGGCGCCTCGCCTCGCCTCGCCTCGCCTCGCCTCGCCAGCCAGCAGCCGGCCGCGAGCGCTGAGCTGGCTGAGCGCTGGGCCGCTGGGCCGCTGGGCCGCTGGGCCGCTCCGCTCCGCGCGTCTCCTCCCGTCATTCTAGTCAAGCCCGGCGAGTGTCGAGACGGGGTGCTTCGCGATGGACTCGGAGGGCGAAACGGGTGCAGACGGCCAGGACCGGGATCAGGATGCCCCGGACAGGAATACGCAGCCGCAGTACCCAGATCTCATCGTCATGTAAATGTGCTTTCTTTGCGGGGCCTTTCCCGCCGCCGTGCCGCCCCACACTATTCGCGTGCACCTCGTCGTGGTCAGGGCCTCGGCGTCCACGGCACGGGCAGGGCTCGTTGCGTGACGCGATGCAGGCCGGGCCGCACAGTGGGTCAGAAGACCGTTGAGGCGGCCAAAATTCTTGACGCGCTGTGAGCTCCAGAGTCGCTAAATGAGACTCGAATTGAACGTGTGACCCCACCAATAGATTGCTCACCGAACGAGGAATCCATTTGTTGGGTACGTTCGATTCGAGTCCCATTTAGCGACTCGGGAGCTCAAAACCCGTCCGGGATTTTGGCCGCCTCAACGGTCCTCTGGCCCACTGTGGGCCGGTGCCCCGTTAGTCCGAGCGCACGGCTTGGCGGCAGCCTGACATCCTGCTTGTGGTTTGTGTTGCAGCGTGCGGGAGCAGCTCGAGCAGCACGAGCAGCGCGGCCCCGACGGCACGGCGGCGCCGGCTGCCGACGCCGACCCGGACCGAGACCGCGGCCACAAGGCGTCGACGCCGCCGACGGCACCGGGACCGTTCATCGACGGCGTGGTCTCGCCCAGGGATCTGCGCCTGCAGCACCAGAAGGAGCACCCGGAGCTCGTGGAGGACCTCAAGGTGTTCCTGGGCCTCAAGCCCAAGCCGCCGTCGACCCAACAGGTACACCGCGTCGCGACTGGAGCCCCGAGGCTGGCGGCGCTGCGCTGAGCCGGCCGCGGCTGCGAGTGGGCGACATGCGCCTCGCGTGGAGCCGCCTTTGTTTGGCCTCCGAGGCTCCGCGTGTGCAGCCTGGATTTGTTTACGTTGCCCGTCGCGGCGAGCGCGGCGCGTTACGTCACGGGGGCGGACCGGGGGGGGGGCAGTGGGGCGCGCCGCCTGCCGTCCCCTAGATTTGCAATCGTTTCCAGCTGCCGGCGGCCGCGCTTGCTGCGCAAACGACTCTAAATAGGGGGAGGGGCCCTGCACACTGATGATTCCGAACGTCGTTTTCGTCGCTCTGTCTCTCTCGCACCCACGCGGGACGTCCCATGAGAGACAGAGCGGCCATAGGGTCCCAAGCCCCACGTCCTCGCCGGGGCACGTGGGAGTGACTGCCGGCCGCCAGCACTGCAGCCCCGGCAGCCTTTGGTTGCCCTTGGCGAGGGTCACTGTCACTGGCACGGCGCTGCAACCAGGCCGACGCCGCGACAAGGGCCTGAAGGGCCCCGCCAGCCCCGCCTCTACGACGCACAGTGGGCCAGCAGACCGGCGCGGCGCAGGCGGACAAAACTCCAGGCGCGTTTTGAGCTCCAGAGTCGCTTCATGGGGCTCGAATCGAAAGTGTGACCCCACCAATGGATTCCTCGTTCGGAGAGCAATCCATGCGGGTGGGGTCACACGTTGTGTTCCAGCCCAATTTAGCGACTCTGGAGCTCAAAACGCGTCTAGAGTTTTGGCCGCCTGCGCCGGTCTGCTGGCCCACTGTGCGTCCTGATCCTTATCACACCCCGCGCGGCTGGCCGGGACGTGACACGAAACGCAATCACTTGTAAAGTGAAATAACAACTGTGCTCCGTGTACTCTAGGTAGAGCCGCTGCAGACAGTGCTGGAGACCGGCGAGCTGGCGGACCCGGCGGACCCGGCCCACGCCACCCAGCCCCCTCTGCAGACCGTGGAGCTGGCGGACCCGGCCCACGCCACCCAGCCCCCTCTGCAGACCGTGGAGCTGGCGGACCCGTACCACGCCAAGCCGCCGCAGCCCGCCAGCGCCGCGGAGGCCATGAGCGCGCACGACGGCCAGGCGGGCCAGGCGCCGGGCTCGCAGTCCGCGCCGCAGTCCGGCGGCGACGCGCCCAGCTCGGTCCTGGACTGCGCGGCGCTCGCGGCGCCGGTGGTGGCGCTGGCCGTGGCGGGCCCCAGCAGGCACGGCCGCGACGCCGTGGACGGCGACCCCCGGCACGGCGCGCGCTCGGCGGCCTGCAGCCACGGCGCCGAGACCAGCGTCGAGGACAGGTGCCTCGAGTGCTGCGTGTACTACGGCGTCATGTGCTGCCAGTGCAGCATCTCATGACGACGGACTCGAGTGTGTGCAGCCTGTGCTGCTGTCGTTTGGAGAAGGACTAATTGCTTCTCTGCGTCGCGTCTGTGTCGTCCTCTACATTTGTCCTCCCCTGTGCATGTGCCTAGTGTACTGTATGCAAAGTATGAGGATACACTTTTTAACAAAATAAATTGAAATTATTTGTCCTTGGTAAATGTTTCCATTTATTTACCAAAATAGATCCAATTTTTATTTTTGTAAGTACATTACAATGTTATATACAGTCCAATAAAGATTAATTATACTGTGACTGTGTACATTTTCACAGATTTTCAACCTTCCACTTCTGAAATAGTGCATGGCCAGGATGTTTGTTAAATTTGGGATGTATGATGACTAGTTATCAATCACAATTATAGGAGGGAGGGAAGCAAATTTCGGGCATTGTGCACTAAAAACAGTACAGAGAACAATGAAAGTCATAACACTACTTGCAGGAAGTTATCCCTGAAAAGTTAAACAGAAAATGTCAAAGTAAAATTCACTTCTAACACATTCACTGGACAACAAAAACACACTCTGACCTTCCAAGATATTCCTAATAGTACCCCCAAAGACTAGGTCAAGCTGTAGGAACAGACAATTCTTCTAGAAATCGCTCTTTAATAACTGTCTTTACTTGTTTGTCAATTTTGCACCCACTAATGCTTCAAGGTGTTATTCCTTTGCTACAAATTAAGGAAATTATCCAAGTTATCAACCTGAACAATTCACAAGTGTTACACGACCAAAGATGTGGTGAACTTCTAGAGAGGTAAAAGAAAATCACAGGAACATTTGGCACACCTGGACTGTCTTCCAAAACTTTTGAATTCAACAAGCAATCTTTCAGACATCCAAATATTGCACTTTAAGTTCAAGACCGATGATTCTACAGATAGTTATATGAAGAACTCATTACCCTACACACAAATCTTAAATAATAAGCAAAGAATCAAGTGAGTACAAGAAGGTAATAAGCAGTTCTTTCACACTGATAAGTAAAGGGTGGAAACATTTTCATCTCAGTTTGTGTTTTCAGTTTGTTTCCTTGAAAAAAGCTGTGACATCATGAGACCGAGCATCTTCATACTTATGATAAGAATCTACAATGATATGTGATTCAATTAGAACCCAAAGCTACTAGCCTTGAGTAATCCACAATATTTTCAGATCTCTTGTCGTATTTTGATCTTTGATTTTGATGTTTTTAGTTTTTTTGGTCGCCTGCTTTGTAAAATGAACTTCAAAATACAAAACACAATTAGCAATGACAGGTAAGGCAAAAAATGATGAAATGATGCATCTTCTTATTTGACCTAACCACTATGTTATACAGATTACTAATCTGTCTAGAAGATTGAAGAATGTACTCCAAACTTAAAACTAAATCAGACCCAAAAGAAAATCCAAAGAATTGACGCCTTTTCTTCAACTTATCACAAATAGAAAAATAAAAGTAAAGAAGAATGTACACTTTGCACATTGCCCACTAATTTCTATTCCAGGATACACCAAATGTGTAAAGTATGAAATACAGTACTTACAAATACTGAAGCGCTGAGTACATTTCGTTACTTCACTAAATGCCAACTCATCACTCAGAAAAAAATAAAATGAACAAGACAAAGTGAGTGTTCCTCCTCATTTTGTTGAGTATACTGTACTTTCAGGTACAACACAGTTTTAAAATTGCAGGAGCATAAAATGACAACCGATTGTTTTCTTCACAGATCCTTCCACATCAACAGAGTCAAATAAACATGTAAATACTGTTTTCTTAACAAGTGTGGCTCAAATTTTTTCACTCTTCCTAACTGTAAAATCATTTGTTCCATATGTTGATTTAAGTTCATTGATGCATAGCACATAGAAAAACAAATGTTGGGAAGGCCCATCATCTAACATTAATATCACAGCAGTAAGGCTGGCTAAAACAATGGCTGAACACAACCAAAACAAACAGCCTAAACCACAAGCCACTTCATCTACAATCAAGGAAAAAAACACAGAAGAGCCTTAGTAGATGAGCAGAACCGTAAAGAGTGCATCTTGATTCTTGGTGCAATCTCAAATTCGATCAAAAACCTAAAAAGTCAATAAAATTCATATGAAGTAAAAATGGCCCCCCTCAATTAAAAAAAAATCACAACGCCTTTGTAACTATTTACATTAACCAAAACCCCTAACAAGTCATAAAGAAAAGAACATAAAAGTTTACAACTATTTTCAACAAAACATGCTCCAAACAGGCCATGAGTCTTTTTCATAAAATCACATGAACACTTTCTTGATTTTACAACATTGTGCTTAGTCAATGCAAGAGAGATACCATAAAATGATGAAAAACAAGTGAGCAATGAACTATGAGTCATAAATTGGCAATGGATGGGCCTCCGTATTGAAAACAAACTGATCCAAGCTAATAAGATACCGATCATCCGCAAAGAGCAAATACAAATATTTAAGTGTTTCTCCAAGGAAGAAAGATTCCATCATATCTTTAGGACGAGTATTTTGGGTTGATTTGACGTTACCAATGGAGGTGTAGCCATTTGGAACCTTGGTGTACTTTTCAAAAGCCTGGAAAATAATTAAAAGGATCAATAAGCAGAAGCACCATAATTTATTAACACTTGTTATAATTTATTGAAATGAACTGTAGGTGATGACTTACTTTGAAAATTTCCCATCCCCAGTTTTGATAAGTCGTATTGCCAGTTAGCTGGTACATGATATACAAACTTTCGAGAGTTTCAGGCCGAAGCAAGTTATGAGCATCATTGCTTTTTACAAACATGTCTTCACCATTGCTAGATTCCTATAAGCAAACAGGGCAAGCATTAAAGAAAAATAAAGGGAGAGTGGAGATATGAGATTGAATAAAAGTAATGGACATGATACCTGCACATTGAAGTAAGTGATTTCGGCTGCCAGTCCCGTTGGCTGGTCCACGTAGGTACGGTAACATGTATGAAGTAACTCACTTGCGAAGTCCATATGCTTCTGAGGGAGACCATAATGCACTCCTAATGCCATGGTCCCTGGTAGATAGCATGTTAAATGATCCTGCAATGGAACAAATTTAGCACAGCAAGTATAGGACAAATGGTAGACGAATCTATGTGCTCAAAAATAAAAACATACCATTTTAGGTTTAAAATCTTTTCCACCCGTTACTAACTCCCCAACAAACAAGAGTTTCTGCCGTGGAGTATACCGTGCAAGGTGCTTTTGCACTCCTTCCATGGCTTCTAAATAGTCGTCTCTATAACTAGGATAAATGGGAGAAAACACTTCATTAGGCAAAGACAATAAAGCTGATAATTATTCTTTACCTCTTTCAATACTAAAACTTACTAGTCAACTGTTTGGCCA
The DNA here is from genome assembly GCA_030522485.1 of Stenchaetothrips biformis. Taxonomy (NCBI): domain Eukaryota; kingdom Metazoa; phylum Arthropoda; class Insecta; order Thysanoptera; family Thripidae; genus Stenchaetothrips; species Stenchaetothrips biformis. The sequence continues at coordinate 10,501,981 of CM060088.1, forward strand.
GTCTGTATCCACTGTTTAAGAAGATACTCATAATACGAATCACCTCGAGCACCAAGTGTGATAGTTGAATATGACCTGAACTGTCCTGTTTGTGCATTTATAAATATAGGAACAAGACCATCAGTCTTGGGTAAATGATGTACATGTTGGGAGACACGGGACACAGCTCTCTGGTAGAGAAAGACAATTAAAAGTAAGTACATTCAATACCCTTCAAACGGGAAACACAATAAGGAACACGAATCATACCAACCTCATATTTTGAATCCCCTGTGATGCGACTCAAATCTCTGAATTCTAATTGAATTGTTGTGACCTCTGACGTGCTGCTGTCAGGGCTCCATTTCGGTGAGTGAGATTTTAAAGACCCAAGGTTGACATCAGAAAATGGTACACCAGACTCTGAGTCAAAACATGGTAGAAGCCTGTCGCCTAGTTCAACCTACAGCACAATTAAAACAAGAAGCAAGAGTCAAACTATAATGCAAATAGGTAAGTATTTATAAAAAAAGGGGAACACAGATACTTACGGCTTTGTCTAGAAATACTCTTTCAGCACTTAAATGGTAAGCACTCAGTAACCCACCTAAGACTCGTATAGTAACTTCAAATAAATTTACATCCCTGTCAACATTCAATTTTAGTGAATGATCAACCCATTCTTTTACCTCCTCAAATTCTGGAAAAAAATAATGAAGAAAAACCTGGTTGGTTACAAATGAAATGATTCAGTGAAGGCAGTAAATCATCTAATAGATCCCTTAACCATACCTTCTTCTAGCCCCATGATATAAATTGTATCAATTGCATCCACAATTGTGAGTCCCAGCCCAAACCAATCATGGATTGAACCTGAAACGGGCTTCAAGTTGTCATGACCCCAGGCAAAGCGTTTATAACCCTTCCATGCATGTTTAAATGCATCAAGGACAGCTTGCTGGCGTTCATTTGTTGGCCCCGTGAATTTTATAGGAATTGGTCTGACTAAAGGATCCAGCTGCAAGCAAGAGACACGAGGACACAATTTAATGTTTGATCTTTAAGGCAAGAACGAAATAGGGGAAAGATGAACGTATTGTTACCGGCTTCACTGTGCCCGGCTGCTCTCCGACGTTCACCAGGTGTCCTCCGGGAGGACCAACGGCCTGCTCCTCGGGGGCAGCGGCACCCTCAGCAGCGTCCTCTAGAACGGCCTCATTCCCTTTGCCAGTGTTAGGAAGCTGAAAAGAAAATGTGACACTCCCGTTTAATGCTTTGCGGAAACATACAATCACACATGCAGCTAAATTTGTGATTAACGCGCATGCCTACCTGATTAACATTTGTATCAATGCTGACAATGGGCTGCTGGGAAGGATATTGCCTTTGGACTGGTGTTAGTTGGGTGTCCAGATTCATGTCTAGTCTTGTATAATGCGAAGATAGCCAGTAGAGGTATAATATTACTGCTAATACAAGCATTAAATAAATAAGACTCTTTTGGAAGCGGGACAGTCTATTCCAGTACTGAAAAGACCACACACACAGTTAAAACACCAGACTGTACTCATAAAGTAAACACTCGGTGGCTGTCAAAGCAACCTGATGTCTTACCCGCCAGATGGACCGACGGCGAAATATTGAAAAATCTGGAGAACCATCGTGCTGTCCTGGATCTACGTTTAAAGCGACGTACTCTTTCCCGAAGGTGGTGAACATTTTTCTGCCCTCGTTGCTAAACAATGTCAGAATGTCAGACTTGGTTCGTGACTAGGTTAACCCACACACCGGGAGTTGCGGGAAGGCGGTTCCAAGGGGCCGGGGACGCCGTGGATCGATCGAAACACCGTCAAACAACAAGTTCCGATTCCACTTCTGTCATGGTTGTAGAATTTAGAGGTCGCCGCTTAAAATATTTGTTGTTTTCTTCCACAAAATCCTCTTTATCCGCTCCACACGGCCGCCATGATGCCACTTGAACTTGAATGGAAGTGGAAACAGACGACGAGCGCAGGGCGGCGGGGCGGCGGCGGCCGGTTCAAAGGCATCGACACACCGCACCATTCAAACGGGGCACATGGAGGCGAGGCAGCTGGAGACGCAACGGTCCGCCCTAAGCACCGACTCTCTCTGGAGCAGTGGGCTGAGCAAGCACACTGTGCACGCTGAACAGAGCGACGACGACGCCGGAGGGAGCGCCGTCCGAGCATTCAAAATTCTTTTGAAATTTTGTCGAAAATCCTTGAAGTTTCAATGGAAAGTCATTCTTTTCTTGTAGTAGTGACACAAACCGCTCTACACCATGGGCAAATGTTCGAGAATCCTCACTTTTCTCGTGGGATTAGTTTGGAAATCGTGGGAATCCGGAATCGTGTGTACACCAAAGTAACGAGTGGGTAACATAACCTAACCTAACCTCTCGCTGTCGACCCGGGGATCGTCGGTCTGCGATGCAAAGAATCGTCCATGGTCCATGTCTCTCTCGCACGCGGGGCGTGCCGCTCTGGTTGCTCTGGGTCCGCAGGGCGCCGCAGGGTGCGAGGGAGGCGGGGCGGGGCGGCCACGCGCTGTGCGGCATCCATCACGCTGCAGCTGTTCAAACCTGCCTACCGCACTGATCGTTTGTTGTCGCGGTGCGCTACGCGGGTTTTGGGTAAACTTGCTTCAGGATTAGAATAGAATGAGTCAAACGCGTTGTTCAAATTGAGTGAGTCTAAATTTGTGTCACTCCGTGGGGCTTCCCTTTGGAGGTGCGAGGGAGACAGAGCGACCAAACGCTGCACTGTAAAAAATAATAGTAACTATTGAAACCCATTGGCTGCGAAATTTGTGCACCCAATGTAAGTACAAAGTGTCCAGTTTGCACACCCAACTTACAAAAATTCACAAATTTTTTTTACAGTGTGCGCGGCATTGCTTTGCATCTGTTCAAACCGCTGCCGTCGGTTTGTCGCCCTGCAGTTCGTTGTCGTGCGGTGGGCGCGGGTGCTAATGGCGGTGTAGACTACCAATTGCCTCTCTTGTAACATTGTGGACGTTGCGGCGGAGCGTGCCGGGGCGAGGCGCGCGCCGGCTGCGGCTGCCCGCACTGCAGGCCTGCCAGGCGGCGCTCTGTCTCTCTCGCACCCGCGGGGCGCGTCCCGTACAGATGCGACAGAGACAGAGCGACGAAAACGACGACTCTCGGAGTGAGTGTGCTGCAAGGCCAGGAAGGGGTTCATGGCAGCCGTCCGAAGGGGCTCGAGGGCTAAGCTAGCCCCCCCCCCCGTCCCGGCCGTCGCCATGGGCCGGGCTGCTAATGCAGGATTTCCCTATCAACGGGCTGCCGCCCCGTCGCCCCCAGTCGCTTCATGCCGGCCATGAGGACTAACGCGGGGAGGATGCGGCAAACAGCCTCGTCCCGACGGTCCTGACGCTGCGCTCGCCCTATCACCAGACGCCTCCTTCAGGACGAAAATAATTAATGTTAAAAATAAACTTTAATTATTTTTTCGCCAGAAGGAGGCGTCTGGTCGTTTCCATTCATGGGTTAACAAAAACTACCCAGGTCAAGACCTTTGTTAAAAACCTAGTCACATGATTTTTACTGACACTGTTTTCGAGATATGCTCGAAAGTGTGCAAAATATTATTTGTTAGGTTACGGAACCCTGCGCCGCAAGTACGGCGCGTCGCCATGGCAACGGGGCGGCCAACCGAAATGCCGACACGACAGCAGCGGGCCGAGCGGCCGGAGCGATTAGAGCCATCGCGTGTTTAATGAGCGGCTGCTGCATGGCTGCTGCGTCGCGCGTTGCTGGGTAAACAAGCGTCCCGGGCCGCGGACTGCTGCCGCCCGTCTGCCCGGCAGGCTGATGCCGCAGTCTCTCTCGCACCCCGACGGGCCCGACGGGACGCCCCTTGAGTGCGAAAGAGACGGGGCGACGGGGCGACGGGGTGGTGCGTGAGATCATGGCGGCGCCAGCGCCCCGGCGGCGACGCGACGCGACGTCTCGGCGTTGGCGAGGCACTGCTGCACCAGCAGGCGGCAGCAGCGGCAGCCCAGCCAGACGGCGGGGCGCTTGGGCGCCACGGTTTATCGCCGAGCTGTTCCATTGCCCCGGCAGGCTGCTGCCGCGGCCGGGCCGGAGGGAAGTCCTGCCGGCTGCAGCGGCTGCGCGCCGCCAAACAGCTGGTCAGGGCGGGACTGCGGGGCGCGGCGTGGCGGGGCGGGGCGGGGTGGCGGGTCAGGGCGCCATGGGGTGGCGGCGACGGCGGCGAGGGACGCAACTAGCGGAGTCCGCAGACACGGGGAACGGGTGGACGCGGACCGCGCCCCCAGCGCCCCCGCCGCCCCGCGCATGCGCGCATTACACTACTCCGAGCCGATCTGTGTTCGGGCCGTTCGGGCGTTCGGGTGTTCGGACCTGTTCGGACACGGCCAGGAGGGCGCTGTAGGCGAGGTGGGCCGGGCGGCGCCTGCTGGCGATGCTGATGCTGGTGTTCCAAGGCGGAGACGACGCGCGGCGGTCCGTTCCGCCGTTCCCCCACACAACAACAGTCCCCTCCTCGTCCAAAACACGGGCGGGCGGTGGCGCGGCGTGGCGGGGTGACAGCCACGAGCCACGAGCACTGCACGGCCAGTGCGTGGGAACCCAGCTGAGCGCGAGCAGCCCGAGCAGCACAGCTAGAGCAGGACGGAGCGACGGCAGCGACAGCAGCGACAGCCACGCGAGCGCATCACACTAGTCTGTCGGGCTTCAGAAGCAGCGGAGCAGCGGTGAGTGTTGTGGAGCGAGCAGAGCAGACGCCCTCTGTCTTCTGCTGGGGTGCCGAGCAGACGACGAGGCAGACGCCTTCTGTCTGTCGTCTGCTTGGGTGCTGGGGGGCGGGCAGACGCCCTTTGTCGTCTGCTTGCTTGGAGTATCGCGGGGCGCCGCCGGGGAGCGGGCAGACGCCCTCTGTCGTCTGCTGGAGTGCGAAGCGACATACGATGGGCGCAAATTTACTGGTGAGGTGCGCGCAGGCGGGGGAGGGGGAACACTTCCTAAATCCGTGGATCGACTGCTCCCTGCATCACACTCCATGCATCGGAATCAAGTCCTGCTCCGTTTGCTAGTAAATCGAGACTTAAACCAAAATCAGACCCTACCCTAGAAACGTGAAAGTCAGAATATTTCGGCCATCGCACCCAAAACAAGGCATCGGCGACGAGGCGAGTGTTTCCCCCTCGCCGAGGCGCGTCGCTTCGTCGAGCCTGGCGGGGTCTTTGTCTTGTTTTGCCGCGGCCAGGCGATGGCCAGGCGCTGTCAGGCCGTCAGGGCGATCCCAAATGCATCTCTGGCGCGAGGCCGTCGGCGACGTGGCGGTGAGGGGAGGGGAGGAAGGGGGAGGGTGCACAGTGGGAGGGCAGCCCTGCCGGCCCTGCCCTGGGTGGCGCTGCTGTCCGGCTCTGCCATCTTCCTTGACTTCCGTTGACAGGGGTCGAGGAATGCAGTTGAAAGAGGTTAGGTCAACTGGAGGCATATCGATTGTGTGCTCCCTCCCCCCCCCCCCCACGCCGCCGCCCCTCGCTGGAGTCACATTGCGTGAGGCCCTGACAGCGCGGCGAGGCGGCAACACGCCCCCCTGCCGAGCGGCCTAGCCAGCGGACAGAGGGCTCCCCGGGGGCAGCAGCATCCTGTGCCGGCCCTGCTCACACAGCGAATGTCACGAAAGCGTAAACCGGCGTAAACCGCATGACAAAAATAAGGCTACTTCGTGCCTCAAAACGAACGCCTGCTTCTTCGCCCCGAGTGGGATCGAACCCGCACCCTTCCCTGGCCGGTGTGAGCACGATCGCCCTGAACACACCGCCGCCTGAACAGGCATCGATTGCGGGCGGGGGGGCTCTCTGGAGGGGACTGGAGGGGTGGGGGTGCCGGCGGTTTAACACCGCCGCCCCGACCGCGGTCGCTGTGCCGGGGGTGTGTCCGGGACCCGCACGCCATGGCGGCCATGGTGGCCGGCACTGCCGAATATTTCCCCTTCGCTTGCTTCTCTCCTCTTTTATTTTCTGCGTGCGACACTTTTGCTGCGCGCGTTGGCAAGCCTGCTGGTGGATCTCCCGCGGTGCCCGCGTGCCCGGCCCAGGCAGGCAGGCAGGCAGGCAGGCCCAGGGCCCCGGCGGGGGCGCGGCGCGGCGGCCATGAGCCACTTTTCCTCTCGGTGGGGGCAGGGCGGCGGGGCGGAGAGCCCGGCCGGTGGTTTGGGTTGCCTACCCGTCAGGCGGCGACATCGCCGTCCTCCTCGCCGGGATGCTTTGTGCGGCCCGGGTCGCTTCATTTGCAGGTGCCGGGAGGACAAAGGGGCCTCGCAGACTCACGGTGACGGAGTGGCCGCCCCACCCCGCCCCGCCCTGCCCCGCACACTTGACTCCGAGAGTCTTTCTCGCCACCCTGTCTCTCTCGCACCCACACGGGCCGCCCCGTGAGTGCGAGAGAGACAAGGCGACGAGAACATCAGTTTGCAGCTTGTTCCCGCACTCCGCGGTGTTTTGCAGTGGCAACGCGCTAAATTTACTCGGTGTGGTCGGCGCTTCGCTGCGCTGCGCCGCGGTGACTTGGACTTGACGCACTGCAGGGCGGCGACACGGCCGATGCCCGCCGCTCGCGCCTTGCTCCTCGTCTGCGAGGAGGGAATTCCCCGACACAGTGGGCAAGAAGACCGGCGCAGGCGGCCTAAACTGTAGACGCGTTTTGAGCTCACCGAGTCGCCAAGTTCAGGTTCAAGTTAGGGGTTCCAACGAGCGGCCTTGGGTTGGCCTCACATCCGTAACTTAGATGGGTTGGCAACAGGACTCGAACCGAACGTGTGACCCCGCCATTAGACTCCTCGCTCGGAGAACTCGTCGGCCCGTCCGTCGTGTCCCCAATGGGCTCTGGTTATGGGGGCGACTGCCTGCGTGTACGTGCGCCGCGGCACACGGCAGGGCTGGCAGGGCCCCACGGAGTGGCACGGTACCGGTGAGTCAGGCCGGCGGCCGGCGGGGCGAGTGAGGCACAGCCGATGCGGCTCGTTCCCGTCGCCATGCAGAGTCGCTCTGTCTCTCTCCAACCCGTGTAGTCGGAGACAGAGCGCCGAAAACGACTCTCGGAATGAGTGTGCCGGTCGACAGGTGGCGACACTCTAAATTGGACATGCCCTGAAACTGGGCGCCTTTGGTGCTAATGGCGCCCAGTTCCTGGGTACCTTTGTCGCCTAGTTTCAGGGTCCTCAAATCGTCCCACAACTAGCCCTCTCCCGTGATGGAGCATGCATAAGGGCATCCAAAGTGCCAAACCTACCAAGGTGCCTAGATTTGGGGCACCTTTGGCGCTTCCAAGCCATGGGCGAAGGCAAGTTGCTTGATGATTAGTGGATCCTGAGATTGTGCGACAAAGGTGCCCAGAAACTGGGCGCCATAGACACCCTAAGAAGTGGGGCAGGCGACAAAGGCGCCCAGTTTCAGGGCATGTCCAATTTAGAGTGCATCCATGCTGACGCGGCTCAGCACACTGATTCGGAGCTGATTCAGCGCTCGGAATCAGTATCAGTGTGCTGCGGCGGCTGCGGCGGTGGTGGGTGAGGTCCAAGGGTCCAAGCAGCGCTGGAGCTGCGCGGCAGGTCTTATCTGGGCCTTCCACTGCAGTGCACCTCTCTGGCGCAGCCCCCCCCCCCCCCCCGGGCCCCCCTCGCCACCAGGAGCCTCTGGCTCGGTGACCTTGCCGTGGGGCGCGGCAAGGACGCTCTGCTGGTCCGCCAGGCCGCCCCGCTGGAGTTGAGGGCCCACTGCGCCGTGCACTGCCGGGGAGCAGCATCCTGCACTGATTCCGAGAGTCTTTTCCGTCTCTCTCTCTCTCTCTCTCTCTCTCTCTCTCTCTCTCTCTCTCTCTCTCTCTCTCTCTCTCTCTCTCTCTCTCTCTCTCTCTCTCATGATGTGGGTGTGACTCTCGGTCTGGCTGCACAGGCCTCTGCCCCTTGACCTCGTATCGTCGCGAGCAGCGCCTGCTCCCCGCGACCCCCCACGACCCGGCCGTCGAGTCGGCGCACAGCCATGACGAAGCAGATGATGTGGCGCGCGCAAAAGGAGGTTGAGGGGGGGGGGGAGGTCCGGCAAATCGTTTACGACGCCCTTTAAGGGCATAGTTAGTTTTATTGCCTTTGTTTTACCGGTGAGGCCAGTCAGGGGGTCATGACACAGACCCTTCGCCTTTCTTTTGGGGGCACTAGGCAGCTGCTTGAAAGGTAGGCAATTTGCATCCATTGTGCCTGGAGGCAGGCAACAGGCGTGGCTTGGCACCTTTCTCTGCCTTCCCCCTCTGCCCTCTCTTTCGAAATTTCTGCGCACGCTACTGGTCGCTACTGGTCGCCACTGGCAGCCGATGGAAGGTGCACTCTCAGACTCGTGCTGAGTTTTTGTTCAATAATGTATTGACGTTTGTGCACATTAATGAGCTCATTAACATTTTTATTTGTTCCATTAACATTATTATCAATTTTCTCTTGACAAATCTGTTAGGTTAGGTTAGCTTCTTAACGAAATCCTATTAATGTGCACAACCGTCAATGATTATTAATAAAATGCCTATTGAAGGATGAGAGTGTGCTGCAGTGACGCGGGAGTTGTTGTCGCCGCTCTGTCTCTCGCGCTCCGTCCAGTCTGGGTGCTGGGAGACAGCGACTCTCGTAATGAGTTTGCAGATCCTGGTTCGACCCGTCCTCTCACCTGACTGCTTTAGTGTGGTACACTACACTCGCGTCTTCTTCTTTCTGTCTGTATTTTTTTTTTCGCCGCGCCTCCTGGCTTCCTGCTTGCTGTGCACGTCGCCTCCGCCGGCGGGACACGCCCGGCTTGGCGTAAACACCGCCAGCGTGTGCCGCGTCGCCGCGTCGCTGCTGCCGTCTGTCTCTGTCTCGTCTAGCGCGGCAGCGGCAGCGGGCCGGTCCGGGCTCTCGCCACTGTGTGCGTGTGGGCGAGTGGAGTGTACACCTCGCCAATCATGTGTTGCTATGCTGCCGCGTGGCCCGGCGGCCCGGCACCGGCCTGGCCCGGCGTGTCTGAGCAGGGCTGCGTGACAGCTCTTGCCCCCCCCCCGCTCACCCTCCCTGCCCCTCACCCCCCCCCCCCAAGCCCACCGTGTGTTTCGGTCCGAAAACGCGCAAAGCAGCCAAAGGTCAATGTTCCCCGCGCGCTATATTTGCGTGGCGGCGTGGCGCGGCATCACGCGCACGCGGGTTGTTTGTTCACGTGAGCCGATGGCAGTGTGGGGCCAAAGCCGCGGCCGAAGCCGCCGAGCCGGCTGTTGTTTTGTTTTGTTGCTCAGATTTCCCGATCGGCTAATTGTGCTTGGCGGGGCGGGGGCGGCGGGGCGGCTGCTTGGCTTGTTGTGGCCGCGGGGGCCCGCACGTGTGGCGCGTGGCGCGGCACAGTGCCACAGCCTCCAGGTCGCTGCCGGCGCACCAGCTGGGCGCGCGGCCGCGGCCTTGGCGCCGACCTCGACGCCGACCTTGGCGGGCCTGGGCGAGGCCAGGTCTATTGTTTTGGCGTCCGCGGCCCGCGCGGAGCGTCTTCCTTTGCATCGGAGCGTCGCTCGGAGCGGCCGACGACGCGAGTCGGAGGGACTCGGGGAGAGCGGCGACGTCCGTCCATCCTCCTCGTCAAGGCGAAGGCAGCGCCGCGTGGCGGGCATCGTACCCTTTGCCGGCCGCGTCACGGCGCCCCATGCCCGCCTCCGTGCTGCTCCGCGCTCCGCCTCGAGGCAGGTGCAGCCTGACTGTCGGCGCGCGCGCCACCCCGCCGCCCCGCACCCGGCCACGGCCAGCATGCTGACGGGGATGTTGACACGACAGCCGTCCTGGTGTCGAATAGAGAAATGCACGGTGGCCGAGCGGCGCAGAGCCTAGCCGCCCGCTGCTGGCGCTGGCCTGGTCCAGTCTGCCCGACGACGACGGGAGCCCCTGTGGAGGCCGGAGTAGTAGGCCACCCGCTGCGTGCGCGCGCGGCCGCGTGGCCCACCGCCGCGGGGCTCTCCGGCCCACTGGGACTGCCGCTGGAGACTGCAGACTGCCGCCGGTGCATGGTGGGGCAGAAGACTGGCGGAGGCGGTCAACATTACGCACGGCTTTTGAGCCTTGGAGTCGCTAAATGGGACGCGAACCGAACGTTTGACCCCACGAGGAATTCAAGGTATCGAGTTTTGGCCACCCGCGCCGGTTTTCTGGCCCACTGCGTGGGGGTGGACTACCGCACTACTACCGTCCCCAGGACCGCCAGTGCCACACGCTCGCAGCGCTGCTGGGCCCCCAAACCGGTCCAGCCGCCGACCGGACCACTCTCGCTCGCACCGAAATAAACCGCGGGAGAGTAAAAAAATGAGCCTTGGCGACGAAGGCGAATTAAAGTGACGCGTCTCAAAGTGGCGCTGCTGCGATACGCTGCCGGTCCAGCGGGACCGTGACCTTGCCGCGTGGAGGACGAGGCGACGCAGGGCGCGCTGAGGGCGCGAGGCACGGCCAGGCGCGGCCAGGCACGGCGCGCACAGTGGGCCGGATCCTATCTCCCCAACTTGCCATAGACGCACTGCCCACAACTCGCAGCAACGCAGCCACGCAGCCACGTGCTTGTCTTTGTCCGTACCTGCCGCCCTCTGTCTCTCTCGCACTCATGGGGCTTCCCCTGCGGGTGCGAGAGAGACAGGCTGCCCGCTGGCGATGTCCGCCACGTTATCTGACTTTGAAATGCGCCCCGCGGCGGTGCGGCGGTGCGCACGGAAAAAAAGTGAATTAGCTGTGGTGGCTAAGAATTAGTCAAGATAGCTAATTTAGTGACGGAAACAGCGCCAGTCAAAATTATGACTGGAACAGCTAATACTCCTCTGACGCAACAAAACTTTTAGACCATAGAAACTAATTTAAATTAGCTATGGGAGCTAAGCAGTAAGCTGGCGTTATTCAGCGAAAATAGAAGTATTTGATCACGCGCGCAGAGAATGTTGCAATCTGCGGTAGCTGAAAAGAACTTATTTGTTGGTTCAGAACTCTTCATAGCTTCATAGCGTTAGCTGAGACAGCTGATTACATTGACTGGAAATCCAATTTGCGGATCGGATGGAGCCACAAGAGTATTCAACTGCTTCTGTTAGGTAACTCGAGTGTGCTGCCCGCTGTCACTCGGCGCCGCCAGAGCGGCCACTCAATCATCGCATTAGCCCGGCCCACTGTTCCAGGGATGTCTGATGGAGCGCCTCGCCGGTCGATCGTCAGGATTGTAATCATGATGCCCGGCGCCGCACAGTGGGCCAGAAGACTGATGCAGGCGGACAAAACTCTGGACGCGTTTTGAGCTTCAGAGTCGCTGAGCAGGACTCGAACCGAACGTGTGACCCCACCAATGGATTCCTCGTTCGGAGTCGAGCGATCTGTTGGTGGGGTCATACGTTCGGTTCTAATCCTTTATGACTCTAGAGTTCACCACCTCCACTGGTCTTCTGGCCCACTGTGCGCCGCTCGGTAAATATTTATGTAGCGGCGTGCGGAGGGGAGGGAGAAGGCTGCTCACCTGTAGTTTGGTGCGGCCTTGCTTGACACTGTATTTCTGTCGCGGCACCACCACACCAGCACCGCGCCACCCAGAGCAGTGTGCTGGCAGCGCCACGCGGCGAGGTGACGCGAGACGGGTCGCCAGAGCGCGAACACGCCGTCATGTCAACATTTTGCAACCGAAAGCTTGCCTGATTGGTGTCGGCACGAGACAACAAGATAACAGCGGCAACTCCCTCGCGGCCGCCGCCTTGTCCTATGCCCCTGGCCCTCACCATATTCGCCTTGTCAGGAGTAGTGACTTTCTCTTTCGATGGGCCTGCCTCGTTGTCTATTGTCCGCCGCGGTTCACCTGTTGCACCTGCACTGTACCGACCGACCGGGCGCCGCCGCCGCGCCGCCGCCGCGCCGCCGCCGCGCCGCTGCACAGCCCTGCCGCCCTAGACGGGCCGGCCGTCCCTCTCGCACTCGCGAGTCGACCCGTGTGCGGGTGCAACACAGTGGGCCACTGCAGGCGGCCAAAGCTCAAGACGCGTGTTGAGCTCCAGAGACGCTAAATGAGACTCGAACCGAACGTGTGACCCCGCCAATGGATTGCTCTCCAAACGAGAAATCCATTGGTGGGGTCACACGTTTGGTTCGAGTCCTGTTTAGTGACTTTGGAGCTCACAATACGTCTGGGGTTTTGGCCGCATGCGCTGGTCCCCAGCTGGTCCCCTGACCCACTGTGCGGAGCGGCGAATCTGTCTGCATGTAGTACCGTAGGCAGCGCGCCGCCCGGTGTGCGCGGCACGTGGCGCGCGGCCCGACGCCGCCCGGGGAATGAAGGCTCTGCCCACGCGGAAGGGCCGCCCCGCCCCGCCCCGCCCCGCCCCGCCCCGCAGGGCCGCAGGGCCGCAGGGCGATAGGGCGCGGATAATGACCCGCTTTCGTAATCGACGGGCGGTGATAAGACCGCCAGGACCTCCCCGTTGTTGCCGGCCGCCTGCCACAATGTCTCTCGCGCTCTATGCGCCACGCGCGCCGCGTACCCCAGCGCATGCACACCGCATGCACACCGCACAGGGCAGGCGCTGACTTACAAAGTACAAAGCACTCCTGAATGACGGTGCAGCGACAGCGACCCACCGGCCGCCGCGCCGACTAGGCTGGCGGCTGGCGGCTCGGGCTTGCCGCTCCAGACGCGGCGCCGCCATTGCGAAAGCCCAAGCCCGCCGGACCGGCTGCCTGCCTGCGGCTGCTGTGCCTGGTCACGGCAGCAGGCGGACTTGCTCCGAACAGGCGACATGGCACTGTCGGCTCCTTCTAGGACCTGCAAGGAGGTGCCGCAGACTGATGCCGCACACTGGGCCGGGAGACCGACGAGGCGGACAAAGTACGCTCCAGAGTCGCGAAACATGACTCATCCATTAGTGGGGTCACACGTTCGATTCGAGTCCTATTTAGCGACTGTGGATCTTAAAACGCATCTAGAATTTTGGCCGCCTCAATGGTCTTCTGACCCACTGTGTGCCGAGAGTCGTTTTCGTCGCTGTCTCTCCGGCACCCATACGGGCCGCCCCATGAGTGCGAGAGAGACAGAGCGACGAACACGACTCTCGGAATCACTCTGCAAGGGCCCTTTTTTTTTTGCCCCACAAATCGCTCGAAAAGTAAAAACATCGATGGAATCGAAATGGGACGGAGATTCGCTTTCGAGATAACCCGAGCAAGATGGATTGATGTGTGTGCGCGCTGCGCGGGCGGGACGAGAGGCACTTGTTGGAGGTGCCAACGGGCGGGTGGCTGCGGGCCGCCAGCCCCACACCGCAGCATTCACAGGCGCGAGCCAACACCCCCCCCCCTCTCCCCCCCTCTCCCTTCCCTTTCCCAACCTCAACATGTCGCGAACAGCTGATTCCGCCAGGCCGGCCGGCCGGCCGGGCCGTTCCCCTCCCAGGCGTGGTGCGTGTGGCTGGCGTGTATCTCGCTGTATACTTTATTTGTCGAGCATCCTGCGGCCAGCATTATCGTCAACACAGTTTCGCCACCGCCGCAGCGCCCGGCCACGCCCGGCGGCGGACACTCGAAAATAAAAGTGGAAACGGCTTGCCCTACGAGATTTACAAGTAAATAAGAAGGGTCGTCCCGAACACATGGCGCGATAGGCGCTGCTGGGCTGCAGAGCAACATGGCCGCTGGGTTGACGTGGCTGTGAGACCGCTGCACAGTGGGTCAGAAGACCGTTGAGGCGGCCTCAACTCTAAGAGACGCGTTTTGAGGTCCAGAGTCGCTAAATGGGACTCGAATCAAACGTTTGACCCCACCAAGGGATTGCTCTCGAGGAATCCATCGGTGGGGGTCACACGAGTCCCATTTAGCGACTCTGGCGCTCAAAACGTGTCCGGAATTTTGACCGTCGCAACGGTCTTCTGCCCCACTGTGCGCGCGCTGATGTTGAGATGCGGGGCGGTGGCGGTGCCAGCTGTGAGCCGGTCTGCTACGGCTCGGCGGGGAGGTGGGGGGGAGCGGGACGGTGACGCAACCTCCGTAAGGTCAGTGTCACCGAGGGGGGGGGAGCTGTCGACCGATACGTCCCGCATCGTTGGGCAGCCGCGTCACCCCATACATTCCGCACGAATCGGATATTCCTCAAAGATTTATCGAGGATGAGAGCAAGGCACACCGGCCGCGCACACACCGCTGAGGTGCCGCTGTTTGCCTGTTTGCAGGCGGTCCACCCACTATCGATGGCGGTCTTCATTCAGGAAAGTGTTTCCCTCCAAGGACGGGGCCCCCGGGGCAGGGCGGCAGGGCTGGGCAGGGCGCCCCCACAGCCTCGCTATTTTTACCGGCCGCCGCCCCCTCCTTGCTCCTTGCGCTACAGGTTCCTGGCCAGCCTGGCCGCAGCGCAGCCCGCCTGGACGACGACTCGACGCACAGTGGGCCACAAGACGTGTTTTGAACTCCGGAGTCGCTACATGGGACCCGAATTGCACGTGTGACCCCACTAATGGGTTCCTCGTTCAGAGAGCAATCCATTGGTGGGGTCACACGTTCGGTTCGAGTCCCATTTAGCGACTCTGGAGCTCAAAACGCGTTCGGAATTTTGATCGCCTCCACCAGTCTCCTGTCCCACTGTGCGACGGAGCTGGAACGCCAAGGAAATAAGAAGGGGCGCGCTGGGTCGGCGGGAGACCGGGCCGGACAGAGCCGGCAGACGAGCAGCAAGCAGGTTCGTTAGATAGAGTGACGGTTAAGGTCGCCTGGCCGCGGCGGGGGGTCGCGGCCGCGGCACAGTTGGACAGCACAGCGGCACATCAGAGCGCCGCGCCATCCGATTCGGCAGCGATTCCGAGTGACCCGTGGCAGGCAAGCTTGCGGCATGCGCCTCATTACGAGGCACGCAGTGTCAAAACAACGCGCGAGCCGCAAAACAAAACGGAAAGCCGATGCCAACGTCCGCCGGCCCGGCCTTGTGGGCACTGTTAGTGCTTTCGGTCGTCGCCTAGGGAACAACAATAAGGCAATCAAAGCGACCGACGTAAGGAGCCAGCGGCGGCACAATGGGCGGCACCGCAGACCGTCAAATGGGGCCGTGATTGGTCCAGAGTGTAGGGCTGGACGAGGTTCACATAGCAGTGGCCGCTAGGTGGCCCGCAGCCGGCCGGTGTGTGCGTGCGTCACACTGTGTGTGACCGACTGTGAGTGTGAGATGTGGCCGTGCGTGTTGCCGTGTGTACGTGCGTGGCCCTCGGCCGACACCAACTTCCGTTTCCTTGCCGTGTTTCCCGCGTGGCGGTGGTGCTCCCTGTTGACTCGCCGCCGCGTTGCTGCCGCGTGGCCGCGGTGCGGGTGCAGCATTGACCCAGTTCCGTATTCTGTTCGGCCGCCGCGTCGCCGCGTCTCGGTGTTCCGTTATCGCCGCCCGAATCTAGCCGGGCCTTATCGCCGGCCGCGCAGCGAGTCGTCGCACAGTGGGACTGAGGCGGGCGAAATCACGGCCGCGTTATGACTGCAGCTCGCTGAATGGGACTCGAACGGAACGTGTGACCCCACCAATGGACTGCTCTCCGAACGAGGAATCATTGGTGGGGTCAGCAACTCTGGAGCACAAAACGCGTCTAGAGTTTTGGCTGCCTGCGCCGGTCCTCTGGCCCACTGTGCGAGCGAGCGAGCTTGTCGTCGAGGAGTCGGCCGCGTCCACGACGACCATGACGCCGACGCGCGTGAAATCGACCTGTCCGCCATTCGTTGCCGGTGTCGCAAGGACGCCGAATGACACGATTACATTATTCGCCTTTGGGATGGTTTTGACTTTAGCCGCCGGTTTCCGCCGGTCGCTTTCTCTCGCGCGACTTGTCATGCCTTCTCGTCTCTTCTCCGTAGCTCTCCCACGACAGTAGCAGAGTCGCGGGATGACGGGCGCTTTCGCTGCCCCGGCGTCGCCAATGTCACAATGTCACCTTACTATCACGATCGGCTTAGCGCGGCCTGCTTGTCGGGGCCGTAAAGATAGAGCCGCCCTTTCCCCGTGGGTGTCGCTGACCCGCTAGCCGTCTGGCCCACCCCGTCTGGCCTACCCCGTCTGGCCCACCCCATCTGGCCTACCCCGTCTGGCCCACCCCGACAGGCCCACCACGCACAGTTGGCCAACCGGCGCAACTAAAACTCTTAACGCGGTTTTAGCTGCCGAGTCGCTAAGCAGGACTCGAACCGAACGTGCGACCCCACCATGGATTGCTCGTTCGGGGAGGAAACGACTGCCCCATCAGTGGCCTGGTCGGTTCGCGGTGGAGCCCCCGCGGTCCCCGCGCGCGTGCGTGACGGAACTGCTCGTGACAGCCACTTGCGTCCGGGAAAATTGTGGGTGGAAAACGCAAACCGGGCCAGTTTGTGTTGGAGGCCGGTCCCACAGTCGAGCCGACGGGCGGTCCGCGGTCGAGGCGCGTGCCGTCAGAGTCCCCGCAGGGTCGGGATGGTTTACTCCAATTTTGCAATTGAAGCCCTATCCTCCCCCTCCCTCCCTCTCTTCCTTTCCCGTCCCGCCAGGACCGACCGGCCGGCGGCCCACCCACAGCAATTGGGCGGAGTTGCTATTTCCGGCATTAACAACATGGGACTGGAAAACAAGTGACTGCCGGGGCCCTGGGGCCGTGACGGCCGCTAGCGGGGAGGCCGGCTGGATGGAGGACTCGAAGGCCGAAGGGAGCGGCAGAAGTCGCGGCACGTCCTTGCGCGTCCTTGCGTGTTCTGTGGCGGACAGTACTAGAGTCGCTGAATGGGACTCGAACCATACGGACGACCCCACCAATGGATTCCTCGTTCGGAGAGCAATCCATTGGTGGGGTTACATGTTCGGTTCAAGTCGCATTTAGCGACTCTAGAACTCAACGCGTCTGGGATTTTGACCGCCTCCACCGGTCGTCTGGCCCACTGTGTACGACGGTTTGAGAAACGCTCCGCGCACGTCGGCGAACCCCTCGGCCACGCTGCTACGCGGCTACGCGGCCACTCCCACACTCCTGGGGCGCTGTTCTTGTTGGCATGTCAGATGAGATGGCTATCGCGAGGGAGAAAGAGAGAGAGATAAGAAGAGGGTTCGCAGCGGGGGATTCCGCACAGCTGGGAGTGGGGTAGGGCCCAGCCCTGGTGAGGTCTGTGCGGAATGCCCTGCTGATAGCTCAGAGAGCGAACGACAGAAGCCACCGAACCCGAAAGTTTTCCATACCTATCCGCGCGCTTTAAGCGGAAAAAACCGCCAGGGTGGGAAATTTCTCCGCGGAACTTTGGCCGCGTGAGACACGGGCTGATCCGCGATGTGGTGACGTCATGCCGGGACGTGCTGGCTGTCCTGGCGTCTTTGGGTGTGTGCTGCGTTCTGCAGAGGGCGGTTTTCCCTTTCTCACTGGCGCTTTTCCATTAGGGTTTCCTTTCCTCCCATTCGAACTTCCCCATCCAGGATTCCCCTCCATTCCTTTCCCCTGCGCACAGTGGGCCGGAAGACCGGCGAGTCTTGTTGGGCGACTCTGAACCTCAAAACGCGTTGCGTTGTGGCCACCTGCGCCAGTCATCTGGCCCACTGTGCGGCGCCCGGGATTGGTTATCTTCAGCGTTACGGGACGGGGTCGACGGACACCTCGAAAGTGGCCTGGTTACTTAAGGGCCTCTTCGTGGCCCTTCTCGCGGCCACCTGCGATCCAAGACGTATGGCCGAGTAAGCTACCGAAGAGATAACACTCTGTCAAGTGCCCTTTTTTAGCAGATAATACATTATGCAAACTCATCAACAAGAGGGAAATGAAAGTATACATAATGTGTCAGGTCAGCATGCTAGTACTCTCAGACAGCGAGGCGCAAAGCAATGAGGCAGAAGATCAGCCGTGAGGGGGACTCCTTTTACGGAAGGAGTAGGCTGAAGTAGGCTGGGATGCTCTCCGAACGAGGAATCCATCGGTGGGGTCACACGTGCCGTTCGAGTCCTGTTTAGCGACTCTGGAGCTCAAAACGCGTCTAGAGTTTTGACCGCGCCTAGCCCACTGTGCGCCGCCGACGGGTCATTATTACCCTCTCCTAGCGACGGCGCGCCCAGGCGGCAGGACCGGCAGGACGCCGACGACGCCGACGGCCTGCATGGGGGGGCCGGGGCTCGCCGCGAGGGAAGGCCCCGCCGCCCTGCCGGCGCTGCGAGTCCCCGCCGCCCCCGCCGCCCCCGCCGCGGAGCCCCGTGGCGGGCAGGCCGGTCCACCAGCTGGCTGCGGCGGCGGTTCGCAGCCTCGCGGTGGCGATTTTCATTGTTTTCGTGAAGACTTGGGACGTTATCTCATTTGCCGCTCCGCGCCAGTCCGCACGCGGTCCCCCACTCTGTGGCCCGCCGCCCCGCCCGCCTCGCCGCGTGGTGACGTGGTGACGGCCTGACGGGGCGCCCGCCCCCCGCCCCTCCCCGCCCCCCGGCCACAGCAAGCATAACGCGGCGCGGCGCGCGGCTCGGTGTAGTGCCACTCCAACCTCCAGAGCGTGCGGTGCCGCATCGTCGCCCTGCAGATCCAGAGGTCAGCCCCGGCCCAGCGCGGCCCAGCCCGGCCCAGCGCGCCGCGACTCGCTGCCCGCCCGTTAAACTCACTTCTGACTCGTATTTCGCCATCTCAGTGCCAGGCGCTCGTTGTGGCTTTCGAAATAATTAGACGTCGGGCCCCTTTTGTCGTGTTTCTTTTGAAAACTTGTCGCGACTTCCCTTGCACAGTGGGCCAGAAGACCGACGCAGGCGGCCGAAATCCTAGACGCGTTTTGAACTCCCCAGAGTCCCCCATTAAGCGATTCTGGGGCTCAAAAGCCGTCCGGGATGTCGACCGCCTGTACCGGTTTCCTAGCCCACTGTGCCCTGGTTGGCCTGCCCTAGGCCTGCCAGACTGACGGCGCGCCGCGGCTTGGTGTTGCAGATGGCGTCCCACGGCGTGCTGGAGAACTCGCCCAACGCGGCCATCAACAAGGCCGTGGTGCAGCGCCTCATGACGCTGCCCATGCCGGCCGGCAAGTCGCTCGCCACCTACATCTGGGTCGACGGCTCCGGCGAGAACGTGCGCTGCAAGAGCCGCACCCTCGACTTCATCCCCAAGGACGTCTCCGGTGAGTGAGCGCTGCACAGTGGGCCGGCGTCTAGACGCGGCCGCAGACCAGCCGGCAGGCAGACGGCGCCACGACCAGTGTACGCGCTATGAGGTTGCGGGATTTGGTCAAGTGGCGGACTTTGCACCGCGCCGGGACTTCCCTGCGCCGCGACACTCGCTCCCTTTCTCCTTATCGTGTAGGCACACTCGACTCGCCGCACTCACTGCTCGGTGCAGCCGGGCTGGGCGGACTGCTGGCTGGGTGTAGCCCCGATCGCATCGCCCATCCCTTGCCTTCGGGTTGCCTTCGGGTTGCCTTGGGGTTGGATCCGTGTTGGCTCCCCTGCCCCTTGGCCGGGGACTACCACAAGGGCCTGGTCGCGCCTCGGCCTGCATCAGGGATGCTGCGAGCGGGGTGGGGGAGGGGGCGGGGCTCTGGGACGCGTTGCTGCGAGGGGTTCCTAACCGGTGAAAATCGGTGTGGGCGGGTGAAAAAGTCATTTAAAAAGTCATTAAAAGTCAAAAAAGTCAAAAAGTCACACAAGTAGCAAAAGTCAAAAAGTAACAGAAGAACCACAATAAATTCTCAAAAAAGTCACGAAACAGCCATTAACCACGCTAAAAGTCATTGAACGCTGGTGGATAAGGAATTTTAAAAGTAAAAAAAAAAGTCAAAAATGCAGTAAAAAGTCTAAAAGTCCTAAAAGTTCCAGAAGAAAATAGACGCAAAACGTCAAAAATGATTATCAAAAAGTCACTAAAATGTCAAAAAAAAATTCAAAATAGTCAAAAAGTCACTTTTGACTTGCCAGCGTACGCTCGCCGGCTCGGTTAGGAACCCTTGGCATCACAGTCTCTGCGGCGCATCGCGGCGCCATGGCCGCCATGGCCACGCAAGCACGGCTCCGGACTCTGCCCGCTGGTCCCGCTGGGAGGTAATAAAGGCCGGACATGGCGGCTAACGACGACGGGGCGGCGGGGAGCTCCTCTTTCACCCCGACGGCGACCGTGGCGGCGGTGGGGTGGGCGTGGTCGCGGCCCGTGTCCTTGGTCGGTGGCCAGCTCTGACGCCAAGGACGTCGTGGTGGTCGTGTTGGCCGCGCTGCCATCGATACATTGCTCTCTGGAGCGTGCTCGAGACCGCGCACCGCGCTGTGGCCTGCGGCCTATTGACCGCAGTGCGCTTGGAGTGCAGGAGCAGGAGCCCCGCATGCACCTTGCGGCGTGCAGACCGCGCCAAGCGACTTACAGTATTGGATTCCCCGGTGCGGTTTGCTTCCGTGCCCCGCAATGCGCGATCTCTCTCCCCCCACCCCCGCCCTTTTCTTTTCTCCCTCTCCCTCTCCCTGCCGCAGCCACCTCGGGGGGTGCGTGGCTCGCCGTGCGCGCACGCGTGCACAGCACGGCCCCTGGAAGTGTTTCATGACCTGGACGGCCTGCAGCAGCGGCCAATAGAATTTTAAACCGTTAACTTTCCCGCCGCTCCAATTTCCCCCAAGAAAGAAAAACAAACAAACAAGGTTTTTGATTATTTAAAACTTTGGCTGATGGTGTTTTATTGATGTGCAGAACTGCCCGAGTGGAACTACGACGGCAGCTCCACCTTCCAGTCCGAGGGCAGCAACTCGGACACGTACCTGAACCCCGTGGCCATGTACCGCGACCCGTTCCGCGGCGGCGACAACAAGCTGGTCATGTGCGACACGTACCGGAGCAACAGGAAGCCCACCGACACCAACAAGCGCGCCGCCTGCGCCGCCGCCATGGAGGCCGCCAAGGAGCACAAGCCGTGGTTCGGCATCGAGCAGGAGTACACCCTGCTGGACATGGACGGCAGGCCCTTCGGCTGGCCCAAGAACGGCTTCCCCGGCCCCCAGGTGAGTCCCCGCCCCCGCTCCACCGGCTGCGAAGTGGGCCGGAAGACCCGCGCGGCCGGCCCAAACTCTAGACGCGTTTTGAGCTCCAGAGTCGCTTAACAGGACTAGGAGCGAACGTGTGACCCCACCAAGGGATTGCTCGCCCGGAGAGCTATCTATTGGTGGGGTCTCCTCACGTTCGGTTCATGTCCCATTTCGAGGTCATAACGCCTCCACTGGTCTTCCGGCCCACTGTAGGCCGGGGCGCCTGTGAGGTGTACTCGTCTGCCGCGCACCGGAGCGTTGCACCGCAGGCTGCTGCCTACCTCGCAGGCCGCTGCTCGCCGCTGACGCCCCTTTCTGTTGCAGGGCCCCTACTACTGCGGCGTGGGCGCCAACAAGGTGTACGCACGCGACATTGTGGAGGCACACTACCGGGCGTGCCTGTATGCCGGCATCAACATCGCCGGCGAGAACGCGGAAGTGATGCCTTCCCAGGTGCGTGCCTCCCGCGCTGGACAGACTGCGAGTCGCTGCCGGGCGTGTCCGCCGCTCCGTCTCCCTCCCGCCTACACGGGACGCCCCAGGAGTGCGAGAGAGAGAGAGAGCGACGGACACGGAATGAGTCTGGTGTGAGCGTCCTTTCTCCAAGCTAACGCTGGCCGCGCGGCGGCGTGCTCGCGCAGTGGGAGTTCCAGGTGGGGCCCTGCGAGGGCATCTCGGCCGGCGACCAGCTGTGGGTGGCGCGCTACCTGCTGCACCGCGTGGCCGAGGAGTTCGGCATCGTCGTCACCCTGGACCCCAAGCCCATGCCCGGCGAATGGAACGGCGCCGGCGCGCACTGCAACTTCAGCACCAAGGCCATGCGCGCGGACAACGGCATCATGTGAGTCACGTTAATCCGACCTAATGGGTCGGGCCCGCCCTCCGTGGCACAGTGGGCCAGAAGACCGGTGCTCAAGACGCGGTTTTGATTCCTCGTTCAGAGAGCGATCCATTGGTGGGGGTGGGGTCACACGTTCGGTTCGAGTTCCATTTAGTGACTCTGGAGCTCAAAACGCGTCCAGAGTTTGGCCGCCTGCGCCGGTCATTTGGCCCACTGTGCGTTGCCCTCCGGGCCGGCCTGCTGGCGGGAACTGCCGCCCGTGTTAAGAATCAACTCACCCGTGCTGTGTTCCGACAGTGAGATCGAGAAGGCCATCGACAAGCTCTCCAAGAACCACCTGCGCCACATCCAGGCCTACGACCCCAACGGAGGCAAGGACAACGAGCGGCGACTGACTGGCCGCCTCGAGACCTCGTCCATCCACGACTTCTCCGCCGGTACGCTACGCTCTCTCACTCTCTCTCTCTCATTCACTGCCAGCTGCCGCCCCAGTCCGGTCTCACCATGGTCCGTCCCACCATGGGCTGGCCGGGGAAGGGGGGCTTCAGATGCTTGCGGAGCTATCCTCTTCCAACTTTCTGCCTTGTTTGTTGGTAGGTGTGGCAAACCGCGGCGCCAGCGTGCGCATCCCTCGCTCCGTGGCCGAGGAGAAGAAGGGCTACCTGGAGGACCGCCGGCCGGCATCCAACTGCGACCCCTACGCCGTGACCGAGGCCCTCATCCGGACCTGCGTCCTCGAGTAGAGGCCGAGGCCCCACCACATGGCCCACTACACCGGACCAGACGATTCATCCAAATTTTATATTTTGTGTAAAGCGGGTAAAGATTGGGTGGAGAAGCAGACAGCAGGACATATTTTTGATACGCTTTCTTGTCGTTAGAGTTGAGGTGGTGATATCATTTCCTAGCTATCCGTTATCATTTTGCTGCCCTCCCCCTCACCTTCGGTGGAGGTGAAATTGGAGCAAAGGCCTTCTCATTTGGGGTCCATAAGTCGTCCCCACGTCCCATGCTCGTGATGGAGGTTCGGTTTCCATGGCTGAGAATATGGCCTAACTGAATATAGGGCCAAGTGCCATGGAGTGTGACTATGCTGCAACATTCTCATTCATCCTCATTTGAGGCCGTGATCATACTTTTCTGTGTGCTGTTTTGATTTTATGTTAGAGTTTGTTATGAATTTATTGTACATAATAAACTGTTGCTGTTATTCCAAATTGTTTTGACATCTAGATAGTCCGTTGTCACTTTGATTATTATTGTTATTCGAGTCAGTTAAGTCAGTGAGCATCATAACGTCTTGATGTGTCGTTATGTATTGTAGAGGAAAATTAGATCATTTGTTTGCTTTTTTTATAATCGAGTTATAAATTGTAACTACATCTTGATTTCTATTTCACTCTCTTCTACCTTCCAATTATGTATACTCTCATTTAGATTGTTAAAATATGCATACTTGCATGTATATGTGTATATATATATAAAGTGTATAAATATTGATAAATTGCATCTAATACCTCCCACACTCCCAAGATGTATTAACAGAGGTCATCAGACACCCTGTGGGAATGCCAATTGTACATTCTGCTACATATCAAAGAAAAGGCATGCTTGAAATCAGTTTATCAATGAATGCTCTGGGAGCACGAGCCACATGCCAAATATCACCTCTAACAGACCTGTTGGCTGAAGCTTAAAAATTGACGGCCTTCTATTGTGAAAGTAGAAAGTAGCATGTATGTAGAAAAGATTCATAGAATCAGATGTGTAAGTTAAGCGATATTTAAAACCATGACAATACAAACCAGCTTAACCTACAATTCTTGTTCAATATTTCCTGTTGCCATCAATCTTATTCATTATTAATGTAGCTGTGAGAAGTTGAGTGTTTGACAATTCTAATTATTTGGATGTATCATTGAGACATGAAAGAGGAGAGGCTGTTTTTGCAAAGAAAGTTGCAATAATTTTCAGAAATATATTTTAAGTTAAGATGAAAAAAAGCTGGGTTATGCTTATTAACTAACACAATTCTCTTAGAATTCAATGCCACAGATTAACTCAATTTCACCTCCTTTAGCAGCAAACTACATTAGGTAAATACATTTTAGTCAATAAAATGGAGACAATTTTTGTTAGGAGGTTAGTAATGAAGACACTAGAACTTCCATTTAAAAAACAAAAACCTGACACATAATAATCCTCATGAATGTTTCAAATATTTCTTCAGAGAGCAAGAAGGTAAAACCCTCTGAAGCAAAAAAAGACTTGTGACCAACCAAACGTAAATGCAATAGTCACATACGTCTGCTTGCTTTTGGTTTTGTACTGTCTGTTTTCCAAGAAAATGATTAATGGGTGAATCACAGATACCTCATAAATAGTGCCTTTCCAATGTCACAAAGTTTAATTCTTGGTGGCCGCTACCAGTTGCGCTTTCTGGTACTGCTGCTGCAGCTTATTCAACACATCTCGTTGGCTATCCTGTTTCTTCTCCATATCCGTAATTGTGTCATCCACTCGTTTTCTGAAACAAATCAAGACATGAAAGAAAATACGGATACAAGAAGCACAAAGATAAACCAATAGTTGAAACTTACAGTTCTCCCTTGATGTAATCCATACGTTTATTCACATTTTGAAGAGCCTCTTCTATATCTTGTTTAATCAGAACAGGGCCTATTAACTTGTAAACTTCTTGGTCCTTTTTAACTAGGTCCAATTCCTAGAACAAATATGCAACACATTTCGTTTTAATGACAGAACTGATCCGTTAACAAGCCGGCGCAAATTGGGTAATGGGTTTATTACCGTTTTCACAGTTTCATTTTCGAAGAGTTGACCACCAAGCTGCTGACGAACTGATAAAGTCTTCTGATACTCTGCAAGAAGAAACAGCACAATTACAGAACGGTAAATTTTGATAGGATAGGGAGGAGGCATATTCTGACGATGCGATTCGTTGAGAAAAAGAAGAAATCAAATAGTGTGACAGAAACGAATCAGGCGAAATAAATATTTCTCGTCCCACTTCGAACAAACTACTGAGGCAATTTTGTTAAAAAAGTAAATTGGGATGGTTATAATGCGGTGCTGGAGTTCCACATGAGAAACCAATGACAATGCCAACAAGATTTTAAACCAAGTAGTTTCTTACGTTTTTGAAGAGCTTGGAAGTTTTCCACCTCCTGCTGGAGTTTTTTATGCAATTCCTCTGCCATAACTGTAGAAGAAACTTCCGATTTTATCTGATGGACTACTAGCTGGAATAAATCTTTGAGAGGTTATGTCGTACAACAAACAGAGAACACATTCATTTGTTCGTACTTTGAATAAACCTTCCTCGTGCAAATAATGCAAGGGCAGTTATTGTCAGAAGGAGAGCGGAGAGCGGTGTCAGGAAGAAGCCGTCCCTTGACAACGGCAAAGTTCGTGTGAATTTATAGCTATTCAGGGATCGAAGTGACATTGGCTATTTTCAGAGCGAAGGCACATTACTCGTCTCCTCCGCGAAAGTCTGGTCAATATCAGAAAACGTCGCCTGAAGTGCTGCAAGGTTATGTTGGCATGAATACTGAGCTATATTTTTGACAGGTCTTCATTGTCATGGCTTTAAACGGGTTCATGGAGTTTTTCCAGAAGGGGCAGGTAATTTAACTCATCTAGACTTTATAAGAAAATCAGCCGTATTATAAATGTAAAATGTGGCACTTTCCGACACTATTTTCTCAATGTCAAAATTTGTTGCTTTCACAGACATTCCGTCCCAAAAAGAAATTTTCCCCAGGAACACTGCGCCATTCATTGCATAAGCAAGCCCAAGCCTCCCTCAGTTCGGGAATTAATTTACGGGCTGTTGTCAAGTTACCACCAGGTGAAGAATTGAATGATTGGATTGCTGTCCATGGTATGATTGACATTCTGATTTCCATTCATTCCATGTTATTTGCTTTGATTACCTAGTTTTTACACTATTTTATATTCTAGTGGTCGACTTTTTTAACCGGATAAACCTGATATATGGGACAGTTGCCGAGTACTGTACTGAAACATCATGTCCAGCAATGTCAGGTGGTCCCAAGTTTGAATACCTGTGGGCGGATGGAAACAAATACAAGAAACCAACGCCCTTGCCAGCACCTCAATATGTGTCATTATTGATGGATTGGATAGAGGCTCAAATAAATAATGAAACACTATTTCCTGTTTCCACTGGTATGTGGGATGATTTTTTAAATTGTTTGTTAAGGGTCAAATGTGAATTTGAAGCACAAGCTTTAATTTTAATCCATGTATTGTATTGTTTCAGATGTTCCTTTCCCCAAAACTTTTCAAGCTCTTTGTAGAAAAATTCTGACTAGACTTTTCAGGGTGTTTGTGCATGTTTACATCCACCACTTTGACAGAATAGTTGAAATTGGCGCTGTAAGTTGCTTTTATGACCCCTTTATCTAAACCTACTACTTACTTGTATCTTATCTTATTTTAATTGTTTCAGGAACCCCATGTGAATACATGCTACAAACACTTTTACTACTTTGTCCGGGAATTTGATCTAGTTGGTACAAGGGAACTTGAACCTTTAGTAGAAATGACTTCCCGGATTTGCCGGGACCCTTCTCCTGCTCCAGAGAACCCCCATGCTGCGCCCTCACAGTGAAGGCATTGGGTTTGCTTGAAAATGTATGTCATGTCTTGTGGTTAGGATTTGTTACAATCCTCCCAACATAAAATATACATTAAGATATAGATTGGAAATTAGATGATTTCTTCATCTCTGTGTGACGTAGGTACATTCAAAGACACTTTATTTTATGCCTCTAATCTAGTTGGTTTGGCTAATTGTGTTCATTACAGCCTTCATTATTGATCAAATTTATTCAAATGTCTGAATTTTAATGTCTGTTGTGGAGACTCTGCGTGGTATTTCTTTTATTTAGCTCCCTGCATTTATTGGTTCTCGAATCTTATGTACCTTTGTATTGGGTTTGTGTAAATTGTATTCAAATGAAACGTATCCAAGTTATGGGGCACTTTTAATTCAACTGCATTGGGGAGATCTTTTTTCTTGTATTAAGGTTTAGGGTGAGAAATCTAAAAATCAAAATCATTGTTATAGGGGGATCATCTTGTGTTTTTCTAATGCTTTAAAACTGCTTTGGCTTGTTTGTTTCTTTCAAAAATTATGGTTGAAAACTTGAGAAACTCAGTTCTGATGTTCATTCAGACTTCAGACACATGTAGTTCCCTTACATGTACAGCTCTCTGAAGTTTTAGGAATAATTTTCAATCTGTGGTTGCTTTTGCTCTTTTAAACGAAAAGAAGTGTTCATTTTTACTTTAAGTATGTGTAATGAGAATGACAACAGATGCCAAAGTTGAACTGGCTATGTGCCAAGTTACCATATTTTTATTATTTTTTGTATTATAGTTTATGCTTGCTTAGCATTCTTTCAGTCTGCTCTAAGTTTTATTTTGTCTATGGCTTCTTCATGGATAGTAGCACAGATCTAGTGTTATTTCTCATGTCTGTGTTTATCTGCTAGGTTCCGTAAGGATCTTGCAGCATCTAGTGTATTTTCTATTTTATTTTTTTTGTAATATCCAGCTTTGTAAAAGAATGTGTATTGTGAACATCAAGCACATTGATTTTACTGCATGCTTATTTATAATAGTGAAAGATGGTTAGCTGAGCAATGGAAAATTGACAGGATTGTGGAAATCACTCTGTATATTTTGTTTGTGTTTCAATCGCACTTGGGAAGTCAATGTTTGTCTGTGATGACAGGTTCATGTTTGAGATGTCAATCTCCTTTGTGTTTTAGTCAGTGTTATTGAGAGGTTCCCTCTACTTTCATCATTCCAGTTGACTCAACAAGACAATTTTATTGCTCAGTTAAGCCCCTTAAGAGATTTGCATTGTTTTAAAAAATGGAATAGTACAGCAAATTTAGATTTTACCCATTTGTTCCTTTTAACTTGTTGCTCTCTTTTGCTTCCTGCAATGTTTGTTTTCTATTTTTTTTGTTTTGTTTGAACCGATGCAGGATAAGGATGTTTTAAATGTCTGTGTTGAATTTTATGTTAGTGGCTGTTTGTTTCCGTTGAACCTTCTGTACTAACGATTCAGTTTTAATTTTTTAGTTTAAATTTGTCAAATGAAGTATTATGTTCTTGATTGATTACTCAGTGAGTATATAACTTTTTGTTGCCATAATTTTTAATATTTAAGAAACTCTACTCCCATTGTATAACAGCTTCCATTTCTTGTATCAGATAAATTTGTAATTTTCATACACTAAGAACCATATACATGTGCTTTTTTTCTTTACACCAAAAGCAGCACATTTCTGGATCTTTTGCAATAAAAATTGGATTTTTTGCTGCAACTATTTCCTTGGGATCCCAGTGTTGTAGTTGTAACATTTGCACCCAGTGTTGTTGTGGTTTTATTGCGAATTAAAAGCTTTGTCTGGTTCATGACTTGTGTTTTAGTTCCCTTAAATAGCCGCCAATTTCGGTACTGTCTGGGAGCCTCAGAGTAAACCTGTCTGGTGACGTCTTTGTCCGATGGGTAGGGGGAGGAGGGTAGCGGGTAGGTGAGGGGAGGTACTCCTGCTACCTGAGCGCTACCCGCACTAGAGACACGGCAGCCGGATTGGAGTAGCTGCTGCTATATACTACCCGCCCACCGCGAGCTTCCTCCGTTGGCCGCTGGATTGCGCTGTATTCGCACGCGGGAACTCCAACAGCGAGGCAGGTCTGCAGTTTGTTTCGCGGCATTCTTCCCAAACAGTGCTGGTACGATCCAAACGGAGTATCTTTGAAAGAGTTGAAAGGCACTAAGTATGGTTGGCTGACGTCAAAAACGAGAGTCAACCATGTTATTAGCCAAATAAGTGGGAAACAGATGAGAGGTTCCTTTGGCGGGGCGTCTGCTGCGCTGCTTCGCCGCGGTGGCGACCGGTGGAAGCTGCGACCCCCCACCGCTCTGTGGTTCAAAGCTAGGCGATGTCTTGAGACGTTGAGCGGAGGTTCCTCTCAATTCACCCCTTTCCTATACCGATAAATGGTTCCTCCCTGCGATAGAAGGTGTGAGCGGTCAAATGACCGGACACTATTTCCCCTGCAGAAGCCTGCGCTGCAACTCCCAGCCGGGCCCGTTCCTCTCAAGGACACGCGAACGCGGTCGTGCTTCGGCTCGGTCGATGCGGTCGGCCCGGCCGGCAGGCAGTCCGGGCCGAGAGATGGCGTCGCCCGGGCGCACATAGCGCGGCGCTTGGCAGCGAGCGAGCCTGGCCGCGCATCGCGAGGCAGTGACAGTGTGGCGCGTGTGTGATCTGGCGACATGGATACGTCCACGAGGAAGGCCACCCCCAACCCCCGGGACACCGCCAGCGCCCCCTCCAAGTTGTTCCATTTGTGAGTGTCAAGCTCGAGCTGTCAGCTGGGACCCGGGTTCGACCCCAGCCAGGCCCTCCGGCTTTGCCGTGGCGGCGCGGCCTGCCCGGCCCATCCCCGTCCCCCCGAGCGCGGACTTCCCTTTCTGTCGTCGGCTCTTCAAGACGAGCGGCGCGCCTTGCGTCGGAGAGCCTGCGCGACCTAACCTGTACGCTCATGCTGTCGCCGGGACAAGGATGCCGAGCCGGCCGAGCCTGCACGGCGTGAGCGCGGCCGGGGCACTGGGGCACCGCGTCGGTCCGCGGCACAGGGGCGGAACCAGTGGGGCGCGGAGGGACGAAGGACCCCCTCGGCCCCGAGTTAGCCGCCTGAAAGGCAGGCAAGGAGCTGCACTCGGCTCCTGCAAGCAGGCAAACAGCGTTACTTCACCGCCCCTGAGGCCGGCCCTGGATCCGCCACTGCGAGTAGAGACAGCCCGGCCTGGACTGTCTCTGAAGCTGAAGCTGGCAGCTGGCACGGCAAAAACGGTTCCCGGTTATCCCGGGAACTTAAGGCTTTAAAGGCTACCAAGGAAAACCAGGAGATGTTTTTTTTTTGTTTTTTGTTTTGTTTTTTTTTGCCGTGTACTTTTACGCCTGGGCTTGGCTTCAAGCAAAAGTGCTTTGATCTGCTTACGTAGTATGCTCCTCTCCGCCTGTATGGAAGAATTTCTTCTCGGCCCGTGGCTTCATAGGCTTTAAAAGTCTGCAAGCGTAAAAAGTCTCCCAGCGAAGTCGCTGCATGTTTGAATGAAGTGTGCGACTGCGCTTTTCCCAGTGCACTCTCTTGCCTCGCGTGCGAGCCACGCCTTGTCCACCGACCGGTCTCAAGGCCTGCGAACCCCTCTTCCTTGTATCAAGGCGGTCGTGGCCAGCCGTGTCATCAGACTAGGGCGTGTCCACGCCGTCCGTCGGCTCAACTAAACCATGTGGCGATTGTGTCGACACGGTATACCAGCACGTCTAGCAAACACGGAGAAAACCAAGGCAGAATCTGCGGAGATACGCTTTGTATTATGAAGCGAATTAATTGATTGTAATATTAAGCAATGGCTTTTCATATTTTTGGTGCGAAACCCGCGTGTGCGGTCTAGATAGCGCCCGCTTGCAGTGCTTGCAGGGTGTGGGCTCTGCGTGGCGGGGAGGGGCAGCAGGGATCCTGGATTCAAGGAGGACCTCACCCGAGGGGTGACCCACTCGTTAGGTCGAGGTCGATGTATACACCACTCCGGATTCCCATGATTCTCCAACAAATCTCACAATAGAAATGAGGGTTTTTGAAGAATTTTCTTGGTTTTTGAGTGTGTCACTAGCAGGACTGCGATTACTTCACAGATCGACCAATGGGAAGCTCTGCTCGGCGCCAGCCTGCAGCTGAAACGTGCGGTGTCTTGGGTCGATGGCGGGCCGCCCATTACAGGCGCGTTTTTCATGTATCCGAGGGCGTCTGGTGGCCGAGCCCCCCACTTCCCTTCCGCCACTGCAGGACTGTCAGCGACTGCATTGTCCTGTGGCGATTGACCGTCGGGTCGAAGTGGACGGACTCTGACGGACTGGACTGGCGTGGCGGCCACACTGCTCTGCTACTATGGTGTTGTGTACTGCAGTGTGGCTGCATCGTGCATGCCGTCGGCGTCAGGTGGCATCACGCCACCGTCCCTCTCGCACCCTGTCAGAGAGAGAGAGAGAGAGAGAGAGAGAGAGAGAGAGAGAGAGAGAGAGAGAGAGAGAGAGAGAGAGAGAGAGAGAGGGGAGGGCACGGAGGGCACGGAGAGAGGCAATTGTTGTGCGGCGGTGTTGATCTGTCGTTGAGTGCGGAGTCAGTCCATAGGACTGTCGGTCTCGGTCAGCCTGTTGGCCCAACAGGCCCATCGCTGTGACCGTCCCGCGGAGCCGCGGAGCGCTTCCACTGTCCGCGTCCCCCTCAGGGTCAGGGGCCCACTGTGGGGCCCACGCATGGCGTCACGGACCTCCAAGACAGTGGAGCCATATTAGTCCATTTATTGTTATTCGCTGTCTCTCTCGCAAGAAGGCCCTGTGAGTGCGAGAGAGACAGACAGCGCGACGGAACCAGTCTGCCGTGGCCGCGGTCCCCAGCTAGGCTAGCGATAGCGCACGCGGCCCTGGCCGTGGCTGCTCACGCCGACCCTGCCGTGCAGCCGCGCAGCCGCGCAGTTAACTGCCGAGCCGTTTTCGAAGACCCGTTTCGTGGCTCTGTCTGTCTCGCAGGCCCACGGGGCGCCACAGAGAGCGAGAGAGAAAGAGACGAGGCGTGTCTTCGGCATCAGTCTGGCTGCGCGGTCCATTGGTCCGCGCGATGCGCTGCGCTGCCGTCGCCGTGACGCGCCACATGTCCGCCCAGCAGCCTGGCACTTGACCGCCAAGCTCTGCCTCTCTCGCGCTCAAGGGGGCGTCCCGTAGAGGTGCCAGAGAGACAGAGCGACGAAAACCACTCTCGGAATCAGCTTGGAACTGCAGCAGCTGCAGCACAGTGGGTCAGAAGACCGTTGAGGCGGCCAAAATCCCAGACACGTTTTGAGCTCGAGAGTCGCTCAATGGGACTCGAACCGTGTGACCCCACCAATGGATTTCTCGTTCGGAGAGCAATCCATTGGTGTGGGTCACACGTTCGATTCGAGTCCAATTGTAGCGACTCTGCAGCCCAACACGTGTCTGGGATTGGCCGCCTGAACGGTCTTCTGACCCACTGCGTGCAGCAAGCTGCAACGTAGGCCGCCCGCCGGACGCGGCTGCACTGCGGGCCGGCCGGCCTGTTGGGCGCTTATCACGCGGTCTAGCTCGTTACTTCTCTCTGTCTCTCTCTGCCGGTGGCCACGGCGTCCTGTTCGCACCTCGCGGCCGCGGTGCCGGCGGTGTGGTGAGGTAGTTCGACTCGACGTCGAGCTCTGCAGGCCGGCACCACGCCGCGCGGTGGAGCAATGCGTCGGCCGCGCCAAAATAGAGACAGAGACTCGCGCAGAGAAGCCTTGCAGCTTGGCGGCTGGGCCGGGCTGGGCCGGGCTGGGCCGGGCTGGGCCGGGCTGGGCTTACTGGGCTGTCGGCCGGCTCGGCGCCCCCGAGGCGCTACAGGGCTAGAGAGGGCTCCCTACGAGGCTCCGTCTCTCTCGCACTCATGGCGCGTTCTGTACGGGTGCGAGAGAGACGGAGACACGTAGACCAGTACTGTGGGGATGAGTCTGCTGGACGCGCTGCTGCGCTGCTCGCTGACCGCCCCACGCCTCCACCATGGATCATGGACGGATAGCTTGTCTTTATGCTCTAACGACCCGGGCCCAGCCAGCCAGACGGCCCAGCCCAGCGGCACGGCGGCCGGCCCGCTGCCGCTGGGTGTTCGTCCGCCGTGGCCTTGGGACGCGCCGCGCCGCGCTGCCGGCCGAGACCAAAACCGCCGCGTTGGGTGTTTGGTTTGTGCGGCCGCGCACGCGACGCACGCGGTGCCGCCGTCCCGCCGTTGGGCGATGGCCCCGGCCGCCCCGGCCCACAGGCGGCACACCGACGCGTTGTCGTCGCTGTCTCTCCCACCCGTGCGGGACGATTGCGAGAGAGACGGGGCGACAGCGACTGGGCCGCGGGCAGTGTTCTGCAATGGTTGGTTCTGCTCGGAGCTGATAGCTTCCTCGACCAAAAGCCACTTGGAACCGATACGAACTGTTGGCTTCGTAGCCATTGGCTCTACAAGAACTGTTGACCATGTTCGAGTCCCGGTACCGCCATCATTTTTTTCGGGGATTTTTTGAACTGTGGCAGCCGCTAGATTGATCGGCCGTCTGTATGGAACAAGTGCTTGCTTTTGCGCGGTTACAAACAGACATTTACACCGAAAAAAATGATTGCTTCTGCCGGGATTCGAAGCCGCACTGCCAAGTCGCCTCGTGACGCTCAGCGACGGAACCGAATCATGCCATCTCTCTCACACAATAGGGAGCGCGGAGAGTGGACTACCCATTGCAGACCTCTGGCCGCGGGTGTCGCGGGCCGGGTGGCGTGGCGTGGGACTGTCATCACTGTCACTGGCATCAAGGGCTGCGGCACGCATGCTGGCAATTTTTAGTTGTGTGCAGTGCGGACTTTAGGGGAACTCATCATCCCTGTGGTCTGATGCAACGTGTGGCCGCAAGTTGTGCGTCCTGCGCCCTGTTCATCGAACCACAAATGCACGAAATGCCTCAAGTCATGGTGGGGCGCCGCGCAGGGGTGCGGGACAGGCAGAGCATAGTGCCGTGCGACATGGAGCCAGCATGCATGGCGGAGCTTCCTCCCTTTGCTGCGACCAGCGACCCACCCGGCAAAGGGGCGAGTCCTGCCAGTTCTGCCAGTCAGCAGCGCGACCAGCCCACAGTGGGCCAGAAGACCGGTGGAGGCGGCCAAAATCCAGGACGGGTTTTGACCTCCAGAGCCTCTAATCAGGATTCGAACGGAACGTGTGACCCCTCCAATGGATTGCTTTGTGAACGGGGAATCCATTGGTGGGGTCACACGTTCGGTTCGACCCCTGTTTAGCGACTATGGAGCTCAAAACGAGTCTGGAGTTCCGGCCGCCTTCGCCGGTCTTCTGGCCCACTGTGCGGCCAGCCTCTCAGCGCGGCCTTGCTCAAGTGCCGAGTCATGGAGTGCCGAGGGCTTCCCCGCCCAGCCTCTCAAATTAGTATACAGCATCCAGCGGCAGCGAGGCGCGGCGAGGCTTTGCGTGCGCGCGGACTGTTTGGCCAAGTCTGCCGGGCCGAGGAGCAGGGCTGTGTGTGTTAGGACGATCCACCGCCCGGAGAAATAATTGCGCCGCCGTCTGAATCATGGAAGTGGCGCATCGATCGGCAAGTGGCCGAATAATGGGGCTGCCAGCCGAGTCGCTCCGTCTCTCTCACGCTCGCGGGGCGCACCGTAGGGGACAGAGAGAGAGAGAGAGAGAGAGAGAGAGAGAGAGAGAGAGAGAGAGAGAGAGAGAGAGAGAGAGAGCGACGAGGCGCTGTTCAGCCTGCAGGGCCGGCGCGTGCCGAGCGGGCCTTGGCCGAGGGAGGGCCACGGCAGGGAAGGCCCAGGCCGTGGCCGGCACGGGCGTGCACGCCTTGTCGCGGCTGCAGTCGGGGCCGGCGGCGTGGGGCTGGCGGGGGGCCAGCAGCAGACTCATTCCGACAGTCGTCGCTCTGTCTCTCTTGCTCCCGTACGGGACTGCACGGGACTGCTGGCACTTCCTTCACTGCCACTGTCAATGATAGCCTAGTGCCCCGAGGGCCACAGGCCGGGAGGGGGGGGGGGGGGCATTCTATCGGTGGCTTCCCTGGCGCTGTGTGTTTCGCCGAAATAATCTCATGCTTTGTGTTTGCAGCTGGATCTACCCCCTGTTCTGGAGGGGCTGGAGGAGGGCGCTGGAGGTGGAGGACGTGTACGAACCTCTCAAGGGGGACCGGTCCGTGGCTCTGGGAGACAGATTAGCCGCGTGAGTTGGCTGTGTGAGTCAAGTAGTGTGCTTCAACTGTGCATGTGACTTGGTTCCTTAAATGTCCTTTTCCCTTTTTTAGTAATTGGGAATTGGAACTATCTCGACAAAATGGAAAGTTAAGCCGGCCTCCAAGCCTCATCCGCAGTTTATTGCGGACATTTTATGCAGACTTGATTATTTTAGCTCTTCCATTGTTGATAGAAACTTCACTGAGGTAAGTGCGAACTTGCATTAAATACCAACTCAGCATGTATCCATCTTTTAAAACTCATGACATTTTGCAGCGTTACACAAAGCATTCTCCTCGGGAAGCTGCTGTCCCACTTCCGGCCCGTGCCGCTGGTGTCCAGGGAAGACGCCATGATGTACGCGGGGGCCATGGTGCTCTGCACCCTCATCTCCACCGTGTGCCGCAACTGCTTTGAGCTGACAGCGTACCATACTGGGTTACGCATCAGGGCAGCATGCTGCTCCGTCATTTATCGCAAGGTAATAGTCTAGTTTGTGTCAAATCATGATAAAAGTAAAAACTCTATGCATTTAATTGAATCATTCATCTATGTTCCAGGCTCTGAGATTAAGTAATAGTGCCATGGGAGACATGGCATCAGGCCAAGTAGTGAATTTACTCTCAAATGACGTCAGCCGGTTTGATATGATGACAATTTTTATTCATCATATGTGGGTGGCCCCACTTCTGACAGTCATCATTATGGTGCTTTTTGTGAGAGATGGAGGCTTACCAGCTCTATGTGGATTCCCAGTTATTTTGACAGTGGCACTATCTCAATGTAAGGCTTCCTAAAGATTTCCTGTTTTGGTCATGTTTTCGACTACATGGTTTTTGGAATAAAATTCTGTTGATTATTTGTGTCTGCAGCATACATTGGTAAGCTTTCCTCCAAATTTCGCCGTTACATTGCCCTTCGAACTGATGAACGTGTTCGACTGGTCAACGAAGTAATTTCTGGTATCCAAGTAATCAAGATGTACGCCTGGGAGAATCCGTTCATAGCCCTCATCAGACGGGCGAGAGTGTAATTATCAGTCAGCTGTATTTTTTGTGGAGATAATCTGCTTTTAGCATCAATTATTTATGGCCCATTATTTTTCTTATGCAGGAAAGAACTTTTTGAATTGAGAAAGACAGCAACAGTGCGTGCAATTTTCATGACCGCCCATTTGTGCACAACTCGGTTTTCTCTCTTTGTTTCTATTTTAGCTATTTCTATGGGTGGAACAAGAATTACTTCAGATAAGGTGAAAGATGGATCATTTTCTATTGTTTCTATTGATTTTTGTAAATTGTGCATTACACAGGGTTTTTGTTTTCCTCATTTTAATTCATCAGGTGTTTGTTTTCCTCTCTTATTACAATGTGATATCCTGGGCCATGTCTGGCATGTTTGTACGAGGTTGCGCTGAAGTGTCTGAAAGTTACACCTCTATCCAGAGGATTCAGGTCTGTATTGGAGCAGTTTTGTTTCTGAATGGAAACAAATATTTTACATTTGGCATAATTTTCTTAATTTTAATGTTTCCAGGGTTTCTTGTTAAAAGAAGAATTTACTTCTGTAGCCAGTATTGAAAATAAAAATGGTAAACATGAGCATGAACCAAGCGAGAGAAGTGAAGAAACCAAGGCTTTTTTGAATGGTTCAAAACCTGTTCCATGTATTAAACCTCTTGATGAGAATTGCCGATTGATGCTGGATAATGTGGAGGCAAAGTGGAATCCAGAGTCACCCAATCTGTCTCTTGATAAAATGAGTTTCAGTGTGGCCAAAGGACAGCTTCTAGCCATCATAGGTCCCGTTGGTGCAGGAAAGGTAACACACCAAGTAAGATCTGTGTGTTCACCCATTTAACTGAAGTAACTTAATGTGCTCCTGTTTTGCCTGCCAGAGTTCTGTTCTTCAATCTATTCTGGGAGAGCTAAAGCCACTGGAGGGTAAAGGCAGTGTGAAAATTAATGGAAAAATTTCATATGCAAGTCAAGATTCATGGGTGTTTGCTGCAACAGTACGACAAAATATTTTATTTGGATCTCCTTATGACAAGAAACGGTACGAAAAGGTAATATCTTAATTGCCAATTCTGTGATGTCTGTGAACAGACAATTTTGTAAATGACACTAAAAACAGAAATTTCTGACCTGTAGGTTGTCAAAGCATGTGCTCTGCTGAAAGATTTTGAACAATTTCCACAAGGTGACTTCACCATTATTGGAGAGAGAGGCGTCTCCCTTTCTGGGGGTCAGAAAGCTCGTATCAATCTTGCCAGGTAATTGCAGTGTTGTCATTTAAACCCATATATCCTTGCTTTTATTGATAATGACTAACCTGTTTGATTGTCATTCAGGGCCGTGTATCGAGAGGCAGATATTTATTTGTTGGATGACCCTTTGTCAGCTGTTGACACACACGTGGGGCAACATCTATTTGATGAATGCATGTGTGGAATACTAAAGCAGAAGACAGTTGTCCTTGTTACTCATCAATTACAGTACTTAAAAGGAGTAGACCTCATTCTTCTGATTCAAAATGTACGATTTAAGTTCAAATTTTGTTTCGAATGGCAAACAAAAATAATGCTCAGTTTTCTTCTGATAGGGCCGCAGTGTGGCACTGGGCACATATGAGGATATTATCAACTCAGGCTTCGACTATGCACAGTTGTTAAAAGAAGAAGAAGACAATGATGATAGCAAATCTGAAGCATCCAACACCAATGATTTAGTGCAGCAACAACTTTCTTTACGCCGCTCAACATCTAAAGAAGTGATTACCTTGTTTTTTACCTGTCTCATTTCTGCTTTCCCACTTGTTATACCATATCTAATTCTTCTCAATTTTCAACTCCTTAGAGAAAGAAGTCAAATGTGTCATCTTTTACATCCTCTTTAGTGAGCCTTCATTCTCAAAAGTCAGATGGTAAAGAAGAGCAGAATCAGCAGCCCACTTCTCCCCTTGTCGATAAAATGGAAGCATCTTCCAAAGGAGTAGTGGAAGGATCAGTTTATTTGCACTACTTCAAAGCTGGTGGTTCTCTAATTTTGCTTTTAGTCGTCATATTATTTTTTATATTAACTCAGATAGCTGCTTCTGGCACAGATTATTGGATAGCTTACTGGTGAGTGATTAATGTTTTTGGTCTGAGAACATTTCCATAAAATTTTTGTTTGAGAACATTCTTTTGAAGATTGGCGTTGATACCCTTTTCAGGACCAAAATTGAAGACAATCGTCCGCTCTTTGATGGGGAGTTCAACACTACCCACACTGATGTTCCCATTAATAATACTGCATCTGATGCGGTCATGCCTTTAATGGATCTAAGCACTGATTTATGTGCATACATCTATGCTGGATTAGCCTTTTCCACACTTTTCATATGTGTAATCCGATCAGCTCTATATTATTACCTGGTCCTACGAATATCACAACGACTCCACGACTTCATGTTTTCATCAGTTATTGCTGCTCCAATGAGATTTTTTGACACAAATCCATCAGGTAATTTAGCTTTATCATTGTGGCTGGTCTTCAGTCTTAAATCTTCTCATGCTAGAATATTGTAGATAACTGATTACTCATGTTTCAGGTCGCATTTTGAATCGATTTGCAAAAGATATGGGGTCAGTAGATGAAATTTTACCTAAAATTATTTTAGATTCTTCACAGGTAGGTCTCGCCATCTAACATTATTTTCTTAATATTTTTAATGTTGCTATTGTTATTTCATGCTGTAATTCAATTTGCAGATAATCTTGCAATTGGCCGGATCTTTTACTCTGACAGTCATAACAAATTATTTCCTCTTAATCCCTCTGTCAGTAATGTTTGTTATACTTCGCTTGCTTCAAAAGTTTTATTTAAAGACTTCTAAGAATGTGAAGCGTATTGAGGGCATGGGTAAGTAATGCTGTGTTTCTCCCACATTAGTTCAAAAAACGTTCAATGAAATTTGTCATTGTGGTTGTTTTTCAGTGCGCAGCCCTGTGTTTTCACATTTGAATGTTTCCCTGCAAGGCATGGTCACCATTAGAGCGTTTGGGGCTCAAAAGTTACTGAAAGAAGAATTTGACAGACACCAAGTGAGTCAAGTTTAACCATTAATTATTAATAATTTCATTCCTATACATTATGACCGTGTCTTTTTCTTCTCTTTTATTAGGATCTTCACAGTGGAGCTTGGTACATGTGCTTGGCTGGGAGCGCAGCGTTCTCTTTCCTCCTAGAGTTCACCACACTCTGTTACAACATGATTGTTTTAATAAGCCTCTTTGCCTATACACAGGGTGTGTTGCGTTCTTCATTCAATAACTGGCCCCTTCATTGTTATTACATACGTTTTACTTTTTATTTTTTCCACTTTGCTAACTCTGTTTAATTATTTGTGCAGAGAGTTCTGGTGGGGAAGTAGGTCTTGCCATAACACAGTGCATGAGTCTGCTGGGCATGCTCCAGTGGGGCATTCGGCAGTCGACTGAGGTGGCAAATAATATGATGGCAACAGAGAGAATTATTGAATATGTTCAACTTCCACCCGAGCAAAAGGAATTGGCTAAGGAAAGCAAATTAGCTATAAATTGGCCACAGAAGGGATGTGTGAAACTCGACCATGTGTACCTTAAGTATTCTGGTGATGAAGATCCTGTTCTTCGTGATCTCAACATTATGATTCAGCCTGGAGAAAAGGTGATTAACCCTGTTTGAATCACCGTATTTTTAATGAATGTCAGTTCATATAAAATTCTACTTCTAGGTTGGCATTGTGGGCCGCACTGGGGCTGGAAAGTCGTCCTTGATAGCAACGCTTTTTAGAATGGCTATTGTGGAAGGCCATGTTGTTATTGATGATGTTGACACTGGTGATGTAACTCTGGCTAAACTACGCTCATCTATATCCATAATTCCTCAAGATCCCGTCTTATTCTCTGGAACCATGCGTTACAACCTTGATCCATTTG
Organism: Stenchaetothrips biformis; assembly: GCA_030522485.1. Lineage (NCBI taxonomy): Eukaryota > Metazoa > Arthropoda > Insecta > Thysanoptera > Thripidae > Stenchaetothrips > Stenchaetothrips biformis. The sequence goes on from CM060088.1 coordinate 10,541,693, forward strand.
ATGAATACAATGATGAAAAACTTTGGCAGGCTTTAGATGAGGTAACTTGCTTTATTCGTCCTTTGATTACTGTTTCTGCAATTTGTTTACTCACCGTACTTGGGTATGAATTATTTTCAGGTTGAATTGAAAGATGTGTTGTCATCAGAGCTGGGTCTCAACTCTAGAGTCCTAGAGCGTGGCAGCAATTTCAGTGTTGGTCAGCGCCAGCTGGTTTGCCTAGCAAGGGCCATTCTCCGGGCCAATAAAATCTTGATGATGGATGAAGCAACCGCTAATGTTGATCCACAGTAAGCTATTTACAATTCGTACATGACATGTTAATTTAATTTGTATTTACTAAATATTAATGTCTCTCTGTTTCAGAACTGACAAACTTATTCAAACAACAATTCGAGAAAAGTTCAAGACTTGCACTGTTCTCACTGTAGCTCACCGTCTAAATACAGTCATAGATTCTGATCGAGTTTTGGTGATGGACAGTGGCTCCGTTGTTGTAAGTCAAGATGTGTGTATTTTAGCATGAAATAAAGTACATGATCATACTCATAACTGCATGCTTCTGGTTGTGTCCTACTCTGTTCAGGAATTTGACCATCCGTACAAACTACTAGAGCGACCTGGAGGAGTGTTCAGAGGCATGGTCAATCAATTGGAAGGACATGGAGCTGAGCAGCTGAAGCAGACGGCCAAGCAGGTACTCTCATCCTCTTTCATTCAGATGGATTTCATTATCTAAGTATGTTATAACTTTGATACCATTTGGTTTGACAGCACTACAAGAATCATCATGCACCTGCAGAAAACTGAAGGGTGTTTTTGTAAGCAATCCACTGGTTCAAGGCTGGTCATCCAGGCAGCTTTACTGATGTTCTTGGTGGGTTGGCAAACACACAGTGAGCAGAACTAATTGTTCCACTTCAGTATTATGAAAAGAAATAATCATAAAGCTACCTCATGCCTTAAAAAAAAATCTTACTTTTTTTTTTTTTTTTTTTTTTTTTTTTTTTTTACTTGTGTTGACTATTGTCAACTTGGTGGTTGAGACATGTGATAATTATTTGATATTGAATGGTCCAAAATGTGCTAATTGTATTTAGCACCACAATGACTTACTGTGCTGTGGTTAATGGTCTTGTAAAATTGTGATATATATTTTTGAGTCTGTAATAGTAGGAAAAAATATATATTTTATATAACTCTGTATATCCCTGTTTTGTAAACTGTTTCCCCATCAGTTAAATTAAGAAATGAAGATGGGCCATCCAGTATTTTCTTCAATTTCATATTCGATAGTCTATTTTGTAACATGGGGTGTTCTTTCAATCACTTGTTCAGAAATCTGGCAGTAAATATATTTTATGACGAGTTTCCCCAGGGGGGAAATAATTTTCTTGTTACTTTAGTTATATTTCTAGTTGTACTGAATCTTTGAGGGTAAATAATTTGTAATCTCAGTCTGCTGATACATATTTATGGAATCTTGATGCTTTTACTTAATATAAAATAATTGACGCTCAATTGAAAACTTTGTGCTTTATTTGGCTTACAAGACTTATTTCTCCCCAGTGCAATCAATAAGGAGGGGAATCTTTTGTACAGAGGAAACTTAAAAACACTTACGCTAACATTCACTCTTGATCATTCAAGTACTTACACACAAAATAACATTTACTTTTTCTCTATAAAAACATAAGAGATCATCTACTTTTTCTTGACATAAAGCAGCCTACCTTCGCACCATTTTTCTCGATTTATTTGGTACTTCATCTTCTTTCTTCCTTCCACTAGACTTTGCTTAAAATTATTTGGCCAGAGAGTTAGTCTCGTTCTCCATCACATCACGGTTAAATGTACTTTTTATCATGGATTCCATCATAGCCAAAAAGAGAAAATACATTGAGGAGTCTTCCCTGTGTACGCAGTCGCCCAGTTTCGGGATAATCTCCAAACAATTTGCGAGGGAACTTGTTAAAATGTACACCGACACCGCGCCTTCCCCCTCCACTCCACGTCAGTAGTTGGGCACCTGCAGCATCTGCGCCTGCGCGGCCTCTTTGTTCCGCCGCTCCTCCTCCTTGAGGTCGTCGAAGTGCTTCCGGAAGATGACCCTGATCTCCTCGATGGGCTTGATGAGGCCGATGAGGACGTGGTCGTCTCGTCTCTGCAGCGGGGAGGGAGTTCTGGTCAGCAGGGCTTTCCATTTGCCGTCACACCGAACAGTGGGCCAGAAGCCCGGCGCTGGCGGCCAAAAGCTCTAGACGCGTTTTGAGCTCCAGAGTCGGCAGCTCCAAACGCGTCCTGAGTTTTGGCCGCCTGCGCCGGTCTTCATAGGCCTTCATAGGGCCGCCCCCACGCGACGACGTGGAGGCTGTGGCTGTAGCGACGGGGAGTGACGCGGCTGCCTGTTATTTCTAGCCCCACGCCGGCCATCTCCGCCTCGCCGCCTGCCTGCACGCCGCCGGCAGGGCCGCGTGGAATGCAGTTTGTTTTCGCGCGGCGGGACCGCGTGGGCCGTGGGCCGCAGGGCAGGATGTTGGGGTGGAAGGAAGCCGCGGCGGCTCGAGGTCGGGGTTGCCCGGCGAATGACTCACGCCCCGTGCGCCGCCTGGCCCGCCTGGCCCACCCACACTGGCGCGCACACGGCGCGGTGACGTCACCACGGGCCGCCCTGCCTCCAGTGACTCACCTGGAAGAGCGTCTCGCCCTCGAAGTCAACCAGACCCTGCTTCCGCGCGCGCAGCAGCAGCCCCACCACCTTGTCGTTGATCACAGTGTACAGCTGCAACACACGGCGGCCGTGAGACCTTCGTCACCGCCGCACCCTCCAACACGCGTTGGGAGCTGCAGAGTCGCCAGGGACTCGAACCGAACGTGTGGCCCCTCCAATGGATTCCTCGTTCGGAGAGCAATCCATTGGTGGGGTCACACGTTCGCTTCGAGTCTCCGCCTAGGGCTCACCTGGAAGACGTCCCGGAAGCACATGACTTTGACGGGCATGCCGTCCACGATCTGCAGGTCCCCCTCCTGGTTCAGGATCTCGCACAGCTCCAGGATGTCCTTGTTCATGGACACCCTGCCCTTGATGGCGCGGTACTCCGACTCCGAGCCGGGGGGCGGCCTGCGGGGAGAGACAGCGTGCAGTGTTTCCTCGCCCTGTCCGCCGTGACGGCAGCAGCAGCAGCGGTCGCAGTCGCGGGGGTTGTAGTTTTGCTTTTCATGGACGAGCATTACGCAAAGTCACAACCTTCGGCAAACAACAACGACGCCTGCGACTGCGACTTTGGCCCACATGTTGAACGACTGAACGACAGACTGCGGCTTTACGATGTTACCCGCGATGCTCTTTAATGGCCAACATCCCTGCAGCTGGCGTCCTGCACACCCTGCCAGCCACACAGTGGGCCAGAAGACCGGTGAAGGCGGTCAAAATCCCGGTCAATGGGACTCGAACCGTTCGTGTCACCCTACCAATGGACTGGTCTCCGAACGAGGAATATGTATTGGTGGGGTCACACGTGTGGTTCGAGTCCTGTTTGGCGACTCTAAAGCTCAAAGCACGTGTAGAGTTTTGGCCGCCTCCACCGTTCTTCTGGCCCACTGTGAGCCAGCTCCACAGCCATGCCCCCCCCTCCCCTTTCCCCGCATTCCCAGCCGCCCCTGACCGTCGAGCGAGGTAGTGAAGTCGAGCCGAGGCGTCTGCATCCTCGGCCAAGCATCACTCACCCGGCCACCCTAGAGTCCTAGAGCGGCTGCAGAAGAGAAGGCTAGAGAAGCTGTAGGACTCTAGGCCAGTCGGCCCTCCCTCCTCGTGCCGCTCGACACGGGAGTGTCGCTGTCTCTCTCGCACCCGCACGGCACGGCCCGTGGGTGCGAGAGAGACAGAGCGATGTACTCACTTGCCGTACTGCTCCTTGCTGAAGGTGGGCCGCGGCGACCGGCTGCCGGAGCGGCTGTTGGCCGCGCTGAAGGGGTTCAGCTCCTGCTTCTTGATGTGCCGGTCCGCCTGCTGGTTGAAGAGGGACACCTTCTCCGCCAGCGACGCCGCGAACCGCATGTCCGCCGCCTGCAGCACGCCGGGCACGCCGGCAAGGCAAACACTTCAAACGCTGCACTCGTCTTGCTGGTGGAGGTGCTTCCCCTCACAAAGCAGGGCGTTGGGCGGCGCGCTGCCCGCGCTGCCCGCGCTGCCCCGCCCGGCCGCGCATGGTGTGCACGTCTTTGGCCGCGGTCCAGGTGATCCGAAACACGGACAGCAAGGAAAAACATAACAGCCAAGTCGTCTTCGACACTACTTATTGATGGAGTTTTGGCGACCTGGTCTGAATGCGTGAAGTTCGAAGAGCTAAATGAGTTCAGAGCTGATGCCTAAATGGGTACGTGTGCACACAACAACTTAACTGTGTTCTGATTTTCAATAAATAAAAATTTAGCGCTGACCACTCCGTTCGCCGCTAAACATTTGTTAGTCTCAGCCACCAAACATTTCTCTGAGTGCGGCAGGCTAGCCACAGGCAGGCCGCGGGCAGGCGCTGCCCTCTCGGCCTCCACGCCCACGGCGCGCAAACAGGATCGGCGGCGCCATGGCGGCGCGCCGTGGGGGTGCTCGAGGGCGCCGGGAAGCCAGCGGGCCGAGCCGAACGGCGCTCCGTCCCCGCGCCGTCCTCGCGGGGAGCGAGAGAGACAGGCACTGTTCGGAATCAGCCTGCAGCAGTCCCAGCTGGCTGGCGGCGATAAAAAGAAGTCGAGCATTCGACGAGGCGGCTGGGGCCCAAGTCAAAACACCACGCGGGCTTGAGATCGCCTGCGGTGAAATCGGGGCGCTCCGCTCGCTCTCGGCGGCCGCTTGTTCCTCCTGAGCGCGGGGACGGCGGCAGGGCCTGGGCAGGCCTGGGGCAGACCGCCACCAGTGCGTGGTAGCTCCGGTCTCTAGGATCCGCAAACTGGAGGAGCATTGTCACCAACATGTAATGATGAAAAAATAATTCAAACTGAAAAGAAAATATTCTTTTGGACTGAGGCGTATGCAAAACTAGCGGTCATTTATCAATCGTTGCCTAACCGCCAATGCTTGCCATGTCGCAGGAAATGAATTTAAAGTCCGTTTTTTGTTGGCAGCCCTGCTCCTCCAGTTTGAAACCCTCCAAGCGCCCACCTCCTTTCCCCCACCCTGGGAGTTACCACGCACTGGCCGTCACCACGGGGCTGTGGCCGTGGGGCAGGGGCAAGGACAAGCTGGGGCAGCGCCGGCGCCGGGCTGGCGGCGCGGCCAGTGTATGCGTAGGTCCTTGGTGGCTGGCCCTGGCTGCCGCGTGCCGCCTGCCGCGCCCTGGCGAGGCCCAGCGTCGCTGTGCGTGGCGCGGCGTGGCGCGGCGTGGCGCGGCGTGGCGCGGCGTGGCGCGGCGTGGCGCGGCGTGGCGCGGCGTGGCGCGGCGTGGCGCGGCGTGGCGCCTCGGCAGGGAATGCGAGTGCGCCTCGCATAAATCGCACCCACCGTTTTCACCGCCTTTCGGAAGCGTCGTCGGCCGCTGCTGCTGACGGCGCGGCCCTCGCACAGTGGGCCAGAAGAGCGGCGCATGCGGCCAAAACTCTGGACGTATTTGGAGCTACAAAGTCGCTAAATTGGGCTCGGTGTGACCATACCAATGGATTGCTCTCCAAACGAGGAATCCATTGGATGGGGTCACACGTTCGGTTCGAGTCCTGTTCAGCGCCTCTGGACCTCAGAACGCTTCTACAATTTTGGTCGCGCCTGCGCCGGTCTTCTGGCCCACTGTGCGCCGTGGTATGCAGTCTAATAATATGCAGGCAACTAAACATCCGCTGTGCGCGACGAGCGGCGTGCGGTCGGGTAGAGGAGGCGGCGCGGTGGCCGAGGGCGGTGCCGTTTCCTGTTGATCCCACGCGGCCGGCCGGGGCGCCGCCGCCGCCGCGCTCTGCTTGGGGGTGAGTCCGGCGCGTCCTGTTGGTACAACGCCACGCCCTACCCCGCCCCAGCCCGCCCCGCCCCGCCCCGCCCCGCGCCACGCCACGCCGCGCGGGCCCGCGACCAACTGGCCGCGCGGACTTGGGCTGGCGTCGGCCCATCGTCACGGCGCCGCGCCGGCGGAGGAAGGGGGGGGGGGCGCCGCATTCCCGAGATGTTTGCAGAAAAAACATCTAAAATAGTGCGTGCCGCGAGCGAGGGCTGCGCGGTGGCTGGCCGGGGCGGGGCGGCGGGGCGGCCCGCGGGATCCCTCAGGGCAAGGCGTGCATCGCATTCCCGCCCCATGAGTGCCTCGTGCACTGCATGTGCTGCGCGCTGCGCCAGGCGGCGCTGGCGGCGCCCTTGACCCGCGATGGCTCCGCGCCAGCAGCAGCGAAAGCGGCGGCCAGCGCTAGGACTCAGCGCGTCATCGCCGTGGTGCCGGCCGCACTGGCTGCGGGCAAGCTGGCCGTTAGGGACTCCAACGCGGCGGCCAGCGCTAGGACTCAGCGCGTCATCGCCGCGGTGCCGGCCGCACTGGCTGCGGGCAAGCTGGCCGTTAGGGACTCCAACGCGGCGGCCGAGACGCGCTGTGAACCAGAAGACCGGTGAAGGCTGAGAAACGTGTGACACCACCAATGGATTGCTCTCCGCACGAGGAATCCATAGGTCACTCGTTCGGTCCGAGTCCAATTTAGCGACTCTGGAGCGCAAAACGGGTCTTGACTTTTGTCCGCATTTGCCGGTCTTCTCGCCCACTGTGTGGTGTCGTGCATATCGCAAGCAGTGGGCCTCCTCCCCTCCCCTCCCCACTGGCACTGCCTGCAGCACGCCGTGGCCTCCTTGGCCGGCCGGCCAGCAGGGTGCATTGTGCCCCGAGTTCACGCCCCGCCCTAGGCCTACCCACGCCGCACAGTGGGCACGCGGACCCCGGCCGGCCGCCGCAACGCGCCGCAACGCGCCGCCGCGAGTCGTGTGTCATCGGCCGCCGTGCGTGTGACGGTGCGGCAAACAAAGCGTGTGTCCGACGCCCTGCGACGCCCTGCACGGCCTGCACCGCGGCCCCCCATTTGGCGGTCGTCCATAACGTGAAATATGCGGATGCCGTCCGACTGCTCGCGCTACTGCTAGTGCCTTGTCTGCGCGGCCGCGGCACACGCCACCACGAGTACAGCCGCGGATGAAGGATGGCCTCGGCCGCGGGTCCAACCACGGCACAGAGCGAGAAAAAGAAACTCTCGCGGCGCCGCCAGTATTTGAACCTCCGCCTCCGGGCCGCGGGGTCCGATGGTCGGGGGGTTGGCCCGGCCCACCGTCAGGCGGGGGCGGCGCGACGTGTAGCAACGCCGTCCGCACAGCCCCCTGCTTGGCACGGCGTCGCCGCGCACCCTGTACACGACGGGGCGGCAGCGCGCACCCTTTGTGATGTAACACACCGCTGCCAATGCGCCTCGCCGAGCCCGGCCGCGTGGCCGCGTGGCCACCGCGGACCCCACAGTCCTTTCCTCTGTCTCTCTCACACCTATGGGGGACGCTGCATGAGTGCGAGAGAGACAGAGCGATGGGAATGCCCTCTAAATCAGTCTGCCGAAGCCTTAAAGCCCCAGCCGGTTCGGGCGGCACCATGGCGAGGACGCGCGCCTACCCTCCAACGCCTACCCCAACCCCAACGGTGGATGACGTCACTCGGTAACTCCCGATCGCGTAAACACGCGGCAAACAAGGCGGAGCACGGCGAGGCGAGTCAACAGCTCATCCCCAAGGCCGCGGAAAGACAAGGGGGGGGGGGAAGCCTCGCTCCACAGGTGGGCGGCGCCACGGCGGTCCGAGCGCGGCCGCCCTTCCACACCACGGCCGGCCTGGGCCCTAGGGACGGCGCACAGACTTCTCTTTTCTGCGGCGTTACGTAATCGGCGTACACCCCGGCGCCGCTTCGCCTCTGTGTCGTGACGCCAAGGCCGCGGCGGCGGCGCGGTGTGACAGCTGCGGAATGCCGCCACCGCGAATCGTGAATGGATCAACAGCGGCCCTCTCGGTGTCTTGGCAATATCGACGCAGAGTGGGGCGTGCCGGAGCGCAGCTCGTCGCGCTGCTGCTCGTTGAGGGGCGCCCGGCGGCAGGCAGGCAGGCAGCCGCGCGGCAGCCCCGTCCGGCGCACTGCCTACCCGCCGCTCTGCAGGCGCCCGGCTGGAGTGGCTGCCGCAGCGCGGGCAGCGCGGGCAGCGCACCGTTGGCCGGCGCAGGCGGCTAAAACTCTAGACGCGTTCAGAGCTCCAGAGTCGCTGAATGGGACTCAAACCGAATGTGTGGCCCCACCAATGGATTCCTCGTTCGGAGAGCAATCCATAGGTAGGGTCACACGATCGGTTTAAGTTCCATGCAGCGACTGTGGAGCTCAAAACACGTCCGGGATTTTGACGGCCTCCTCTGGGCCACTGTGCGGCGCGCCCTGCCGCCGACGAGACCCCGGGGCGGGTGGTGGTGCCGCGGCAGGGGAGGGCGCTCGCCGTCACAACACGGCGGCGTCGCGGCCGCAAATACATCGATACCCGGCGGTGACTGGCAGGTGTATCGGACGGCCGCGCCGGGCCGGGCCGGGCCGGGGTGCGGTGGACAGCCCACCACGCGGATGGAGCGGCAGCCGAGGCGGCAGCGGCACCCTGTCGGCGCCGCGGTGCCCAGCCACTCGAGCTGAAATAGCGACTCTAATTTTGCGGGACGAAAGAAACCGTCTAGGACTTGCTTCCGAGCCGGACGACTCGGATGGGGGGGGGGGGCGGATCTCGCCCAGGATGGCGCGGCTTGGGGTGCTGGGCGCGCGCCAGCCCCGCCAGCCCCGCCAGCCCCGCCAGCCCCGCCAGCCCCGCCAGCCCCGGCGCCTCGCCGCGCTAAGCGATAACACCCGACTCATTATTTTCCCGAGCCACACAAGACGGCTACAAATTACGCGCCGCTTTCTGCGTTTTCGTTTTCGCTTTTCTGGTTTTTCTTTCTGTCGCGTCCTGACGGGCTGGCTGCTCCACTGCGCCGCGCCACCGAATCCCCACGCGCATCGCGTGGTGCGAATAATGGGGCGGCCGCCAGGGGTGTGCGAATCGTTCGAAATCGAATCGAATCTGCGTAGTTTCGATTCGATTCGCTCACAAAATCGTCGATTCGATACAAATTATTCGAAAAATCGAATCAACGCGTTTCGTCCTCGAATCGACCGATCCTTCGCTCCTCCATTCACCCAAATAAATTGTCTTGGGACCAATTTGTTTTCCTAGATTGTCGGCCGCGCTGCCAAGCCTCCTTGGAGTGCTCGGCGAGGTGTCGCCCCACACCTTGCTGCTTGCCGAGCGCCTCGCCAGGTCACCCGGTCCATTCATCGGCCGCCGGGCCGCGCATGACGGCCGGCCTGAGTCACTGCCACCCGGCACCAGGTGTACCTGCCGCACCACGCGACACCCGAAATATGCCTCTCCGCTCCCTAAAATTATCCCCGTTTTTATTTTCATCTCTTTCTCTCTCTCTCTCTCTCTCTCTCTCTCTCTCTCTCTCTCTCTCTCTCTCTCTCTCTCTCTCTCTCTCTCTCTCTCTCTCTCTCTCTCTCTCTTTCTCTCTCTCTCTCTCTGGGCGTGACGTGACGCGCGCGACATTTGACAGGTGAGTCAGAACGGAGCGAAGGGGGAAGGTGAAGGCTGACGGCCAGGCAACTCGTTTGCAATTTTGCCAACTTCATAACGATTCGGTAGCGGCCATAGAGCGCCTTGCTCGAAACGCGGTTGAAGCGCCCTCCCTCTCGGTGTGAGAAGCTCTAGCTTGGCAACCATAAAATACAACTACGACAGGTATAGCCCCCCCCTCACACACACACACACACGTGCGCGCAACATTTAGCCTGCCGCGCCGGCATTCGCCAGAGGTAGCCAAAGGCAGCAGGTGAAACAAACAGGGGGTCGCCATGGTGGCGTCCAGGGCAGCGTCGAGGGCCACGCCGTGTCTGCACGCGGTGGAGCGGGGCGGGGTGGCCGGGGTGGCGGGGCGGGGCGGCGGGTTGGTGGCCGTGCCAAGCAGCAAGCAGAGCCACCCCCACAAAGAGGATAGCCATGTCAGCCACCGGTGTTTCGAAACGAGCCGCGCACCGCCACCTCATTGTCGCGCTCTGCTTCGCCACCGCGGCGTGGCGCGTCGACGGGGAGGCTCGCGTCGGGCGCGGCCGGCGCGGCCGGCACGGCAGGTCCGCAGACTGCGTCGTCGCTCTGTCTCCCTTGCACTCGTTGAGTAGGGTGCGGGAAGGACGGAACGACTGAAGCAGTGTTCGGCATCAGGGCCTGCTAGGCCTGCTCCGCGACGGGCGCTGGGCGGCATCCCGCCCGTCGTGTTGTGTTTGTGTCTGTAAGTACTCACGCGCTGGGTCTCCCGGTCAACCTCGGGAGGAGGCGATGCCGAGATGGGCTGGAAGCACAGGGCCGGCGGCAGAGGCTGCGCCTATAACACAGAGCACTAAGTCACCCACTACGGGAAGCACGTGTAAAGCGGGAAGCAGCAAACGGCATTATTGACGAGAAACTACAACTACTAACATGAGGGTCTGTCTCGGCCTCGTTGAAACACATTCACTGTTTGCCGCGAGTGTACCTATAGTACCGCGCGGTGGACCCCCCTCCCCACCGCAAGCCGGGACTAGACGCTGAGGGGGCTCTAATTGTGCAACGGCAACGACGGCAAGCATTAGGCTCCCGGGAAGAGGTCGCCAACAAGGACAAGCAGTGGCAGCCCTGCGACCCAGCAGCTGGCCGTGTGGCGGGGAGACAACACCGAGCTCGATGGCCTGGCGGTAGGCAACCCTGGCGACGTGAAGCCGGACACACGGACACACAGTGGGCCAGAGACCGGCGCAGGCGGCCAAAACTCTATATGCGTTTTGAGCTCCAGAGTGGGACCGCACCAATGGATTCTTTGTTCCGAGAGCAATCCATTGGCGGGTTCACACTTTCGCTTCGAGTCCCATTCAGCGACTCTGGCGCTCAAAACCCGTCCGGGATTTTGGCCGCCTCCACAAGGTCTGACCAAGCGTTCTGTCGCGAGACGCGATCCGTCCACGCCTGGCCGCTGGGCATAGTCTAACCCACCTAGAATAGCCCATTCACAACAGCTGAGCCCCACAACATCTGGCCCACTGTGGGACAGCACCACACCGCAGCCGGGTCTCACCGCGGAGGAGAGGCTGGTTGTCCTGCCCGGGCGGCTCTAGCCTCGTCAGCATGGACGCCATGCCCTGGCGGAAGTCGGTCCACAGCGACGTGCTGGCCGCGGGTGACCCGGGCCTCGGCGCCGCGTCGCCGTCCTCGCTCGCCAGCGACGCCCGCCGCGAGGAGTCCCTGCTGCCCCAGGTCCGCACGGCGCGCGCGGCGACGGGCAGGCCGACGGCGAGGTCCAGGTCCAGGCTGGCCCGCCTTCCGGGCCAGGGCGGCGCGGCCAGGGACGCCGCGTCGGGGGTGGACGCGAGGACGCGCAGCCGGCGCTGGCCGCCCAGCAGCCCCCGCCGCTCCACTCCCTTGTCCTTGTCCTTGTCCTGCTTGTCCTTGTCCGCCCGCGAGCGCCGCGACGCCCACTCCTGGCCGCGGCGCGCACATTCCTCCCACACGTTGAACTTGTCCTTGTCGCCGGGCCGCTGCTGGTGCTGCATTCGTTGCGGGTCTCTTTCCTCCCTCTGCTGCTGCTGTGGCTGCTTGTCCTCGGGCGCGTCCTCGTCGTCGTCCTCGGCGTCCGGGTCGGCGTCGGCGACGCGCGTCCAGTCCTTGCCCACCTTGTTCCAGCGCACAGTGGTCCGCGAGGCGCCGCGCCGCGCCGCCTGGCCCAGCCTGGCGCCGAGCTGCGCCACCTCGTCGCGCCGCTGCCACGCGCTGCGCACGCGCCGCCAGCGCGTCTGGAAGTCGCCGCTCTTGTCGTCGTCGGCCGCGTCGCCGCCCACCTGCACCGCCTTGGACGGCCCCGCCGGCCGCGGCCGCGCCCACACCTCGCCCATGCTGGACTGTGGCGGCCCGGCCGGCACCGCACGAGGCACCGCAGGCCTGCCCCGGGGTCTCCCCTCCGGACGGCAATTAGCGCCCGATCGCCAGGACACCGTCACCTGAGTCGGAACCTGCCTTCCCGCACATAGCCCTGCAGGGTCACGGCCAGCCTGTCCTCCCTGCCCGGCAGAAGCTCCCCGCACTCCCATGCTCAAGCCCCCAGTGCCACACAGTGGGCCGGGCTAGGCCGGGCTAGGCCGGGCATGCTGCACTCACCATGATGGATGACACCTCCTGGTCCGCCATCGCTGGCCGGCTCGCGGGCGTTGCGACGGGGTGGGCGCTGGCCGAGAGGGCTGGTCTCGGCGGACTCTGCGCCCGGGGCCGGGGAAGCACGCACGCGGCGACGGGGGTGCTTGCTGGTGGCGGCTGGCGGCGTGGCGTGCTGCTTCGGCTGCCTGGCTGGCCTGCCCTGCTCTCGCTCCCCTTCGCGCGCACACTGCCCGACTCGACTGAAGGCGCGCCGCGGGACGCGAAAATCGCATCGCGGGCCCTGCCAACGGAGAGCAGCCGAGGGGCTCGGGGCGGCCAGGGCGGCCAGGGGTGGGCCTGGGGGGCTGCCTCGCCTCGCGGCGCGGCGCGGCGGACGCAGCGTCACTCACAGTCTATTTAGCGGCCACTGCCACGCCGCCGGGCCGCCGTGCTGGTGGACAGGAGAGCCGCCGTGCACGAGTCCGTGCTGACATCTCCAAGGCCTGGGGCTGTCTGTCAATCCAGCATTTCAAGTTCTCGCAGCACGCACCGGGAGCTTTGCTTTCTTCCGCGGCCTCAACCTAACCTAACCTAACAATAGCTCACATAGCAGTCATGTTGAACTATCATTGTGGCCTCGAAATGGACCCTAGCTAGCAGTTACCCTTTCCCTCAGTTTCCTTGCCAAGGTGTAGAACCGCTGATTGAGGACTGCCCGACACATGCAAGACTCTTTGCCCACCCAGTAATAGCCAGCCAGGTCTCCGTAGGTGTCGTTGTGGCTGCTCCCTGATCTACCTCGCGATAGCGGTGCGTGGCCGCTACTTCTTCAAACCCAGGCGCGCCTGCCAACGGACGGCCAGGCAACCGAGCTGACACGGGAGCAGCGAGGGTTGCCCGGTAGCGGCGCAACGACCGGTCGAGAGCGTGAGCCTGTGCAGGCTGTGCAGTCCTTGTGGTCGTGGGGGCTGAGAGCTGCTGTGCCCATCTGGCATCTGGCACATGATGGCGGGAGAGCGGGTTTTGAGTTGTACCCTTCCCTGTGCGTGCCTCTCAGCTCTACCCATACGCCAAACCATCTTTCTTCCTCTCCCATCAGACAAACAAGTGTGCTCCTGTCTTTCCGAAGTTGGGCCCCAAAAAATATAAATGGTGAGAGTAAATGAGATTTTTCAGAGCGAAAAAAAAGAGACATGTTCACTTCTGCATGACTTCTTTATTTGATATATTTTTTCATCTTCATCATATATTCACTTCAGCACACATGCACACATAAATGTTGACAGATGCTCGAGACACCCCTACCCCCCCTACCCCTCCCTGTCAGTGCATTGCACACAACCACTCACACAAATACACACACAAACATTTGACTTTCTCTTTTAGTCTATTTCACTCTCTCTCGAAGCGCACACACACTTTTAACAATAATGATCACAATTCAGAGTGCGGGTCACAGTTGATATCACTCGTGTTCGACACACAGGTATGTACATATACACAAGCCTGGTCCTGGGTCACCGTGGTGCGGCCGAGCCGATCCACCCCACGTACCCCAACCCCACAGCCAAAGATCAGTAAGCATCAAGCAAAAATAAGAATACTATAATAAAAATAATAATAATAATAATAATCGTAATAAAAATAATAATCGTAATAATAATCATAATAATAATAATAATAATAATAATAATCATAATAATAATCATAATAATAATCATAATAATAATAATCATAATGATTAAAAAATCAACAAAAGAAAAAAAAACACGAGGCCAATCTTATTGGTCTTTTAACAGTGTCTAGAAAAAAAGGTCACTTCTTGCGCACACACTGAGTCAAGCTTCCAAATTTACATTAACAGATTCCTCGTAAATTTGGACGCTTGGCACAGACACGGCCTGAAGGAGAGCTAGCAAGCGCAGAGGAGCGGGCCGAGTCCTGGCGAGCAGGCAAGGAGGGGAGTGGGTCGCAGGTCACGGCGCCTTGCGTGGAGGCGGCGGCGGGGCGCCCGGCGACACCCCTGCCGCGGGGGCCGGGCTCAGGACATGACTGTTAGTCGATATCTTGCGCTCTTTTATTGGAATGTTCTCGTATATTGTCCTTGGAATTTCATCTGGAGGCCTGGAACAGGATGCAAAACACGACACGGTTAAACAGGACCTACCAGAGAGCCTCAAACAATGTAATTTATAAGGCAAAGGAAAATTCTAGAGGGGAAAGAAGGGAAGGCAGCAAACATCTTAAGTATAACTTTTTTTTTGAAGACAAGGCAATGTAAAGAATTGAAAGATTGTAGCAGTTACAAGAATAGGATAGTGGAGTTTGAGATCAATAGCAAGGAAAAGGTACTGAACAACACAGCCACCATTGACAACATGAATGCTGAAGAGAGGAAAGAAATAATGAAATCAAATCACAACACCAGTCAAACCAAATCTGTGGCTTGAGACGCAACATTCGTGATCAAAGGCACAGCAATGATGTTGGTAGACAAGGTGAGTGACTATCAATGAGGGAATAGCGAGGACAGGGAGACGAGAGCAGATAGCAGAGCAGGATCGCACGGTGAAACATTACACGGATAAAACATTGCAAAGGCAAAGAAACAAGTCAGTCTTCACTCTTTTGTTAAGAAAAAATTAAGTCAGCATTAATCGACTGAAACTTGCGGATCCAAGTCGAGTACAAAATGCAGAGAGGAGAGGGAATCGAGCAGGCTCTCTCAGAACCAAGAGCTAAAGGGCAAAGAGTTAAAAGGACAAAGACCAAAAAAAAAAAATTGGGACTGAGCAAATCCGTTGGAACTCACTCCTCGCTCCCTGTCCGGGGGACAGAACGGTGAGCGGCCTGGGCTGGGCATGGGCTGCGCCTGGCCTGGGCTTGCCAGCGACTGCCTGCGACTGCATCTGCCTCCGCGTCTGCCTGCCTGCGTGTCGTGTCGTCCGGGACGACGCGTGCCCCTGCTGCAAGCGGCTTGCGCGCGCGGCGACTCGCATGCTCGCGCTTGCATCACAGCTTGACCAACTTCAACTACACCCACGACAAGAGCCGGCGCACGCGCACCACCTTGGGTCCGGACACGGCAACGGGCACGGCGCCATACCTGGGCAGATGTGCGTCACTGCTCGCGCCGCCGACATGACCGCCGCCGTGGCCGCCGCCGTGGCCGCCGCGCTCAGAGCTCGCCGAGCTCGACACGCTGCGCAGGAGGGTGCCGCTCGTCACCCCCACGACGCTGCCGCCCGAGGCCAGGGGGGCCGGGGTGGCGGCGGTGGCGGCGGGGATGGACGTGGTGGAGCGGGACAGGCCGGCGTCCGGCAGCGCGCTGCTCTGGGCGGGCGCCACCACCTCGCTGGAGTAGCGGATGTTGGTGTACTCGCGGCCCAGCTGCAGACTTTTCTGTAACAGCAACAGGAGGAGGCGGTCAGTCGGTGGCCAGCGCACAGTGGACCAGAAGACCGGCGCGGGTGGGCAAAACTCAAAACGTGTTTTGAGCTGCAGAGTAGCTAAACAGGACTCGAACCGAAAGTGCGACCTCACCAATGGATTCCTCGTTCGGAGAGCACTCCATTGGTGGGGTCGCACGTTCCGTTCTAGTCCCATTTAGCGACTCTGGAGCTCAAAACACGTTCGGGATTTTGACCGCTTCCACCGGTCTTGTCCCACTGTGTATGTAGCGGGTAGAGGAAGGTGGGCAGCTCTAGGCTGAGGGGAACAACAGACCTGTTCGGCTTGTTTTCTATGTGATGCTGTCTCAATATGGTGCTGCACTGCAAGATACACGAATTTGTACTGTGCTTCTGTCTGAACCATTCCGGACCTCTGAGATCGTACCATCTGAATTGTTCTCTGGATATCTATTTCACAGTCTAAACCTGAAGAGGAAGAGATACAATTACATTCCGAACAGGGTTCACTAATATGGTAAGCTTTAAAACTGCTTGTGGTCTCGTACCTAATCTCTTAATTTGATCGAGGATCATGTCAATGACAATGAATGTGCCAGTCCTGCCGATGCCTGCGCTGCAATGCACCAGGACTGGGCCAGCGCCGACAATGGACTCTTGTCTGGCATTCACATCATGAAGGAAATTCAACACACAGCCGGGATCTGCTGGGACTCCGTGGTCAGGCCACGCCTATTACACAAACAAGAGAAATGTTGTTTGATCAAATAAAATTAACATATGAGACAGCAAATAATAAACAATAATTACCTGGAAATGGTAGTGATAAACTTTCCGTTCTTCATCAGAACCTTCCATTGACACAGAAAATTCCCTTAGTGTGTAATCGGCAGTTTTGGACTCTAATATATTTTTAACTTTAGTTTTTTTGTAATCTTTTGACTGCCCTTCCTCAGGCCAATACCTTGCACATTTGTTCTAGGAAAGAGTCATAAATGATTAGGCTCAATACAGACAACACAAGCGCAAACAAAATAAAGAATGGATATTTTAAAAAAAACGGCATAGATTACCTTTCCTCTTTCAACTTCTTTTGTTGTCATAACAATAACTCGAGTATTTTCTTGCCATACCATGTGCCAAAAATCACCCATGGTACTAGGTAAACAACCTTGAGTAGCAATATAATGTTTTGGTGGCCCATTTGGCAATGTTTCTTCTTCAGGCTAAGTATACAATAAAAGTCAATGAGAGAAGCTTATCTTTTTTCAAACCCAATTTTATGTCTATAACTTACTTTAATGT
This sequence comes from Stenchaetothrips biformis, assembly GCA_030522485.1. Taxonomy (NCBI): domain Eukaryota; kingdom Metazoa; phylum Arthropoda; class Insecta; order Thysanoptera; family Thripidae; genus Stenchaetothrips; species Stenchaetothrips biformis. Next base: position 10,558,624 of record CM060088.1, read on the forward strand.
AGTTGGCATTAACATATTCAGCTCCAGGTTCATTGGGGTCAATATTTTTTAGTTTTACTCTTGTGTGGTCAACTATAAAAAAAAGAAATTTGTATAAGCAAAATTAAATAAGGTAAAACATAGATTGTAAAAAGAAGGTATTGGGGTCTTACAAGGAAGAATGTTTTTGTAGCGGTTTTTGTTCCTATTCTCTGCCTTTTGACCCTCTTTCCGTGAAAATAAATGGCGGCACTCCTGCTGCTGTAATGACTCAAACTCTTCCCAAAAGCCAGCTTTACCCATGGAGAGTCCATTCTCTTTCTAAAAATTAAAAATAACACAGAATTAGTTGGAAAGCCAACACTTGAAAATTCATTGAAATGCTCAAGAAAGTTAACACACCTGCAGTTCTTTTACTCTGCTGTCAATACCGGAAGCGTTGATGCGAGTGGCATTGAATGGCTGCTTGAGGTGAACGACGGTACCACTTGTCTCCACCATAGGATTCTTTTTGTAGTATTCAATTAGTTCACTCAAGCTGTCAAACTTCATGCCACCCCCCACATCATAAAATCTCTCCTGAAATAGAGGAGAACGATTCCGCATTAGACAACATCCGACGCAGCAATCAACACGGTAGCAACAGACGAAGGATTGCCAAAACTCACATGGCACCGAATCATGACATGAGTCACTTTGTCGTCAGTTCGCACGGACAGGACGTAATCTCCAGGTTTGCTTTGACTCTCTCTGACCAGAAAACTGCCGTTCTTGCCCTTATCTAGGATTAACTTCTCTGCATCCTTGCCTGAAAGATGTCCATGGAACCACCTGTGCCAAAAAAAGAGAAAGGACCCACATTAAACACAGCCACACGTTGATGTTAAACTTTATTTAGAGTTGTTACAACAGCAGTTAAAAGTGTTAGGTCCAGCAGTCTGCTCTCATGATTCCATTTTCAAGAAATTTTTCCGAAAGAATTGTGTTATTTTTTTTTCTCCCGCCGCGTTTTGCTCCGCACGCATACGAGCGGTACGCACCCAGGCCGCATCCCGGGATGCAGCGAGTGCAGCAACAGCGGCCGCCGGGCAGCGAGCAGCAAGGACCTTGGCTGGCCGGCGCTGCCCGGCGCTGCCCGGCGCTGCCCGGCGCGCCTTGCCTGCCTCTGTGTCCGGCGGCGCACAGTGCGCCGCACTGCATCGCGAGCCAAACGAGTGCGGCACAAAGCCAGGCCTGGTCGTTACGCTCTCTTGCATCACGGCCTGCATGGCGTCGAGCGGCGTCGAGCGGCGTCGAGCAGCGCAGAGCGGCAGCCTCGCCGCCCGGTCCACCACACCGCCGATTCCGAGAGTCGTTCCCATCGCCCTGGGTCCCCCGCAGCCCCACGGCGCCCCACTGTGCGAGCGAGACGGCAAGGCGCGGCTGCAGCGTGGCCAGGCGGCTCTGAAGTCACGTGGCGCGGCTCCATAGGACCTTCCCTGCGCCGCCACCGAAGCGAATTAACGAATTTATAGAGATTTCCCATCTTATCAAAGTAGAAATTCAGTCTTGTCACGAGTCAGTGTACACCCATTTCCGTAGTGAGGTACCCCTCGGCCAGAAGGCCGGTGGAGGCGGCCAAAAATCTACACGGTTTTCGAGCTCAAGAGAGACTTGCACCGAACGTGTGACCAATGGATTCCTCGCTCGGAGAGCGTTAGAGTATTGCATAGCGACTCAGGAGCTCCGAACGCGTCTAGAGTTTTGGCCGCCTGCACCGGTCTTCCGGCCCACTGTGCGGCCGGCCCATCACACCGACGCCTGTTCGGAGGCTGACAGCGACCGCCAACGCCGCCGCGCCGCTGGACAAGGATGGACTGGAACAGGAGCGACCAAGATAAACGGCGCTAAAAATAACATAACGCTGGTCGGCCGCGTGGCTTTGACGTCATGGCGACGCGACGCCGGATGGCGCGAACACACACACACACACACACATCCAGGCTGCGCTTCCGCAGAGCGCGGGGCGGCGCGGTCCGGCTGTGGTCGGGGCCACACAGAATAAAAAGGGCAGCGGAACGAACGGGGGGGGGGGGGGGAAGTCCCCGCGCGGTCCGCATCGGAAGAGCTGCCGTCTCTCTCTCGCGCCCAGTGGGACGGAGCGAAGAGGAAAGCACCGCTGCGGTGGACTGTAGCCACAACAAACGACGGACAGGTAAGAGGCAAACCGAGTGGGCAAGCCGCGCACGGCGGCGCATACACCCCCTCGCCTTGACGGGGCCCTTGCACAGTGGGCCAGAAGACTGGCGGACGCGGTCCTAATCCAGGACGTGTTTTGAGCTCCACAGTCGCAAGGACACGTACCGAACGCGTCTTCAAGTTTTGGCCACCGGCACCGGTCTTCTGGCCCACTGTGCCACACTGCGCTCACACGCAGGACGTACACAGCATAAGCATCGCAGCAGCGATCAGAGAGTGTCCGTCACTTGGGGAAGCGCATCTTAGCCATGGAGCGCCACACGTCGGCGGGTGAGAACCCATGGACGCCCCGAGGGGGCGACGCGACGCCGGCGATGCGCTGCCATTCCCCAGCAGCGGCACGTAGTGCACGTCGTGGTGCTCGGCGCCACCAAGGCCAGGCGGCCCCCTCTCCTTGCGGGCGAAAGGGGGGGGGGGAGCCGCGGCGCGACACGTGATTTTCGGCGACTTTGCCGAACGTCAACATTACCATAAACAGCCGTCGAGAAGAGTGTTTGCCGACTTCTTTTTCTGCGCGTTTTATTCTTCTTTGTGCGCGGCGCGCATTGCGGCCCATCAGCGGCGGTGTTAGTGCCTCACCGGGGGAAGGCCGCACAGTGGGCCACAAGACCGGCAAAGGCAGGCGGCCCAAACTCCAGACGCGTTTTGAGCTCCAGAGTCGCTGCCCAGGACTCGAACCGAACGTGCGACCCCACCAATGGATTCCTCGCTCGGAGAGCAAAACGCATCTAGACTTTTGGCCGCTGCGCCGGTCTTCTGGCCCACTATGGGCGGCCAGGCCCGTCACATCTCGTCTCCTCTGCGCAGCGCAGCACGGGGCGAAGTGTGCCTTTCGGCCTACCTTCAGGCGGCTGCCCAGGCCAAGGGGGTGTCCATTGTCCCCCCCCCCCTCTGGATCCGCGCCTGGCCGTCCAGGCCACGTCTCGTCACGTCCGTGTCCACGACGCGGTGCTCACATTAGCGCGGTGCCGTGCTTGTTTACGCGCCGCGACCACAGCGGCGGGGCTGGCGGGGGGCAGGAGGACGTCCTGTTGGTCATGAGGACGTCGCGGCCGAGCGTCACGTGGCGGCGGTGCTGCACACGTGGGCGAGGCCGGCGAGGGCACGTAGGCCGAGCAAACAGACACGGACGCCCCGCCGTCAGCGCGCTGGCCGCGCATATTGATTCGCCAAAACAATATCTGGCCGCGTGCCGGGCCGGGCCGAGCCCATGGAGTGCGTAGAGTACGTGAGAGACTGATTCCAGAAGACGTCGCTCTGCCTCTCTCGCACGTGTACGGGGCGCCCATGAGTGCGAGAGAGACAGCGACAACTCTCGGAATCAGTCTACGCAGCGGGATCGCGTGCCACACAGTGGGCCAGAAGACGGCGCAGGCGGCCCAAATTCTAGACGCGTTTCGAGCTCCGCAGTCGCTAGAAACGACTCGAACCAAACGTGACAGTTACACCACCTCGTTCGGAGAGCGATCTGGCCCACTGTGTGCCGCCTTCTAGATCACAGGTAGCAGAACACGCGGGGAATAGAGGGAAGGCCCTCGACAGGCCAGCAGGCTGGAGAGGCGGGGAACGGGGGGGAGGGAGGGAAGGAGCGGAAATGCGGAAGAGAAGGCGGCGCGACAGCCATGTGGTCTCCGAGAGGCGGACACACCCACCTCGGCCGCGCTGCGCCGCGCTGCGCTGCGACCCCATAAGCAGGCAGGCGCCGTCGCCACTCCGCGGCGACACCGACTGCTAGGCGTGCTGGGCATTTTACGAGCCTAGCGAATCAAATGGAGACACGCGGGTCGGCCGGACGACACCGAGGCGGAAGGAACGCCACTCACAGAAACCTGTGGCCGACTCGCCGGACAACTTATCGGGCACACACACGAGAAAAACATTAACGCTAACGCAGACGATACCGATGGGAATGCTAATTTTAATGTATGGCGATTCACGATTAACACGCGCATGGTTTATAACACGAAAATGTGTGTGTGTGTGTGTTTGAGAGAGAGAGAGAGAGAGAGAGAGAGAGAGAGAGAGAGAGAGAGAGAGAGAGAGAGAGAGAGAGAGAGAGAGAGAGAGAGAGAGAGAGAGAGAGAGAGAGAGAGAGAGAGAGAGAGAGAGAGCAGGGGCCGCGTAAGGCCACGGCGCCGGCCAAAAACGAACACGGATGTCAACGGCCGACCGAGCATCACGCGGACTGCGCGGACTGGCGGCACGACCAGGGTCCGCCCAGTCCAGGTGATCGAGCGGCCCTAGCGGCCCAAGCACCAGGACGACGCGGTCCAGGACCCGTCGACGGGAAATTGGCCTCGTGTCTTTCGGGGGGTCCGCCCTGTCCGCCCACACCGCACCGCGCCCCAGCCAAACTAGTTGGTGCCGCCGCCACGCCGCCACCCAGGCGGGCTGCGCGGGCTGCGCGGGCTGCGCGGGCTGCGCGGGCTGCACGCCGAGCCCGCGATGAGAGGGACGGCACGGACGAGGCTGTTCGGGAGGATCAGCCGGCGGCGTGGGCAGCCAGGCCGCTTGATGGACAGACGTAATGGAAGCGATCAGATCCGGAGCGCGGAGCACCGCGGCCAGGAGGAACGCCGGGAGGGAACGCCGGGAGGGAACGCCCAGCGCCCAGTGGGCCAGAAGACCGGCGAAGGTGGCCAAAACCCCAGACGCGTTTTGCGCTACATGGGACTCGCACCGAACGTGTGAGCCCCACCAATGGATTGCTCGTTCGGAGAGAAATTCACAGGTGGGGGTCACGCGTTCGGTTCGAGTCCCATAATGTAGTCACTCTGGAGCTCAAAGCGCGTCCGGAGTTTTGGCCGGCGGCACCGGTCTTCCGGCCCACTGTGCGGCACTACACGGCCGGGCGGTGCCGGGCGGGGCTGATCGGCGCGTCTCCGTGCCGCCACGCCTTGCCTTCCGCGCCGCGGCTGGAGCCTCCAGCCTCCCCCTCCAGCACGCTGGAGCGCCGGGGAAACTAAGGCAGTGGTGGCCGCGGCAGGAAAACGCGTCTATATAAGGCGGGTGGCGGCGGCGGGGCGGCGGGTGGGGGGCCGGCCGCCGCGAGGTGCAGCAGTGAGCAGTGACCTTGACACGACAGATAACTCGGCCGCGCACAATCTGAGGGAGCACATCGAGGAGCGCGGCCTAAGCACAGCACCTCGTCCGCGCGGAAGATAAAGGCACTGCGCCCTGCGCCTGGCGAGAGCGACCGCAGAGGGACATCCATCATGGCCTCCAGCGAGCCGCCTTGAGGCAGGCAAAACACTTTGAACCTGTAACAAGGCGAAAGGTGCTACCCTCCCTTTTTCCGGTCGGCCCTGGATTCGCCGCTGGGCGACAGGGCCGGGCAGCACCTTCCCGACGACGCCACTCGGCGATGCAAACAGCAGCACCCCGTCAACACGGCCTCTCATTTCGTTGCAAAGCGCCCCCACTGCTGCTTACCAGACCTAACCAGCCTAACCTTTCTGGCCGGGCCGTTGCTGCCGTTTGCTCAAGCCTGCTCCATGCCGCCGCACAGTGGGCTAGAAGACAGGTGGAGGCGGTCGACATCCCGCACGCGTTTTGAGCTCCAGAGTCGCTAAATGGGACTCGAACCGAACGTGCGACCCCACCGATGGATTGCTCTTCGAACGAGGAATCCATTGGAGGGGTCGCACACGTTAAACTCGAAATCTATTTAGCGACTTGGATCTCACAATGCGTTTAGGGTTCTCGCCGCCTGCGCCGATCTTCTGGCCCCGGCCAGGTTCAGCCCGTTCGGCCGTCCTGGCGCCGCGGCCTTGGTCCGGCTGAGGCGGCGAGGCTCTACTGCAGGCGGGGCAACGACTCCATGTGTCCATGCCATGCCATACCGGCCGGGGAGCCAGTCAGGGCTGCCTGCTTGGCTGCCTGCCTGCCTGCCCGCGCAGATTGCATCGCCATATCGTAAGGAACGCGCGCATAAAACGATCAGTTAAAATGTTAATTGTTGATTAATTAAAAAAATATACGACAGGAGAGAAAAAAAGGGGGGAAAAACCGTCCAGTTCGCCACAACGGGATCCTAGGCAGGCAGGGTCCTCTTGGGCTTGGCCGCGCTGTCCCACCGCCCTCCAGGACTCCATGGAGTGCGCCTCCAGGATGACCATCAATGGGACGGTCCGCGTGAATCAGAGTGACTCACGGCCGCGTCTCGCTGACACACTCCGGGCGACACGACGGCCATTCCGCGAACACGCCGCCGGATTCCTCGCCTCAGCGACCAGCACCGAGTAGTACGCAATCCTAGGCCACAGTGGGCGAGAAGACCAGCCGGCAAAACTCCTACAAGCGTTTCAAGCTCCAAAGTTGCTATATGAACTCGGACCGAACTCCTGACCCCAACGAGGAATCCATTGGTGGGGTCATACGTTCAATTCGAGGGCCATTTAGCGAACCTGAAGCTAAAGCGCGTCGAGAGTTTTGGCCGCGCCGGTCTTCTGTCCCACTGTGCAGGCTGCATGCACACACGCACGCCGCGCAGCAAGAGCGGCATAGCCGAGCCACTCCGATCGCATCTTTCGCGGAAAAAGTCACGGGCACCATGTCCAGAGGTCTGCAGTGGGTAGTCCACTCGGTTCCCGCGGTCCCTATTGTGAGAGAGACGGCATGATTCGGTTCCGTCGCTGAGCGTCACGAGGCGACTTGGCAGTGCGGCTTCGAATCCCGGCAGAAGCAATCATTTTTTTCAGTGTAAATGTCTGTTTGTAACCGCGCAAAAGCAAGCACTTGTTCCATACAGACGGCCGATCAATCTAGCGGCTGCCACATTAAAAATATCCCTGAAACAAAAAATGATGGCAGTGCCGGGACTCGAACATGGTCAACAGTTCTTGTAGATCCAATGGCTACGAAGCCAACAGTTCGGATCGGTTCCAAGTGGCTTTGGTCGAGGAAGCTATCAGTTCCGAGCAGAACCACCCATTGCAGAACACTGGTGCCGGTGTCGCGCCACTGCACGCTGAGTGACGCAACGGGCCGACGGCCGCACAATTCGTAAGCCTCTCGCAACGGCGGCCTGTCGTGTGGGCCTCGCAGTGGGCCAGCCCGGGCCAGCCAGCCCCTTGGCCCGGCTTCCTGTTCTGGCGAAAACGCGAAAACCGGGCCGGGAGTCGAACCCACGCCACCCAGCGACGCATACGTAGTGCGCCCGAAGACCGGCGCAGCAGGCGGCTTAAACTCTGGACGCGTTTTGAGCTGCAGAGTCGCCACACAGGACTCGAACCGAACGTATGACCCCACCAATAGATTTCTCGTTCGAAGAGCAATCCTTTGGTGGGGTCGCACGTTCGGTTCGAGTCCCATTTAGCGACTCTGGAGCGCAAAACGCGTCCGGGATTGTGACCGCCTCTACCAGCGTGACGGCACGGGTGTCTCTACGTACGACTGGCTGGTCCCCCACCTGGGCCGCGGGGTGCACCGCCTCCGCAGCGAGCCGGCGCGCCACCGCAGGCTGCGCCACAGGGCCTCCATCGACATGGCGGCCGCGGGGCGCGCTGTCCACTGCCGCGCCGTCCATCGTTCGGCAGACAGGCCTCGCCGCCAGACGTGCTCGATAACGCGCCCAGCCTGACTCACGCAGCAAGGGGCGGGCTTAAGCCTCGGGGCGCGGCGCCGCACAGTGGGCCGGTGGGCACTCCGAGCCGCGGCGGCACCGGCCCGTCGCGGTGCTCATCCTGGAGCCGCATGCGAAAACGGACGGCCACTGGGCACTCCACGCGACGGCGTCAACAAACAGTCTAACAGCCGCACTCGACTTTACGGCTCTGGCGCGGCAGCGCGGCGCTGGAGGCGGCCCGCGGACCGCCACACATGACGCATGCACCGCCAGTGGAAAACTTCGGCGCCGTTACCCGTCCGCCCGGACCTCCCCGAACCGTCCCGGCGGGGACGGCGCGCCGGAGCAGGCACACTCGGGGCGAAGTGAGTAGCCCCCACGGAAAACCCGAGAGGGACCACGCCGACCATCGAACCATCCAACCCGGCCACCCTGGGTTCGTCATCGCTTCCGGGCGGAAGCGGCAGAAGACGGCATCCCCGCCCCGCCCCGCTGCCATGCCGCGCGCGTGGGCGTGGGCGTTGCACGCACAGCGCCGCGTCACCCCACCAGTCACGAGAAGAAAGGGGAGTCGGCCTGCGTCATTTGTTCTGCACACGAACACACGAACACACGCGCGCACACACACACACGCAAAAAAGAGGCGAATGCAGACAAAGAAGTTTCCCGCGTCATCAGCACTCCAGCACCGCACCCCGGTCTGGAGTCCCCCCTCCCCTTTTGTCTCCGTGTTTCCAGTGGCGCGGCCTGCCGAATCACAGGCGGGACAGACAGACCGGCGGTGCGGTGCGTTGGCGCGGCGTTTGCTGAAACTAGGTGACAGTTGTCATCGCCCTCCCCCCACCTCCCCTCCAGCAAACTATCCGTCGCGCTGCGTGCGCCCGTGACAGCCGCCCACTTGCTCTTGGCAGAAAACGTTCTTGGCGCCAAAAATGCCCTGCACTCAAAAACGCAAACCGCACACACAGTAACACACACGCACAACAACAACAACCACCACCAACAACAACAACACACAGCAAACTTTAATCAGCGACCAGCCGCGGCGCGTGCGCTCCACTCCACATTTAAATTGGCGACTCGCTCTGCAAAGCCCACGCCGTGCCGCTGCCCTGGGCGGCCGGGCCTGGGCCGGGCGGCGCACAGTGGGCCGGCGAGGCACCGATTGAGCCATTGCCGTGTTTGAGCCAACTCTCACAACGTCGCGCGACGATATCGGAGAGGGCGGAATTGAAAATGCCGAGAAAAGTGTACAGTGCAGAGTCAAGACAATTGAAGGATGGAGATGGAGAGCGAACGTCGAACGCAGCACGCCGCCGACGTCACACGCGGTGCCGGCACACGCACGCTGCCACGTCTGGCCCACTGTGCACCGCGCTTCCGCGCCGCGGATCGCCAATCGCTCCACTTTTTCAGCGCCTCTTCTTCCTTCGCCACGACGCCGCGGCCGGAGGGCAGGATGACACCTCGCCGGCCAGACGCGCAGTGTGACGTCACGCCGAGGGGCGTGACGGCGTGACGCACTCCCCGGCGCAGGCCGGCCGCTCAGTGGGTCAGAAGACTGTTGAGGCGACCAAAATTCTAGACGCGTTTTGAGACCCACAGTCGCTAAATGAGACTCAAATCGAACGTGTGACCCCACCTATGGATTGCTCTCCAGACGAGGAATCCATGGGTGGGGTCATACGTTCGATTCGAGTCCCACTTAGCGACTCCACAGCTGAAAACGTGTCCGGGATTTTGGCCGCCTCAACGGTCTTCTGACCCACTGAGCGGCCGGCTGCAGAGCTGCGTCGCTGCAGTGTGGCTTCTCTCTCGCACCCCTTCGGGGCGCCCACGGAGTGCGAGAGAGACAGCGACGAGACCTGCAGGCTGGCCGGGCTGGCCCCGCCAATGGGACGCCCAGACACCCACAGCCCCGCGCACGCCAACACGCACGCGGCGGCGCGGCGGCCCGACGGCCCGGGCAGGCCACGCGACGGCTCGCCTACGACACACGCAGCAGGCCTGCTTGACCTGCCCGGAGATGACAAAAGAGAAAGGTGAGAGAGCCGCGGCCGAGGACAAAATGAAAAGAAACACGATTTTGCAGCAGCGAGCGGCTGTGGGCCCGGATGCGGCACCGCGGCGAGGTGCACGGCGTCGCCGCACTCTCAGCCTGCCAGTGACTTTATTGTCAGTAACCAGGTACTATTGTCAACAACAATCATATTTAGTATTTTCTTCTTAGGTACGTACAATTTACTTCATGCAATTATTTAGGAAAAATGTTTAGTCAATAAGTACTAACAAATATGTAAATAATTATGACAAAAGCGAAAAGTACGTATTATTGTTGCACAAATTACTGGAGGTGCTACTAACAAAATGTAAATACCATGTACTAACAGTCAATTTCGAGTGTGAGAGTGCGCCCACCTCATTTCCCCGTAAGACCGCAGCCCGGGCCATGCTAGGCCGACACACCGCGGGCCGGCCGCCGACTCGCCGATCAGCTGAGCGCGCTGTCTCCGGTGCTCCCTGACGGACAGCTGTGAGCGTGACAGAGACAGAGCGACCCCTCGGCCGCGGACCGTTGCCATGGAGAAGCAGCCCGCGGCCTGTCGCACCTCTACGGGCCGCCCCATGGGTGCGAGAGAGACAGAGCGACGGCTCTTGGAATCAGTCAGCAGGCAAAGCGGTGTGCGCTGCGGCGGCGCGGTGGAACGCTCGAAGGGCCCACTCCGCGGGCCGCCGAGCTGAGCCAGCCAGCGGGCTGGGCGACGACGGGCAGCCCGGCAAGCAGGCCGACGGGGCGGCACGCCCGGCCACGCGCCCACGCCCGCGGCAATGGGGAATGGGACTCAAACCAAACGAGTGACCCTACCACTGGATTGCTCTTCGAACGACGAATCCGTAGGTGGGGTCACACGTTCGGTTCGAGTCTCATTTAGTGACTCTGGAGCTCGAGACCCGTCTGGACGTCTGGCCGCCTGCGGCCCACTGTGTGGCGAGTCGGTCACTGCGCCGCGGCGACCAAATGGCTCCAGTCACCTCGGCCAGCTTCTTTGAGATCCCCGAGGTTCGTGCGCGGTCCAGTCCGGTTCGCGGAAAGAGAGCTAGTCGCCGCGGAGGCTCCACTCGGACGGAGAGGCCGCGGTAACGAGTGGTCATCTAATTGGGCGGGGCGGGGCGGGGCGGGGCCACCAGGACCAAAACATTCCACGGACTGGCTCGTCATCTCGTCAGCAGCCGGCTGATTTTCCACACACCGCCGTCATCATTCCTCTCTCTCTCTCTCTCTCTCTCTCTCTCTCTCTCTCTCTCTCTCTCTCTCTCTCTCTCTCTCTCTCTCTCTCTCTCTCTCTCTCTCTCTCTCTCTCTCTCTCTCTCTCTCTCGAGCGGCGACATCCCGCGTGCGAGAGAGACAGACGCTGTCCGGCCGCGTCGTGGACTCCAGCGGGGCCGAGTGGGACAATTAATAAACAATGCCGGTTAACGAGCAAATCGACCGCGAGCATGCAGTGCTCGTGTGCCGGACTTCTGGACCGCGTCCAGCCGGGCCATTCAGGAGATGATCGGCTCTGTCTCTCTCGCATCCTCACGGAGAGGCCCACGGGTGCGAGAGAGGCAGAGCGACGGTACGACTCTTCTGGACCGCATCCAGCAGCTCTACGCCGTGCAGCCGGCCGCGCGACGTGAGTCAGAGCGTCACACCGCGACCCGTTCCAGGAAGCACCCGGTGCACCTCGTGCCAAATGGACGATGGCCGGGAAGCGAGCCGCGCCCCGCCCCGCGCCCCGCCCCGCGCCCCGCCCCGCGCCCCGCCCCGCGCCCCGCCCCGCGCCCCGCCCCGCGCCCCGCCCCGCGCCCCGCCCAGCGCACCTGTCTCCTATGCTAATGCGCGGCGCACTCACTCACACTCACACTCACACTCACACTCACACACACACACACACACACACACAAACACAGGTCAAACTCAGGCGTACATCGGCGCTTCATTCAAGCATGAAGCGGCACTTGCAGACCTTACGCCCTTCTTGAAGCGCATCACGACTCTCCCAGGCATAACCTCCCATCCCCCGTGCGTTGACATAGGAGCGCGCGAGCTCTCGTACGCCTCAAGAAGGGCGTGCGGGCGGTACACTGTGCGCACTGACACTCACACCGGCTGGGTCACCGCCACGACACGCGCGCTGCGCCACTCACTTGAAGAACGTGAGGACCTTGCCCAGGTCCCGGAAGGCCTCCCTGGCCGAGCCGAGGACGATCCTGGCGCTGGGCAGGGCGAGGCCGTGGTGCAGGCCGTGGAGGCCGTGCGCCAGGCCGTGGGCCAGGCCCTGCAGGCCCTGCAGGCTGCGCCGCCGCCTGGCCCGGCCCCTCCCCCGCCCGGCCGCGCGCCCCTCGTCCGGAGACATGGGCTGCTGGGCTGTCAGTGGCGCGGCATGCCGCCAAGCGGAGCGCAAGCAAGCAGGCGCGTCAAGCAAAGCCTGCCTACCCTCAGACGGCGAGAGAGAGGAACCCTCCGGCAGCGCGGTGGCGGACGGCGAGGCGACGCAGCGGACGGCACGGAGGCAGCGCGGCGGACGACGCGGCAGACGACGCGGCAGACGACGCGGCAGACGACGCGGCACCGAGCGCTGGCCAGACACGACTGGGGAGCGGCCCGCCGTGGTGCTGCGCCGTGGGGGCCGCCGCCTTGCCGCCTTGCCGCCCGCCTCGCCGGACGCGGCTCCGGCCTGGCTGGGGCCTCGTGGAGGGGGCAGGGGGCCGCCCGCCGCCCCTCCCCGTCAATTAATCGCAACCAAGTCGCGCCACCCACTCGCGGGAGGGTCTTAAATGGATTCGCAGACGTTCACGACGACGTCGCGACGCGCGCTGCCAACCAGAACGCTGCGCACATCGCCTCGCCCAGCAGATGAGTCCCGACACGCAAGGCGCGAAGCCTGTCGCGGCGCCCCCGTCACCCGTCGGGTAGGCAATCCCGCAGGACGAGGGTGTGCGCTAGTTGCCTACCGCCACGGCGGCCTCGGCCCCCGTCACCCGTCGGGTAGGCAATCCCGCAGGACGAGGGTGTGCGCTCGTTGCCTACAGCCACGGCGATCCGGCCCTGGCGTGCGATGAGCCCTGCGGTGCAGCAACGCTCCCACCACGGTGCGCCTGGCTGGATCTGGACCCGCAGGGGAGGGGAGGGGAGGGCGTATCCTCCGCATTCCTCCAGTGACGTGCAGCGTGCGTCAGCTCGGCCGCCACCCTTCCTGCCACCCTCGGCCGGCCTGGTCGGCTCCCGCTGCACCGCGCCGTCCTTCGAATCAGCGCGCCGCGCCGCCACTGCCCAGCCCCACAGTGGGCCGGAAGACCGGCCAAAGCGGTCAAAATCCCCGACGCGTTCTCAGCTCCAGAGTCGATAAATGGAACTGGAACCGAACGCGTGACCCCTCGTTCGAAGAGCAAGCCATAAAGGGGGTCACACGAGTCCCGTTCAGCGACTCTGGAGCTCAAAAAGCGTCTAGAGTTTCGGCCGCCCTAGCCGGCTTTCTGGCCCACTGTGCCCCCTGGCACTCTGCAGCTCCTTAGGTACATTCTGCGAACGTACGTACGTAGACACACACGCACGCACGCGCACACACACACACACACAGCGAGAGAGAGAGAGAGAGAGAGAGAGAGAGAGAGAGAGAGAGAGAGAGAGAGAGAGAGAGAGAGAGAGAGAGAGAGAGAGAGAGAGAGAGAGAGGGGGGGGGAGGAGGGAGAGGGGGAGGAGGAGGGAGGGAAACACACGCACACACGGCCGCATACTATGCGCCACGCGACAGCCGGAAGACCTTGGGGCGCTCACTGGGCAGCGCATCGCCCGGCTGGCAGGGCCTGCTGCTGCTGCTGTGCTGCCCGTGTTTGTTGTTTTTCTCCGCCTTCCTCGGAACTGCCGCTGCGAATCGCTGCGAATAACGGAAGCAGCGCTCGTCAGCGCGCTGCTCAGGCTGCTTAGGCAGGCGGCGGCACAGCGAGTCACCGTGCATAACAAAGGAGCGGCGGCGCGGCGCATATCTTGACACCATCTGCGGGCACGTGCGCGCGCACACACAGACACAGACTGACACAAACACACACACACTTGCTCACTCACTCACACAGACGCGGCGGCCGCGGTCCTTCGCCGTGCCCTACATCAAGCGGATGCACAGCGGTCCGCGCATCAAAGCGAAGCGAAGTGCGGCGCACGTACACGCCGGCGGTCCAAGGGCGTCCCGCTCCGCTAATCAGAACGGTGTGCGTGGGCGGGCGGGAGTGTGTGTGTGTGTGTTTTGAACGTGAGTGTGTGTGTGTGATTCGGCACGTGGCGAGGCACACACACACGGGCTAGAGCGCAGCGCGGCAGGGGGCGCACAGTGGGCAGGCCAGCCAGTGGCAGCAGCGTAGGCGGCAGGAGACTGATTCCAAGGAGCCTCTCTCACACTCAAAAATAAAATGAAAATGCGGCGTTGCGAACAGGTGCGAGAGAGACGCTTGGGATCGGTCTGCAGGCTGGCCCAGGCTGACCCCGGGGCGACGGCTCCACGACGAGGGAGAGTGGGCCGGCCGGGGGCGGCGGGGGCGGCGGGTCGCTGACGGCGACGCGTCGCTGACGGCGGTCTGGAGAGTGCCGCGGCGTGCCGAGGAGCGGAAGTAACGAAATCGGTGCGGAGGGCTGGCCGTCAGCCAAGCGGACCTCCAGACTACCCCGCCCCGCCGCGCCCCGCCGCGCCCCGCCGCGCCCCGCCCCGCCTCGCCTCGCACGTCCCCAGGCCCTCGCCGCCTCGTCACAGAGAAACCGCCACACACTGCGCGGGGAAACCGGCGAGTGAGGAGCAGTGGAGTGGGCTCACTGTAAACCCGAACGTGGTCTAGACCACACCACTGGTGCGGTCAAAGGAGTGCCCTTTTAGACCGCATCAGTTGGTGTGGTCTAGACCACGTTTAGAGTGCTCTGGTGTGGTCTAGACCACGTTTGGGGGTGCAATGCAATGCAATGACCACACCAACTGATGCGGGCAAAATGGCACTCATTTGACCGCATCAGTTGGCGTGGTCTAGACCACGTTTGCTTTTTCAGTGCTGCAGCGTTCGACCGCGGCTATACTGTAACGCTCCCGACGCCGTTAGCTCACAACGGTTTCGGCGATGCGCGAAGCCAAAGGCGCGTTATTGCGGCAGCGCGTACTGCATGGCCACGGCCGGCGGCGGAGCGTGGCGGCGGCCGTCACCTCGTGGGGCGCGGGGCGTCGCGGCGGCCGTCACCTCGTGGGGCGCGGGGCGTCGCGGCGGCCGTCACCTCGTGGGGCGCGGGGCGTCGCGGCGGCCGTCACCTCGTGGGGCGCGGGGCGTCGCGGCGGCCGTCACCTCGTGGGGCGCGGGGCGTCGCGGCGGGCCTGGCGACGCAGGAACACTCTGGCGTGTTTCCGGGGCGGACCGGGGGCAATGGGACGAGGCGCGGCGGAGCCCCGCGTAACACCGCCCCCAACGACGACACGCGTGCCCCTCCCCTTCCCCCAACCCCGCGGGGAAAAAACCCAGACGGAAACTTTAACGCGCGGGGTATCGCCGCGGGGAGTGCGGGGGCATTCACACGCAGTGCACTACACTGGCCGTGGCTCTTCGATGGAAAAAAAGCTAGCTGATTTAACAATCGTCTGCTAAAAAGAGCTGACTCCGTCAATACCCCGCGCACTCAGGGCCCCACATCGGGCGAGGCGGGGCGGCCGTGGGAGGCGATGCATCTCCCCTACACTGCCACGCGGAAAAAACTCACCTCTCCGAGAAAAAAAAATGGAACCGCAGCTGGGAGCGCTGTGAGGAAAATTTGACTTACCGCTCCGTGGTGGGGTCGGCCGAGTTGAGGGGGTACTTGAGCTCGATCACGTCGCCGTTCTTCTCGCGGAGGTGGTTCTCCATGTGGTACTGCACGAGCTCGGACAGGGTGGCGAACTTCTCGCCGCCGTACAGGTCGTAGAAGTCGCCAGTGTTCTGGATCTTGATGTGCGTCACGTCGCCGTTCCGCCTGCAGGCAGTCAGGCAGGCAGTCAGGCAGGCAGCACAGTGGGCCAGAAGACTGGGGGAGGCAGTCAAAATCCCGCTCCAGAGTCACTAAATGGGACTAGCACCGACAGTGTGACCCCACCATTGGATTGCCCTCCGAACGAGAAATCCATTGGTGGGATCACACGTTCGGTCCCATCTAGCGACTGTGCAGCTCATAACGCGTCCGGTCTTGGCCGCCTCCCCCCAGTCTTCTGGCCCACTGTGGGCAGTCTCGCAAATAGGGTAACTCGAGACAAAGCGGCAGGGTGACCGCAGCGAGGCGCGGCGAGCATAGAGGCGAGCGGGAAATTCGAGCCCGCCGCCGCCAGCTGCGTCTCTGTCTCTCTCGCACTCGCGGGGCGTGCCGCGGGGTGCGAGGGAGACAGAGAGCAGCGCCGCAACTAGGTCAGCCTCAGCCTCGGCGCTATCGCCGCCTAAAACAAACAAACCAACGGAGCCAAAAGTCAAGTTTAAATATCCAGACCTGACGGAGAGCGTGAAGTCCCCCGCCGTGGACCGGCTCGGCCTGGCCAGGAACGAGCCGTCGCGGCCGCGCTCCATGAGCAGCACCTCGGCGTCCACGCCGCTGATGTTGGGGTGGAACCATCTGCAACAACAACAAGCACGCACTCTCAGAACCTCAGGCCGCCCTCGGAAACAGCGCAGAGAGGCGTTTCTACGCTCTGTCTCTCTCGCACTCATGGCACGTCCCGCGCGGGTGCGAGAGAGACGGAGTGGCATCAGTGACATCAGTGGCGCGGCCGAACTGTAGGGCAACCCCAGCACCGCGAGCGGGGGATTACCTGCGGGCCGGGGGTGTGCCGGGTGTTTGGGGTGCTTTCCCTCAAAGGTTACTTTGCTGCAGTGTTTTTCCCAGGGTGGGCCGGCCGGGCCGGCACTCGGGCCGCTCGTTCGACGACCCCGCGGCGAGACGCAGCGAGACGCGGCGCAGGCAGGGGAGTGTGGGCCGCGGGGCGGGGCGGGGCGGGGCGGCCGAGTGATGGACGCGACAGCGCAATGAGGGGAGAATGACGACGGCAAGTCACTGAGAGGGCGCGAGGCAAAGGACCCCGCGGACCAGCAGCCTGCTCACTCCGATTTCGTCGCTCTGTCTCTCTCGCACTGCTGGGGCGAGCCGTGCGGGTGCGAGAGAGACAGAGCGCCGAGAGAATCGGTGTGCCGATCGCCACACCGCCGCGCACGCGGCACGCAGGTGTCGCGTGGCGCGGCGGGGCGCGTGGGTGGACAAGGCACGCCAAGGTCTCGGTCAGCTGCCCATCCCGGCGCCCGGCCCGGACCAGCCACCTCATTCCCAAGGATCGCCTCATCGTCGCACAGTGGGCCAGAAGACCGGCGCAGGCGGCCAAACTTCTAGACGCGTTTTGAGCTCCAGAGTCGCTGAATTGGACTCGAATCGAACGTGTGACTCGGAGCAATTCATTGGTCGGGGTAGCACGTTCAGTTCGAGTCCCATTTAACGACTCTGGGGCTCAAAACGCGACGAAGCGATCCGTCGGAATCATTCTGCAGGCGGAGAGGACGATACAGAAGGACACGACCGGCCTCCCCGCGCCGCGCCCTCCTCGCTGACGACGGCCCGACGGACAGCACGGCCCACGCCCTCACCTACACCCGGGGGGGGCAGGCCGGCCGGCTGGACCAAACCGGCTGCGAGCCGCCAGGGGTCACCCCGCGCCGCGACGCATCGACGGCTGTGCGCGTGGTGCGCGTGTGTGTGTGTAGTTGGGAGGTGGAGGGGGAAGTACAGTGGGCCGACACGGCATACCGTCCATCATTTCGCTCGCGCCATTTGTTCTTCCATTTATCACTGTGTGTGTGTGTGTGTGAGAGGCGACCACATAGTCTCGCCTCCGCGGCCAAGTCCCCCCCCCCCCTCTTCCTCGTCCAGATTTCCGTCGCGTCAATTCAGCATGGTGACTCGCGTTGCTACACTTCGCGCTGCTGAGCCGCAGACGCACGGCCAGAAGGGCGGCAACTCAATCAGGGAAGGGCACTGGCTGCCTGCAGTCCGGCCCACTGGGTCAACGGCCCTGCCGCCCCGCCACCCGCACATCACGTGGCCCGGGCGGCGCGCCGTGGCTTGGCACCGTGGCCTCCGGAGCCAAACAACAGCCGCCCACGCCCTCCTGGTCCCTGCCGGTCCCTGCCCTCGCCACCTCGTCCAGCAGCAGACTGTCTCTCTCGCACCTGTACGGGGCGTCCAATGGGTGCGAGAGAGACAGGGCGACGACACTGACTCTCGGACTGCGTCACTGCGTCACCTGGCGGCCCTGGCCGGCCGGCCCGTCATCGAGCTGCGTCTCACCAGTCTCACGCCCCCCGCGGCAGAAGACCAACAATTCTGCACAGCCCAAAAAACATTTTATGATTTCACTCCCGTTTTGAGTGAAAAAACTGACGAGACAACCTCCAGAGCGCTTGAGAGAAGCATGGTTAGCTTGATGGTGCGCGAGCCGCACCACGTCCTTTCTGCATCGCCGGGAATGCGGCAAAGACAGAGCAGAGCAGGGACGCCACCGCGGCGTGGCGCACCGCACGCGGACAGCGCCAACGGACTGCCGAGAAGTGAATGTCAAATGTTGTGGCTCCGCGACGCGGCGATGCAGACGAGGACGGGGCGGTGCACCGGACGGCCCCGCAGCGCCGCGCAGTGCCGGCAGCAGCGGCAGTCGCGCGACGATTCGCTGTTCGTCCGACTGGAGCGGAAACGGCTCGTCCCAAGGGCGACTACATCCGCCCCCCCCCCCTCCCCCTTTCCATTTTCCTGAGTTCAGGTCGACGACTGAACCCGCTCGACTCCATAACAGGCCTTCAAACCAAACGCTTTTTCTTTTGCCAAAGCGCCCTCAGCGTGTAATTTCTTTTTGCGATGGAAATAACGAGGAAGGGGCCCGGGCTGCTGCCGATGTTGCGCTGTTCCAAGGCGGCCGTTGTGTGGCCTACCCGCCAGGCGGCTGGCGCGCACAGTGGGCCAGAAGACCGGCGCAGGCGGCCAAGCCTCTAGACGCGATTAGAGCTCCAGAGTCGCTTAACAGGAATCGAACCGAACATATGACCCTACCAATGGATTCCTCGTTCGGGGAGGTGGGGTTACACGATCGGTTCGAGTCCCATTTAGCGACTCTGGAGCTCAAAACGCGTCCGGGCTTTTGGCCGCCTTTCGGTCCTCTAGCCCACTGTGCGGCGCGCGACCAACCGGTCCGGTCCCCATCCCCACCCACATCAACCACATTGCCCGCTTGTATTTTTGGACTGCAACGAGGGGCCCGGCCGGCCCAGAGGGTCCTGCCCGAGGGTGCCCCGCTGCCCCCGACGCCCCCGCCGCCCCCGCCGCCCGCCTCGGCACAAGGCCGGCAAGGTCGCCCGGGCAGGCGCGGATCCAGGGGAAGGGTTAGGGGGGTATTTATCCCCCCCACCCCCCGTGTGTACCGAGGGGAAGGCAACATGCACTGATTTGTCCCTGAAAACAGACAGATAGGACAGCTTGACCCCTTTCCGTAGAAAAATCCCGGATCCGCGCCTGCGGCCAACCAGGAAGGGCTTACTGGAGTCCTGAAGTCTTGAGGGCTATAGGCCACCAAACGTGGTCGATTCCATTTGGTCCACATTCACATGAGGGACAACGGCACGCGGACACGCGCTGCCCGAAAGTTGCATCAAGCTATGGATGCTAACCCATTCTGACTCTGACTGGTTGTGACTCACTGTCAGAGTCAGAATGGGGTAGAATCCTTAGCTTGATACAGCTCTATTCCGCTTGTTATTCTGCCTGCTTGCTTTATAATTTATTAAAGAGAGAGAAAGGGGACAACTCACCCTCGAGCCCGTCGTCCTGTCGAACAGCCATACATGCTGGGTCCTGGAAATAGATGTTTAACAATTGTTTATCGGCTGAAATTCTATGTCGGACGGATTGATTCAGTTGCATATTGTTTCTTTTTTTTTTAAAAAAAAAAACCTTTGATGTAACTACTAAATTTTCATGAATTGTTGACTGCCCAGAGGCTGGCAGCAAGTTACCTTCAGGACTGTTCTGAGAAAGGTCTTGGATTTTGTGGTCCTCCCTCCCGCTCTCGAGGTGAGCCCTGCAAAAGCAACCACAGTGATAATCCCGCCGAAGACAAGCTACGACATGATGGCTATACTTTAGTCAAACCAGTCCAAAACTAGACCTCATGCAGAACATTAATCAAACAGTTGTTAAAGATAAACACTACATCAATACACTACAAGGATGTGAATACAAGTGACATGCGATGTGTATAACAAGATTCACATTTTAAAAATATGACAGTAAACTGAACGTTTGATTCAGGAATAAAATAGTTTTGAATTAGATCCCAACTAATCTAAAAAAAACAATGAAAATAATCATAAATGTAAAAAAAAGGTCAGAACCAGTCCTATTTCCCTTAGTTGCTCAAGATAAGGTGCTCGATCAACGACATCAGCCACAACCCTACCATAAGAAAAACAGACTTACTAGTAAATACTACAAACGACTTAGGGACAACCATCCTATTTACCTTTACTTTTGCCAAGGTACTCAATGGAAATTTCAGGAACACTTCCTGAAAATTACGAACAAAGCTTTCACCCATTTTTACAACACAGTAGAAAACATAACCTGCTTCATACAATTTCTTGGAGAAAGAAAAAGTAATTGAGATGCTGCTGTGTTGATTTCAATTAGATGCTATTCAAATTCACACTATTGAGGATAATAAACACTAATGCGATTCCACTTAAAGACCAAGTTTGGTAGTACATAGGGTCATGGATTTTGAACTAAACAAATGGGAAAAGGGGGAGTTGGGAGACGACGGTCGGAACAAACATTTGTCGCTTCGTAACCTTCAAATGTAGTTCGTGAAGCGAAAGAATCACAGTCAACAGTAACTCTCCACAGAAGATGGTGCGCACAAGTTACGTTCACATAGGAAAAGTATTAAATTTTAACAAGATAACCATATGAAGAAAACACGAAGATGGACAACAAGCGCACTTGGCTAGACACGTCTCACTTTCACCAAGGCGGGGCGTGGAATCCCATATTTGACTGAAAATTAACTGACCTCTTGTCAAGAAGTCCGTGGAGAATCTTCCGAATCATTCAAGCGGATGTTGATAGAAAATTCATAGAAAGACATCTCGTGACCGAACGCGAGCACACAAGCCTAGTTGCCATCCATTTTCCCTTGCCAGCCAACACGCAGGGCAGACACTCCACAGGGCGTCTGCTTCTGCTGCCGCCCGCCCTACCTCAACACCCGAGGGGAGGCGCGGCCCCCGCAGCCCCCGCGGCCCCGACCCAGCGAGGGAAGTGGCGCGGATACCATCAAATGAAGTAACAGCGCCCTCAAAAATTTTCAACAAAATCAAGAAAGGGCGGCTGTAAATATTTTCGAGAGAGTTTTGGGGCAATGTGACATAAATGTGACAGACGGAGATGGAGTCCTGCATTCAGCAGCATGCATTTTGAAGGGTACAATGAAGTGACAGGATCTTATCAAGACTCGTTCGAGAATTTTAAAATGAGTTACGTGAAGGGATATTATACTGCTCGATACTTTTTAAAATTATTAAACGGTATTAAGAGCCCTGAAATTTTCATACAACACTTTACACGGTTTTACAAGTTAATTTGTCATACTCAAGATACACAACCTAATAGTACTAAGTTAGTTAACTATCACTGTTATTACCTAGGTTAGATCGATTTTCGTACTCTTATAGATATTATTCGATAAATTTTATTTGGTCTAGAATTTCAATGTTGATCGCATACCCATAAGTTCGTCTGATGCTTCGAACTTTCTTTAACCGCGCAGTTGGCTATTCTGGCATCCTTTCATGCAAGTTCAAACTTGTCGCTTTGTTGTTGATGTTGTTGTTTGCTGGTGATGTGATGCACTGTTCAACTTTAGGGTTCATGTCTTTGCCGTCTGCGAAGCACAGCGATGTCGCAGCTCTACCAGCTGTTCTGTGAAGGGTTGCTGGACCGGGGGAGTGCCATCCTGTCTAGCACGTTCATGACCAGCACCCCGCTCGAGGAAGAGGAAGATGAAGCCGTACACAGTGGGCCCGGCCCCGCCGGCCCCGCCGCCAGCCCCAGCATAGCCCAGCTGCTGCGCCGGAACTCTGAATCCGATCATGAGGACCTTGGAGTGGAGAAGGACGCAGAGAAACAGACCCCGGAGTACTCGGTGCAAGGCCAGGTCGGGAGCGCCAGCGAAAGCCCGCCTGTGGACGACCCAGTTGGAGTGAATTCACCAGTTGCAGCTGTCGTGTCGCAAGGATTGCAAACCACCCCTGATGAAGCTGTGTCTAGTCAGAAGCAACAGGACAAGGACATTGCCTCTCAGCTTTCAAGACACTCTGTACAACACAATCCTAATGTTTCTCCCATAGACTTCGTTGATCGCATTATCGCTGCCAAAAGATGGGATGATGCTTTCGCCAGGAAACCAAAACGCATCGCCACATGCTCTCAATCGTCTGATGAATCATTAGTGCAGCATGACGAACCTGCGATAGAACACAGGAAGGTTAATGATGAATTATCTGACTCTAGTGAAACAGACTTTGAAGGCGCCTCAGAATATTACAGAAGTCGTCAGACTCAAAACTCTACTACTCAACAAAACTCATTGGGACAGAATAAGAATTTACCAAAGAAATGCAGTTTAAGCAGTAATGAAGAATCAAACATGCAACTGGTTATGGAATGCATTTCTTCAGAAAACTCATCACCCAATTGTTTGTTGAATCCAGAGTGCCAGAACTCTGTGACATCTGCAGCAAGATGTAGAGTTTACATTAGGTCAAAAGATGGGAAAGCCAAGTCAGCAAATCGTCAGCCAGATCCTTTGCCGAAAAATGATCATGAAGGTATATACGTGTCTTTTTTTTGTTTCTTTTGTCCTCTAATTTTATTTTATGTTCTAAACATGTTGGTCTTTTAATGGCACTGTTTTAATTGTAACTTTTCTCTGCCAGGAATCCAAATGAGGACTGCCAAGGTAGTTTTAAATGATATTCTCAATACTCAGCAAGCTGGCATTGCTACTGCAGATACCAACAATTCTAAGTCAATCACTGTCTTGAATGGTAAACCTTTTTCATGATTAAAGAAAACTAAAAATAGTCTCACCACGTCTATTTTTATGTTGAATGTTATACCTCTTTGATGCAATTTTGTGCTAACCACTCTTTTCCTTTTGTTAGGTGTTACAGCTTATGTCGAAGTGCGATCAGGACACGACAATAGGTCTATGGGCGTTCGGACCCAGTTAAGAAATCTAGGAGCAAAAGTTCTTGAAAAATTTAGCTCAGAGGTAAATTTTGAAAACAGTTGTTAAGATATTCATTAAGTGCTTTGCTTTTCTTTTTTGGGGCCGAGGGGGTGAGGAGTATTGGGTGGATCTCATTGTTTACAAAATTAACTGGGAGAGTTATTTGTCCTCAGATCACACATGTAGTATTCAATGAAGGAGCCCCAAGTACATTGCGTAAAGCGCGGAAACAAGGATGTCACCTTGTTTCAGTTCTTTGGATTGATGAATGTAAAAAGCTTGGAAGAATGGTCCCTGAAGCAGATCATCCACCGTTAGATTTGCATTTGTATGATGAGCCTGGTGCTTACCGAGTAAGTGATTTGATTTGTCATTGGTCGCTATGTTTATTGGTGGATTTATGGTTTTTGATTTGCACTTCTTACATAATTGCTTAATTTCTCAGAAAATGAAATCATTTCAACCTGATTTTGAAGAGGGTAAAGCTGAAGAAAGGCAGAAAAAGCAGCTTGAAAGACTTAAAGCAAGATCACAGAAAGCCACTTCATCCCAAGTAAGTTGGTTATTACATGTGACCATTCCACTTTCTACGACTGTAGAGAGATGAATTCTTAGATTAATCTATTTTTCCCTTCAAGCAGCCATCAAGCCAAAGCTCATCTTCGGGTGAGGAATCTTCTGATGACGTATCTGAGGAAACACAGTAAGTATGATTGAAAGAACACCTGCATTCTTTCTTATTAATAAAAAATTTGATGACTAATGAAAATTGATGCCTGTTCCTTTTTAGCCCAAAACTAAAGATTCCTGATGGTGTCGCGTTAAAAACCTTTAGCATTGTTCTGAAAAAAATTGACGCTATTGACTCTTCAGGAGTTTCTATTACTTCTGCTAAAAAGAAGAGAAAACTTCTACCACTGAGGCAACATCTTCCAGCTTCTTTATCTTTGGATTTTGATGACTTTGATCCAGCAGGTAACTATCAATCATCCATAAATAATGTGAACTGTAAAGCACTAGAATAATTACTTCTTCTTCTCCCTCCTTATATAGTGAGGGTACGACCTCCATTTCCGTACAGTCAGTCTTCTGCCTCACAAAAAAAGAGGAATGTTCCTCCAAGAAGGATTGTCAAATATCAGTCTTCCTCATCTCAAAATCTCCGCAGAAGATCTTCCTGTTTCGTTAGAGGAACACCTTGTTTATCTGGGTCCAAACCAAAGAAGGTTAAAGCTAAAATACCTACAATGGTTTGCACATTCATGCACCGAAGGTAACTTTTAGTAAGAAGTCTTCATTTTCGTTACTTTTTCTTCCTTTTTACGAAGTAAGCAACCTCAACCCTTCTTGCAGAGAGATTGATGTGGTGGCTGCTGTAATTAAGCAGCTGGGAGGCTGGATCTTGGAGCCCACAGTATCACCCAGGACCACTCACGTGGTGTGTGGGGACAGCAAAAGAACCATCAACCTTCTTAGAGGCATCGCACACGGATGCTGGATCATCCGGCAGGAATGGGTAAGAGTAATTGAAGAATCTACACCAAAGGTCAAAGTGAAGAAACAAAGTGAAGTACTGTTTGTTTCTGTTGTGCTCTTCCCAGGTGCTTAGATCTTTGGAGGCCGGGCACTGGTTAGATGAGGAGCCATTTGAGCTGACAGAGTTCCCAGCTGTCCAGGTACATATAAATGAAAAAATAGTATTTGTGCTTGTGATTTCTTCTTTTTTGTTTTTGAGCCTAGACAGTAATTTTGCATTTCCTCTTTTCAGCAATCTCGAATTGCTCGTGAGACTCTCGGGGCAGCTCCTGATATTTTTAGTTCTGCTGGATGCATTTACGTGAGTAAAGATAGTACTCCCCCTCATTTCGAGCTTGTAGATCTCCTTCAGCTTTGTGGAGGAAATGTTGTGAAGTCGGTTCGTCAAGCCAAAGTGATAATTGGCCCATATCTTAGGCCTATAGATGTGACTCATGTGAAAGAACAATGGGTTCTGGATTCAATTCAAGAAAACATGTTGCAACCAACAAGGAACTATCGTCTTTAAAATCTGACATCATCAGTCCTGATAATGCTGTGATATTTTGTTAGTTTAAGAGTAAGGGCTTATTTGATTCCTCTTTATTTATATTATTTAAGTGTGCACTGCCATGTAATAATAAATAAGAATAAGTGCACATATGAAGTACAAAGTATATGATTTAGTGAAGGTTTGGTAACCTTTCGGAAGATGCATTTACAATATATAAAGTAAGGGTTTTTTTTTTCTTTAATATAACCTTTATCTTGTAATAAAAGTTTATGAAATATTATCAGCTCTCAATTAACTTCCTATTGACTACCTATTACAATGTCATGTTTGACCTTGGTAAAGAAAGAAAATCATCTGTCAATGAATATATTACACTTACTGTCTCACGTTCAGCTCAATTTCACCAGAAGGGAAATCTAGAAAACACAATCACTTCTCTTCGGAAAATAAATAAAAATAGTAACAAAATCAGAAAGAAAGTAAAGCGAAGACCAGAATTAAATTGATTGGTGCCTGAGGACTAGCAGGATGTAATTAACGCATTTTATGTAACTCACAGAGGTTTGACTGAAACAACTTATATAACATGATGTTACGGGGCTCCAACAAGCAGTGTGATATATTGTTGTATTGTGTCATTAGAAGTGGACGTTTTGCCTTAGGTTCATGACAAAACAAACATTGAACTATTTTGGCACTTAATTTTTGGTTTGGTCCAGATTTGTTTCCATTTGTAGCTGACTTCATGGAGACTTCTTCATTAGCACTGGAGTACACTCTATTATTTAAAATACAGGTTGTATTAACATTGTCCTCATTTAGTTTGTGGGGTGGGCTTAAGGGCGCACCAAAGCGTCTCTCTAGTGAAGCATAAATTTCAGGGGGAGGAGAGTATGAAGGAGATGTGATTGTGTAGAGAGGGGAATAAGACGAATGTGCACAAGATGTTTCATCATCAGAAACTCTGTCATCGATGTCTGGAATAGTTGGGGGAGGAGTCAGAGGTTTTAATCCTATCAGGTCATCAACAGGGAGGACCTTAAATGCATTCCCTTCAGGCAGCAGGTCAGATGATATCCTTCTGTCTTGCAATTGGTTGAAATTATCATTTATCATCTGAAAACAGAATAGAAAGTGTCATTAAAAAAATCCCCTCTATTTCATCCCAAATCAGTTGCCCATGCAAACCTTGCCAGCCTTCCATGTTTGATCTGTGTTGAAATTTCCTGTGTCTTCTCTGATTAAAAGCTCTTGTGCTTTTGTAGGAGGTTGGTGGACCAGTTCCACAGGCTCAGACGATTTGATTTTATCTGGCCTTACCTACAAAAAATCCAAATCAGTTTTAGAACATACAATGCTGGCCAGAGATCCAACGCCTAAAAGTAATGCAGGTGGCTAAGGGATTTTTAAAAAAAGGAAGTGAACTGTACATGCTACCTAAAATAGTTGATACTCACATTTCCATTGTTCAGAACAGGATTGTTATCCAAAGGAAGTATTCTTTTTAATAATGCCTGACATCTATCTTCAAGTTCAGACCTACACAACATTCTCCAAAGTTTGTCTTGGCCATGAATATCAATAAAAACATCCCATCTAACATCAGATTCTAAGACACAAGAGATTTTGAAAAAAGTGAAATGCCCTCAACAATAAAGGAATAATAAAAAATCAAATAGGTAATAAACAGCTACAATACATTATACATTTACTAACCTGCTAGTAAGAACAGAGTCTCCAAGGCGCACCAACTTAAGAAAACAGTGATTTTATAATTTTTACGATTGGGGAAGTCCAGTAACATTTCAACATATTGTTTACATGTCCTGATTTGAATTCTCTCAAGAGGAGTCAGCTCCTGTACTGGTTAGATAAAGTTCTTTTTATTAAATAATTTTAGCATATGTTTACAAGACAGAAGCCTGAAGGGAATATAGTACCTATTTCTTTGGCGTGGAGCATAAAGTCATCCATATCAGGGAGATTGCATAAGGAGTCAAAAATCAGACGTGCAACCTGAACCTTGGTTTTCATTCTGTCACGAAATATTTTACAGGTCAGAATCTTCACCCCCATTCTTTGAATCTAAAAGAAGTACAAGAAGAAAATTTTGAAACTGATGTGTGAAAAGTAATACACATGCAGACTACAACTCCACATTTACCTTTTCAAATCTGTAAAAACACTTCATTGCATCTAAAACTGCTGATGCGGTAGGGGGAGGAGGTTCCAAATCTTCACATTGTTGGCTAAGACACACTAAGCACTTGAAAGCTTGTTCTTGAACAGCTAAGTCCAATTTCCATCTTAACATTAAATCAAGAACAACATGCTTCAAACAAAAACAAAAGTCAAAGCAATTAGAGTGATGGACTAATAAACTGGATTACTGATAGCATTTTACGGTGAAACACTAGTTCATAAAAAAGCTTCAGGTATTACCAAAATTTTGTTTCCGTGAGTATATTTTTTGGGTTCCACCAATTGGATAAAAATATCCTCCAGATACATTTCTGTATCTTTTGCAGACAATGAAGAACCATCCTCCCCTCTCTGAAGCAGGTTTTTCTGCAAAATTGAAAGGAAAGATAAATCAAAAATATACCAGAAGAACTAAAAAACTGTGGAATTCAGCAATAGCATTAGCACAGGGAAAAGACCATTTGGTACCTCTGTGGGTCTTCGTTGGAAGAGGCTTAATGAGTTTTCAGGCACTCTGGAGTAAACAAAGAAGAAATATAGGCATCAATCTGTGTTTAGTAGTGCACGGCAACCTAATGAGCTAAGGAAAATAACTAACTAAGAGTCATCAGTGGTAATAGTATACCGAGGGGAATACGTGGACAACTTACTTTGAAATGGTGTAAAACATTTCATCCGGCGGTGGTGGTACAATAGATCGTATGACGTTGACCAATTCATTGGGTAGAGCATCAGTGCCATTAGTGCCAATTCCGGGCAGTTGCCCATTATTGCAAAATACAGATTTCTGTAACATCTTTAGGTGGTACGACTGCAACAAATTCAACATTTCCTCTTCAACATACATGATTTTTAGCTATTTATAAGATTATACAACGTGTCAAGAGAGCCATACAAACTAAATGATGATAAACAATTAATACATGTAATTGCAATCTAATTGAGACAGTGTCGTGGGGGACACACCCAGGTTATTGTCAATCCAGCCAGGGTAGTCATACCCTCATCACATTGGGCAGCACGCAGGCTTGTCAAAGGGAGCGAACGTCAACAATGTCAAACATGGTGAAAACGACGTGAACTTACCTCCTAATCTGAACACCGAGCGAACTGGTCCCTGCGATGGATGAAGGATGACTCATTTATTGTAGGAAAAGAGCGCCGAGCGCCGGACCGCGGCAGCAGCAGACGATCCCACTAGAGTGCACAGTGGGCTCGATGGACATGGCCCGTAGCGCGCACCGCCCTAACTCGAGAAAGTGAACTGAATTGCTAACCAGCAAACTGCGACCGCAGCACCATGCGCGGGTCAGCAGGCCAGCAACCGCTGCAGATTCATTCAGCACACTCAGCACAAATAAAACTTGAACCACACAGTGTGTTTACAGTAGAATCTCGCCGAGGCATTACCAACAAACCTCACCACAGTTCACCGGTGTTTCGGCTTATTTGACGAGCATGGAAAGAAATTGGTCAAACGCGTTTAACTGCGTGTTGGTGGTACATTATTACGCGATGAAACCTGACTTTGAAGCCACCTTTCATTGACGAATCTAGTCTTGAATCGCCTCTCGCGTTTAATCAGCTGATCGGATGGTACAAAACGAAGAAAATTATCAAGAACAATACACAAAGGAGTGTAGCCTTGGCCTTTGCTCCTTGGGGACACACCTTAGCCACCTTAACAAAATTTAGAAAATAAGAACGTATATTATAGACCTCACGTGATCGTAGAATCAATGGGATCACAAAAGAATCAAATTCAATCAACCCAATGTCATTGGATTGGGACCTTTAAAGCGTGAAAAGGGAAAATGTTCTCATTTTTGTTTTAGAATGTTGTGCACCATACCTGTCGGTTTTCTCTCCCCCACCACCTAGGTATTCTACCCACAGGTAAACAACTGGACTCGTCTTGACCAGCCATAAACAGAAGTTGACGTGGTGTGTCATAATTTCGCCATCTTTTCGCAACAAATTATTCAGTTTGTTTTCAATGCGCAAATAATTACCTCCCATTCTTCGTATGTTTGAGTTTTGACATTTTGATGCACCACTCGGCTGCTTCTTCGTCGTCACGAATCGCCAACAATAATGGGTTAGTAGCACCAGTCAACCGTTGAACCCTGTGTGTCGGCTTTTGACCTCTCCTTTTAGGGTCCGATGTATTGTTGGTGACGAAAAACTCGCTGTGACTCATTGTGACGCGTTGTTCAAGTCACTCAGCGAACAAACCATGGGTTTTGGCTCTCTGTGACATCACCGTTGGCGCACAGCTGCTGTAGTTGATCATGTTGTGTTGATGTCCATCTGTTTATTCTATCTCTTGACATTTCCTATTTTGACCCTATCGAGTAACAGTTTATGATTCGCAACCTGTTTCAGAAATGCACTTTCGAATGGTAGCATGTACTGCTCTACTTCCACACTCAGTGACACCGGATCGTGGGACACGGACTTTGATGACGACCAGAACTCTGAAAGTTCTGGATTCTATGGTGATGTCAGCACCAATGTAACGAATGCTGAGAAAGTAGCTCCAGAAGTTCAGATGAAGAGTTCTGGTGTTGGTAGGGTAGCAGCTCTTGCCAAAACTGTGGCTGCATCGTTGGCCGCATCTGGCCATTCAGGTACTACTTTGATCCCAATTTTAAAAGATTTTTCTGCCACAATCCTTTTTTATTTAATTTTTTTAAATTTCCAGGTTCATCTAAGTTCCCAAGATCATTCAAGAAAAATGAGACACTGTCCCACGACGCAGGTGCCGCAGATACTGGAAATCGATCAATTCAAAGGCCACCAGAGCGCATGCTTATCAGACCTCCAACCAAACCACTTTCTATTCAAACCATATCAGCCCCTTTTCCAATAACTGGCCAGCAAAGCCAACTTCAAAATGACAGGTTGACAACCAAGGAAAAACACACTTCTAACGGTTCAAATATAAAAAGTACCATTACAGCTGGTCTGCCTAAACCTCCAGGCCCTGAGTGAGTTTTGAAAATGGCCTATATAAACTATCTCTTCAGTATTTAATATAATTTCTTTTTCTGAAACAACCAAAATACATGTTTTTCTTTGCAGATCAGAACAAGTCCAACAGGTCATAGGAGCTCTAGGTCACTTATGGTCATCAGATTCAATAAGTCTTTCCTCACAGACTCAGGTGGGCATCACATTTATACCAGTCTTAGATTAGTTTTTCCCCCTTTTATTTTACACAAAATTTTGTATTTCAGAGTGATGATGACTATGAACCCGTGCAGTCTGACTCATCACCTCAATTGCCACGTTTGAGCCCTCTGAATGGTAAATAGAACTTGCAGTACTTTGATTTGAGAAGCTCCCCTCACCATGGTTGATTTTGCAACCTGAACTTCATTCATTCCAGACCTACATTCCACCAACGCAGCGCCTCAGTCTTTTTTACATTCATCTCCCCGATCAATCATTGACCACCATAGCCCGAACTGCAGCTCTGGGTATTCCAAGGCATCTGCACAATCCACGCCATTTCTTCACAGTTCAGCTGCGTCTACTGCAACGTCTCGACTGTCGCAGTGCTCAAAGAGATCTAGTGGCTGTGATAGTGTCTACAGCCCTTGCTCTAGTGGCTCCAGCTTGTCAGACGGGTCCCATCATACCATCCTTCAAGCGCAGCAGAGTGTAGATGGCGTTTACGAGCCCATTGAAGAAAAACAGAAAGTTTGTGAAGATTCCTTTTAGACTCATGTGTCATTTATCTTCCTGCGATTGGCTATCTGATAAGCTATTTTTTATTGTTCACAGATTCAAACCCATTCTCAGAGAAGCTTCCTCCATTCTAAGCAGAGTGCAGGTATGGTCCATGTTTAGTATTATTTCTACTAATTTATTTTGTAGTTGCCTCAAGCCATGTTTTCCAACAAGAAGATTTTTTTTTGAATTTATCTTTTTGTGCAAGTGTTTTGAGGTACATGGCTCTGAGTCTCCCGGTCCCGCTTAGCCACATGTCATCGTTGTAAAATCATGTAGACGTTTTTTCCCCCCTTCTTTCCCTGCCGAGTTGTTCCTCGGAGGGCCACGGAGGGCCCCTCCCTCCCCGGCGTCCACGTGGGTGCCAGCTGGATGGGGCCCCGGGGAAGGCGGGGCGGGGGGGGGGGGGGGGGGGCCTATGTGCAACTGCCTCATTACCGCCCATTCTTTAACTCCAAATGCAGCAATCTGCGCCTGCCGTGCGGCGCGCACCTCTACATTTCGAGTTGCGCTGCATTTTCGGACGGAGCCTTTCTGCGTTTTGCAGTGCACGATCGATGTGGCCAAAGAAAAACAAAGACGGAGAGGGTGCTGTGCTGGAAAAAAGCGTCGACTGGGCCGAGGCAGGGGCGGGCGGGCGGGCGGGCGGGATGCACCCATAAACAGCTGACATGCACTACGCGGCCACGCCGAG
Source organism: Stenchaetothrips biformis (assembly GCA_030522485.1). Lineage (NCBI taxonomy): Eukaryota > Metazoa > Arthropoda > Insecta > Thysanoptera > Thripidae > Stenchaetothrips > Stenchaetothrips biformis. Next base: position 10,590,423 of record CM060088.1, read on the forward strand.
GAGTGCTGCGCGGTCGAGGTGGCGCCGCGTGCGTAGTGCGTCGCCGGTTGGCATTGCAACATGTAGCACCCATTCCGCGCGCTGCGTGCTGGTGCCGGGACTGCCCACATCGTTGGCGTCATCTCGGCGTTCCCCACCAGCAGCACCATGGCGGCCTGCTTCTACTGCGGCATGGTGTGCCCGCTGCTGCAGAGCCTGGCGCGGCGCGTGGCCGAGGACGCCGCCGACCGCCTAGTGGCCCTGCGCCGCCGGCTGCTGTACCTGGGCCATGACGTGGACGACGTCCTGCCCGAGCGCGGCCCGGACCGCCAGGACCGCCCCCCGAGGAGGCGACCCAGGGGCAGTGCGGCCGTTGCAGGTGTGATGCGTCATTCAAATTCGAGGACTATTTTCCCAAGAATTTTTTTTCCAATTACGACTGAGCGGCAGTCGTCTTTTTGCGCGTATTCCAGATTTTTTTCAGCCAGGTTCCGTTTTGCCGCGTCGTGGATCGCTGCTGGTCTGTCTGAGAACGCCCTGCTGCAGGCTGACTTTAAACCTGTGCTTCGTCGCTCTGTTTCTCTCGCACTCCGGGGGCGTCCCATAGGGGTGCGAGAGAGTCGGCGACCCTCATTTAGAATCCGCCTGCTGCCGCGTCGTCGGGGAGGTAGTCTCTGCATGGGGCCGACGGGGTTGCTCCCGTGGCGCGGCGCGGGCGGCACGCGCCAGTCGCTGTCCATGCTTCCCCGCGTCGGCATCCCCGCAGCACCTCCCCGTCGTCGCGCCGCTGAACCTCGTTCCGCTCGCCGCGGGTTTCCTCCCACTGTGTCCGCGTGACTCACTTCACAGCGATAAGGCTGCCGAGTGTGCTCCCGGAGGTGACGGTGTCTCCGCGCCGGGCCGTGCACGCCATGCCCTGAGGCCGCGTCGTGGTCGCGATGCTGGCCAGCGTGCAGGCCAGCGTGCAGGCGGCCCAGCCGTCGCTGGTGCGCCGCCAGATCGAGCAGCTGCAGCAGTCGGCCGGCAAGGGACGCCTGCCGCCGCACCTGAGCGGCACCCCGCTGCGGCCGCGCCTCACGCGCGCGCGCACCAACCTGGACGTGGTGTGGCGCTCCCTGGGCGAGAACCGCGACCCCCTGGACGGCCAGGCGGCGGCCGGGGCGGACGGCGCCGCGCCGAGGCAGCGGCCGCGTCGTGGGGACGACCCGGGGAACGCGGCCATGGTGAGCCGGTCCGCGACGCACCTGCATCAGGCGCACCTGTGCGACACCAAGGAGCGCGCTATGACGGCGGCCCTGCGGCAGCCGCTCAGGACGATCCAGGGGACGAGCTTCGTCAAGCCCCTGGTTACGGCCGCCGACAAGCCCGCCACCCCTGTGAAGCAGGCCGCCAAGGCAGCCCCGGGCCGTGCTCCCCCGGACGCCGTGTACCACACCATCGAGGAGAGGGGCGGCAAGTCGGCCGCGCACTACGACAAGCCCGTGTCGCCGCCCGTGCCGGTGGACCCCTCCAGGCGCAAGCGCTTCGCCGTCGACAAGCCGGACGCCCCCGAGGGACATCGCACAGCCAAGGCGCACGCCGCGGCCGCCGCCAAGCCGAGGCCGGGCCCCAAGCCGAGCGCCAGGCCTTCCCCCGGACCGGAGCGCCACAGCACTCTGCCGCGCAAGCTGTCCGTCGCGGTCCCGCGGGTCGTGGACATCGACATCGCGTCCTCGGTGACCTTGAGGACGCCGTCGTCCCCCTGTCCTCGTCGTCCTGCCCGTCCTCGTCGACGTTGCCCCTCAAGAAGTCCGCCCGCGGATCCCATCTGTGGAAAACGTTCTCCTCATTCAACCCCGTCTCCCGCTGGGACGACTGGAGCAACTCCAGTACGTTAAAACTCCAAGTGTGTCCCCATCCCAACCTTAATCGACGCCGGAAATTGTGTCTGTTAAAAGTTTCCAGGAGGTGCAACTGCGAACGCTGAAGTGCTGCTAGCGGAAGGAGGTACTCAAGTTCCCTATTTGTTTGTTACAGAGAAGAGTGAGAGCAAGAGGGTGAGCCCCTCCACCAAGAGCGTGCAACTGGACCAGCGGCCTCCTGTACCTAACAGACCACTGCCTCCAACACCAAGGCCCCAGCAGGAAAAGCCCATTTGTAAGTTTCCAAACCAGGCTGCCTGCATTCAGCTGCTTGTACCTTTTCTCAAAGTAATTGTATTTTTTTATTTTATTTTTTTTTATTTTTACTAGCTGATGCTGCAAGAGGTGGACTTCTACCTGCGAATTTGGATCATCAGCCTTGGTTTCATAATGTTGATCGCAAGCAGGCTGAAGAATTAATAAAAAATGGTAATTTGGTGTCTGCAGTTTGTAGTAAAATAATTAATTGGTGACCATTACCTAACATGCCACATTTTGCAGGTGTTGATGGGTATTTTCTTATCAGACCTTCATCTCAATCCCAAAACCCATTAACATTGACCCTTTGGTACAACCAGCGAGTTTACAATATAAGTGTCCGACAGAGAAAGGATGGACGAATTGCCCTTGGGTTTGAGAAGCCAGATGAACAGGTAAGAATTTAGTTGGTAATATTTAAACCTTTGGTACTGCTGTTGATGGTTTCCATATTAGTGCCATTCATTTTTAAGAAAATGCTCACTAATTACCTATTTTTTTCAGAGCTTTTCATCAATTGAAGAGATGGTCATAAACTATCAATCGGAAAATCTACTTCTTTTTAGCAGAAATGAAAGAACGGGTCGCACAGTTTTGACAAAGTCCCCACCCAAGCTAAGCCATGAGTAACATGTTACCTAACTATGTCATATTTTTCAACCTCTAAGAGAGTGTTGCTTGATTATTTATTGGTTTTGTGATAATTTTCATTGAAACTTTTGTGATTAAAATAAGCCTTTAGAAGAGAGATTTCAAAAGAATGCAAGTAGCCATATTCCCATAGAAATTTCAATCAACCTAGATGCAAGAATTATGGCTGTTTGAATTCTGTTGGAACATCTCTGTTTAAGAATTTCCATGGACTAGAAGATATCTATTTTTAATATATTTATTGTATTAACAATTAAAGATTTTTTTATAACTTTTTTTATGTTTAAGCTGAATGTTAATTATTTTCTAGTTTTGTGCTTCCATGAAGCAAAAATGGTTTACTGTTTGTTCTTGAAGACACTGTCATAAAATGACCAAAGAAGAATGCAATTGTATATTTTACAATGGAATGAACAGTTTATTAAAAATCACTTTGGTCTTATGATGTGCCATTATTTTGTGGACTTCATTTGTCTGACTGATCCCATGTTAACTTAAGAAAAATAAAATTTCTTGGTTCCAGCTCCACAAAACTTTTATTTTGTACTTTTTTGCCTATTTTGGGCTCTGCTTATCTCAATTGGTGTGGAGTGCTGCAACCAACAAAATAAATACAATATCACTGTTTGGGTTTGGTTTGTTTGCAAAACGGAAATGAGGGTTGATATCATGACACTCAACCTCTAACTTAGCAAATTTTAATGCCTATCATTCCAAAATTAGTAAAATGTATCTTGCCACACACAGGATGAAGGATGTGGAAATACCCATCCACCAAACAGTATAAATAAACATTCAAAAAGAGAAAAGACTTAACTCTAGAACAGTAAACTATAGAACGGTGGGAAAACAAATCATAGCCCCAAAATTCCTATGATATAAACTTTATAAAAGAATAACTTCTAAAATTACTTCCAGGCCCACCTCTCTCATGCTGTCATAGACGTATCAACAGGTATGAGCCTAAAGAATTGAACTTATCAGGTGAAGCTGAGGTGGTAGGAATGCATTCAGAATCTAGGAAACCCATGCTGCTAATGCACTGCGGATCCCTGATTTGAAGGGTGTATGCCTTCCAATGCCCAGAGATTCAAGGCGAGAACGATCAAGCTGCGTATCATATGGACGGCTGACAGGTTGATTAGAAACTTCACTTGAAACAGGTGCCTTTGAAAGGTGAGCGCAGGGAAGGCTGAAAACTTCTCCCATGATCTGCACCATGTCAAATTTGGTGAAGACTTCAGAACCACACCACTGGAAAATACCACTAATAGCAGCATTCTGAGAAACATAGAGAAAGAAATTAGTTAAGTAAATGAAGGCAAAATTTGATCTATAAATAAGTTTGGCTATTTACCAACCTTTAGTCTTGATTCAGCAAGATTGAGACACACATCAGCAATGTCATCAACATGAGAAGGACACCGTTTCTCATAGTCGGACACCTTTGTTGGTTTTGCTACATTCAAAAGTGGTTCCAGCAAACAGGTGACAGCACTTTCGGAAAGTTTTTCAACTGGGCCATACAAAACGGGTACACGCAGGACCACGTGCTCTGCAATAAAAATTTTCCTTAGAACATAGGGTACTAAAAAATGGCCACATATATTCAATGGAATACAGTAGAAAAGCATTCCATGTACACTCAAAAATTGTGAACCTTTATTGGCAGCAAGGACCACTTCTTCGCCTTCAAGCTTGAGTTTCCCATATTCATTTATAGGGTTTGGTTTGTCCTCAATCTTGAAAGGAGGATTCTTACCATCAAACACATAATCTGTGCTTATGTACAGGAGTGGTATATCGTACTTATCTGAGACATTTCAAAAAAATTAAAACGTGAAATATTATTAAAATTTCTTGTGAGCAACATTGTATCTACTTATTGATTTACCTGCAGATTCAGCTAAATGGAAAGTCGTATCCACATTGAGGCGGCGAGCAGCCTCTGGTTCAGCACTCACTTTGTCGGGGAACCTCTGTGCCGCAGAATGGATGATAAATGTCGGTTTAAACTTGGTGATAGCTGTCGTTATGGCTCCAAAGTCTGTGAGGTCTAGTTTCTGCAGTTCAGGTCCAGTCCTGAAAGCACATGTCAAAAATATTACAGAGCACTGCTGAGGGGGTGAGTAAAAGTATGTCAAAAATAAATAGGATGACAGATACAACCGTACGTCTCACGGATAGAGGGTATATAACGCGTAGAACGTGTAACGTATAGAAAATGTTAAACCACGATGAAAGTAGTTAGTAAAATCATCACCGGTAGAATATTAAGAATCAACTAACCTGGTCAAAGAAGTTCCAAACACAATCCAGCCGGCTTCTTTGAACGTGCGATGGATAGCTCTCCCTAACAGACCTGAAGCTCCCGTAAGGAACAGTCTCTTTTCGGATTTGTTTGCCATGGCGTACAAGTTCTACACTGTCATGCCAACCCAAATTCTGACCCTGATACGCCGAATGAAGGTCAACCCGACAGCCGGTAAGGAGAAAACAACAAACATAAACACAAACAAACAGACGTGTGCGTACAGGTGTCTGTACTGCAAATAAGACGGTCTTCGACTATTGGCACATGGAGGGAGGGAGTTTCAATCGGTCGCGGGCTGGCAGGGCTCCTCCGATTTCACTCCACACGGCAGACAGGACAGCCACATCCCGTTTGAGTATGTTTTAGCCCCAATGGCTCTCGGCTAGGCCCAACCTGAGTCACAACCCCGCTTGCCGTAGTGCCCAGCGAGCCCTGCGTAGGCTTGAGAGGAGGGTGCCCCTGAGGCTCATTAGGTGTGAGCAAGCCCGCAAAACATATTAGCAGGACATGAACGCCAATTTTTACATGGGAGATTCAAGAAAAAATATTCATTTTTGAAAAACGTCAAATTTATTTACAAAAAAAAAGAACCAACAAATATTTTCAACAATAAATAAAAATACAGTAACAGTAATAACAACAGCACAGGCGTTTGAAACATGCAGTTGAGTGCACGGCGGCGCCTTGCCTCGATATGCGGTAACATTGGCTTTGTACTTGTTGACGTGGTGCATTGGGGCGGGGGCTGCGGGGGCGGCGGGGGCGTGTCCGCCTGGCCTTCAGGTCGTCACACTGTCGGGGGACAGCGCCAGGCTGTTGAGGACGCTCCTCCTGTTGGGATGCACGCCGAGGTTTTCCCAGTTGATCCACGACAGGCGGGCGGTCAGATCTGTACACACATAGCAGAAATAGTTGTTATTGACTTCCACAGTCATCTGCGACAGTAAGCGAGCTGGACTGCGAAAGTATCGCAGTCACAGCGCATATAGACAGGGAGGTCGGGGCAAGTTCGAGGGGGGCAACCATTTAGTATGGCTGGGGGACTCAAGTTTTCTTAAGGGAAGAGATACCTACGGATTTCGCAGGATTTCCTTCCAGGCCTAACTTCCAGGGGTTATACGCCAAAAACTGCCTCATAAGTATGCCTTTTTGCGCCTTTTTGGGGTCCTTCGGGGGGGCGGTCGCCCCTTCCGCCCCCCCCCCCCTTGTGCACGCTGCACGCCCCTGTTCGCAACGAACACCCATCCTCAAGAAGGAAATTGTGATTGTGAACCGTCTTCAATTTTAAGGATCTTCTTAGATTATGGATTTGCAATCGATGCGGTCATGAAAAGAGGGTTAAAAATTCGAAATTCTGTTGCGAACAACACTGAAAAACATTCGCATCACTATGATGGAATGGTCTTAGATAATCCGAGATCAATCCAGCATAGTGATGCAAATGTTCTCAGATTAAGAACCTTTTTTTTTCCTTTTTTTCTTCAGAGGCCTGAGTGAGACGCGGCGCGCACTCACCGCTCGTGTTCCACTCGGCGCGGCTGTCCGGGCCGCCGCCGGCGCGCAGAGTGCGCTCCACGTAGGTGAGCGGGTCGCACTCGGCCGTGAGCAGCTCCCGCAGCAGCGCGATGTAGGCGATGGCCAGCCGCAGCGTGTCGATCTTGGAGAGCCGCTTCTCGTAGGGGAACGTGGGCACGTGCACGCGCAGCTCGTCGAACGCAGAGTTGATGCTGCTGAAAGCCAACCGGAATGTCAGCATGATGCCGTATGGCGCCCCGCGTGTGGAGGCCTTGGATGCCTAAAACCTCTCGGGCCACGCGCAAGGAGTCAAAAGAGTCCTAGAAGAAACTTTTGGCGGGCTGATCGCCACTCACGCTTCTCCGTCAGGCTGTAGGACTCTTCTGGCGCCCCACGCCGCCTGCAGCAAGCAGGGTAGCCTACCGCCGTGTCCGCGCGCGACCCTGTGCACCGGGTTGCCTACCCTGCCGTCTGCGGGCGCACTTGCAGGCTAGACCAACTGATCGTCTGCCATTTCGGGCACGGCAATGCCCATGCTTGCACTGCACAGCGTGCCGCCGCGCGCAATCTGCCAAGGTTTTCGCTGAGACACAGCGAGCGCGAAATCGAAAATCGAACACGTTCGACAGACACATATTCCCGAATTTGAAAATGTTAGCCTTTTTATCAACTCGAACTTTGTTAATCCATCAAATGCAGCGCTTATGATGGGAATCGCATTCTAGACCTAATTTCTAGACGGTCATCACGAAAATGCATAAATTTTACACTGGCTACACCGAATCACTGCAAAACTTAGGAAAAGTGTATCCAATGGAGGCTACGAACTATTTATTTACTACGTATTCTTCTAGATACTACAAGTGAACCAAAATGTTGACCAAACCTCCAAAAAGCGACGAGTAAAAACAGACAATAAAATAAAAGAAAACACGCACTCGAATCTAACTCGTCGCATTGAAAGAACAGTTGGATGCTGCTAATGTTATTCTAAGACACCATGAACTACGGTGACAAGTGTGTGCTGAGCTCAGCGCTGCCAGATTTTGGCATGCAACTTGTCACCAGATCACTGAGAAAGTTAGAAGGTCTTGAATGTATTTTCTTTACTTAGTCAGACGCAACCGTGCATTTTATTTTCAGTCGTGAATTTATGCGGCAAAAGCTCGAAGTCGTTCGCCATATCAGCGCGATTTCGAAAGTCAACAAAAATTTATGGATGTTTGACTGAACCGACTTGCGTAGTACCTAGAGTGACCTGGTGACCTCTACGTTGGCAACACTGAGCCTGAACTGAGTTTGACAGTTTGACAGGGAATTGGCAACACTGAGCCTGGCTCACATTTTGACGGGCGGTCTGTCGGGACCCGACCTCTGCATGCGCCGCCGCTCCCGGACGTTGGCGGCGTGGCGCTGCACGCGGTAGGGCGGCATGGAGGGCGAGTGTGGCCCGTGGCCCTGGTGGCCCTGGCCGTGGCCGAGCACCCCGCCCACGTGGTGCGAGCCCATCCCGGCGCCCAGGGGTGAGCCCATCATGCCGTCATCGCACACCTCGCCGCCCCCGGAGCCGCACGCGCCGTCGTCTGCAAGAAAGCGAGTCGTCAGTGGCCGCCGAAGCACGAGCTGTTGTGTCATGAAAACGATTCCAGGAATCATTCTGCAGGCCTCGCACAGTGGGCCACAAGGCCGGCGCAGGCGGCCAAAACTCCTAGACGCGTTTTGAGCTCCAGAGTCCCAAATGGGACTCGAACCGACCCGAACCGACTCGACCCGAACATGTGACCCCACCAATGGGTTCCTAGTTCGGAGAGCAATCCATTGGTGCATGATTGGTGGGGTCACACGTTCGGGTCGAGTCCCATTTAGCGACTCTGCAGCTCGAAACGCGGCCGGGATTTTGAACGTCTCCACCGGTCTTCTGGCCCACTGTGACTCGGTGACCGGCCTCACCTTGCATGTTGAGGAAGTGCATCTGCTGCGAGGGCCCCGCGGCCTGGAGGTGGGCGTGCGGCCCGGGCGGCCCCGGGGAGCCGGCGGCGTGGTGCGGCACCATGCCCGAGCCGGCCATGAGGCGCGTCGCGTAGGCGCACGACGGCAGCGCGCCGGGCATGCCGCCGCCCAGCCCCAGCGCGCCGTGCGCCCCCGCGGCCCCGCCGTGCCCCATGGGGCCCAGCGCCAGCGTGGCGGACAGCTCCTCGTCTGACAGCTCGAGGCCCGCTAGGGCGCTGTCCTCGTCCACGAAGGAGGGCAGGTGGTGGTGATGGTGGTGGTGGTGGTGGTGGCCGTGGTGGCCGTGCGAGCCCAGGGTGCGCGTCGAGGGACCGCCGCCAGTGCTGCAAGCCAAGAGTCAGCCACTCTAACAACCAATCCACATCGAAGAATGCTGCATAAATTGTGGCGTTTCCCAGTGGGCCAGAAGATCGGCGCAAGCGGCCAAAACTCTAGACGCGTTTTTAGCTCCAAAATCGCTAAGAGACTCGAAACGGGTGCGTGACCCCACCAATAGATTCCTCCTTCGGAGAGCATTCCATTGGTGGGGTCACACTTCGGTTTGAGTCCCTTTGAACTCTGGAGCTCAATACGCGTTCGGGTGAGCACTTGCCTGGAGTGGTAGGGCGTGGGCGACGTGGACGAGGAGTCTGCGTGCGTGGTGACGACGCGCACGCCCCGCGACGTGGACGACGGCTGGGGGCTGCTGCACCGGCTGCCGGCCTTGCTGGCGCCGAGGCCGCCGCTGCTGCTGCTGCTCACCACCGCGGCCGTGACGGTGGTGTTCTGCTGCTGGAACCGGAACACCAGCTCCCTGGACAGCGCGGACGTGGCGGAGGAGGTGTTCCTCATGCTGGCTGTCCCGCTCAGGCCATGGTCCTCGACGGCGGCGTCGGCGGCGTGCTGCTGGCGTTGCCCGGACTGAGCCGCTCCCTCGGGGTGGCCGCGTTTTATCCCGGGTGGCGCGGGGCGTGGCCTGGCGGCGGGCAGGACGGCAGCGCGCCGCCCATTGGCCGGGGCGCGGCGGGGCGGCGGCGGCGCCGGGCCGCCATTGGCCGCAACGAGGCGCCGCGTATCTGGCGGTATCGACCAGCCGCTCACGTCGCTTGCAGGCGCCGCGACGCGCGCCCTTTGGACCGGGGCCCGGGCCGCCCCGGCCCCGTGCTCCACTCAATTAGCAGTGAAACTTGAAAAAAAAAAAGAGAAAAAACGCGTTGATTTTACCTTGTTCAAATCTGGACCGACTGGTCTTCCGCAAACTCGCTTCGTGGTTTTAGTGGCTTTGGCAGCCATTTTTGGGTCGCGAGCCGAATAAGGTTGGGAACCGCTGGCTCAAGGTGTGCAGAAACGGTACGCCTAAGGCACGTCGTTTCCATACGCCTAAAGGCGTACCGTTTTCTGAGGCGTACGCCTAAGGCGTACCGTTTCGGAACAACCAAAATGGCAGTATACTCTATAGTCCCAAAGGACCCTTGGGCGGATGTTGCGTCCACTCTACCTTTCTCCAAAGCCCTCTCGCGACGTCCTGGTAAGCGAGGGGGCAACCACTTTGGGGACACCAGATTTCTGAAGGGAAGAGATTTCGTCGGAGTGCGCAAGATTGCGACCGATTTTACGCCCAAAAGTTGCTTGTTCTTTGCCTTTTTGGGGGGAATATTTCCAATTTCCAGACATATCTGGCGCTCAAGGGGACACATGATTTCTTGAGTGGTTGCCCCCTCGCTGATTTTTCGGAGACCGGCACGACATCCGCAAGCACGCTGAAGGACCTAGAGGTCCGCTTCATGGTCCTCTGCGCGGTGCTGGGCGTGGCCGGGGGCTGTGGGGTGGGCTGGGGTGGGCTGGGGTGGGCCGCCGACAGGCCCTTCACGCCAGACGCAGGCAGTCTGCGCGTAACGCCCGCTCCCCGCCCCGTCCGCAGCAACCCCAGCGAGCCCCAGCCCAAGCAACCCCCGATGGAGCCTCCCTTCCTTCCGCCTCGCTCGCTGCCTTGCATGGCCTCTCTACTCTCACCCCGGGCGTATTGATTCGCATCCCACCGCAGTGGACGAAATGTCAGAATCAGAACTAAGGTTCAAATATCCTATATTTTCTGAGTTAGTTTTGCTTATTGAGGCCTAGCTTATATGTGTCTGCTCAGAATATTAGAAACTGGTGCTAAGGAATTACCTGTCCATATACAGCCAAGATTATTAGCAAGGGCAGCTAAGTGTTAGCAGCTTTCGCTAAGTATTTCTCTGCGTGCGGATTCAGAGAGTCGTTTTCGTCTCTGCCTCTCTCGCACCTAGGTGCACCCCATGAGGGCGAGAGAGACAGGGAGACGGAATCAGTGTGCAGTTGGCGCAGGCACAGAGGCGCGCGACAACGGGAAGCGCCGCGCCCTCCCGCCCCGCGCGTGTGGGGGGGGAGGGGGGGGGATCGCCGCGAAGGCGGGGCAGCGCAGCGCAGTGGGCCGGCCGGCGACCTGAACGCCCGGCAGCGCGGCGGCCGCGCATGGGAAGTGGCTGGGCAGCGCCGTCGTCGCTCTGTTTCTCTCGCACTCATGGCGCGCCACGTGCGGGTGCGAGAGAGACGGAGCGACAAGCGGTACTCAGGCTGCAATGGGGTGCTGCGGCAATGAGAAAGTTTTCATCGCGATCGCCGATTAGATGTAAAGCGGCGGGGTGCGCGGAGGGGAGCGAGTTTAACCTTTGACAAACCGGACAATTGGCCACAATGAATACACACAGACACACGGACGAGAGGCACCCCGTGTTCCCAGCCCTCCCCCACCCCTCCCTGTCAACACGCACCATCCCTCCGAGAGCCGATGCCGGCCGGCCGACGCGGCGCCGTTTACGCATTCATTGGCCAATGGTCGTGTTCCGCCTCCGGCGACACCTCGGGCTGCTGCGGCCAGACTGCGCACAGTGGGCCAGAAGACCGGCGGAGGCGGTCGAAATCCCGGCCGCGTTTCGAGCTCCGGAGTCGCTAAATGGGCCTCGAACCGAACGTGTGACCCCACCATTGGATTGCTCTCCGAATGAGGAATCCATAGGTGGGGTCACACGTCCGGTTCGAGTCCTATTTAGCGACTCTGGGAGCTCAAAACCCGTCTAGAGCTTTGGCCGCCTGCGCCGGTGCGCCGGTCATCTGGCCCACTGCGCTGTGGACTCCGGCAGGACCACCTTTGTGTGTGTGTTTTGCGGAGAGGGCGTGCCGGCCCCGCGTGGGAGCTGCTCGCCCTCCGCGAAGGGGTGGAACAGAACCGCGGCGAGACGCTCAACAAATGTTTGCCGCAGTATTCGAACCCACGGACCGCACCAAACCAGGTGCCTGCGGTGCTGAGGTGAGATGTTCTCAGGGAGTCTGCGCTTCACCTGGCTCAAGTGGGTGCGTAAAAAACCGAGTCGTATTTGTTCTGTTCTTCTCTTCTTTCGTGGCTTAATTTTGTTCTGGTTAACTCCACCAAGGCTCCCACACTGCTTGCGGAGAGCTAGGCGCGATTCAAATTAAGATGTACGCCGCTAAGCGCTCCAAATCCAAATCCGGCCTCTTGTTTGAATGTCGCTACGTGTCGCGCAACCGCGGGCCGCTGGCGTGTGGGGGAGGGAGGGGGGAGGGGGCGGCGCCGGCAGAAACCGTATCGCTAATTATTCATATCACACGCGTTGACACGCTTATTCAAAGTGGCCCAATTCTGTGTGAATCGTCCGAGTGGAGGGTGCGGAGGGTGTGGTCAGGGCAGGGAGGGGGTGGGGGAGGCAAAAAGTAAAAACCGGAATATAAGCTTTGGAGACAGGACAGCCCGCAGAAAGGTGGGCAAGAAAGTCAAGGGAGCGAAACTATAAAACTGATCTAAGAATTCTTGACATCGCGTTATTGACGACGCCCTGCAAGGAAAGGGGAGCAGGACCAAAGCGAGCGTAATAAGCTCCGGAGCGTACATAAGGATTTAGTGTGTCCCACGGAGAGTCGTCGTGTGAGGCGAGCCGCGGCGATGCGCGAGGCCCGGTGGTGCCCGGTGGTCGGCTGGCGCGCGTTGCGGGTGCATCTTGCGGTGAGATGTGGCGAGGGTGTTTACCCACCGGATGACACGGTCATTCGACAAGCTCGGCGCCGCTCCGCTCCGCCGCCGCCGCTCGGTTCCCACAGCTCCCCCCACCCTCACCCCGCCCCAGCCTCCACCCCCTCCACCGTCCCTCCAGCCGCCGCTGCCGCCGCCGCCACCCCGTCAACGCCAACCAACACTGATTTTCCGCCTCATGTGTTGCCGGTCATATGCTCTACTTAGCCTCGTCACTTCCCTCCCCGTCCAGACCAGAGAGGACGGGGCGAGGCGACGCGAGGCGCAGGTCTGTGTGAATTGTTTGTTGGGCCACGCGGCCGTTCTTTGTTTGCCTTTGTCGTCTCGCGAATAAAATAATGGGTGTGGCCGCGGCAGTGTAGCGCCGCGCGCTCGGCTCGTTCGGCTGGTCGCTGTACTGTCCGAGTTCGGCTGGTCGCTGTCCGAGTTCGGTTGGTCGCTGTCTGAGTTCGGCTGTGCGGCTGTTCGGCTGCTGTTCGGCTCGGAAGGTTTCGCCCGACGAAACCCTAAACACTCCTAGCCATCACATCGTGATGGAGACAAAAATTTAAAGCCTGTTTTGTTTCCAGAATTGCCGTAATGGCTTTGTGCGCGGAAAAAGGGCTGATCTGTCCTTCTGCCGCATCCTTTTTCCGTCACACAGCTCCAGCTTGCGACTTTGCCCAAAAGCACACGCACGCACACTCACAAACACACACACGTGCGCCATGCCATCCCAATAGCCCTCGAGGACAGGCACCAGCCTCGTAAAAGGGGAGGGAAGGTGCTTGCGGACGATAAACGATCGTCACGGCCACCCGCCACGAGCCCCCCCCCCCCTCCCCTTCGACCCCGCGCACCCTCTTCAGCATCCACCGCACGAGAGCGCGCGGCGTGGTAACTAAGTTTGACGTAGTTTGACGGGATCTCGCGGTCACCGCCGGTGTGTGTGTGTGTTTGTGTGCTGGAGATGGGATCACACAGCGGCGCGGGTGGGCAGTGATGTGTTATTTGTATCCGGCGCGCGTCACGTCTTCATCCCCCGGCCGGCCGGCGGACTGGATGCCTGAATGCCATGCGGTGCTGAAGGGAGGCCCCAACACCGCATTTGGGAGATAATGCGCCCAAATCGAGCCGATTTCGTTTGTTTACACAGCCCCCGCTTGTTTCGTGTGGAGAATCGCCCGAAACGTTTGCAGCGTTTTGTGCAACAGGTCCGCGGTTTCCGACTTTCCTTCTTCCGGCGTCCAGCCGCCAGCGAGTCTGCATATCCAAATAATAAAATTATTTGGCGAATTTTGGTGGCCAGCGATGCGCTGCGCATGTGTGCAACTGACGCCGCTGCCCTTCTGCGCCCCGTTCACCAACAGCAGACTGATTCCGAGCACTGCTCTCGTCCATATCCCCCCCCCCACAGGCCGCCTTGAGAGCGAGAGAGACGCACGATGTGTTCGCTTCCAGGCTCCCACCTCACCGCCGCTCGCCGGGTCCGGGTCGCCACCGGCTGCTGTGTCCCGGAAGACTTTGACAAGATTCGGCTGCTAGGCCGGCCAGCGCGCTGCCGCCCTGCCGTTTCGCCAAGACCCATGCACAGTCGCTCTCTCTCGCACAGCCCAGGCGGCGGGTGGAGCCTACGCACCCATTGCAGAACTGTGGCGTGGACAATTGGAGAGCGCGGCCTTGGGCAGGCCTTGCAGTGCCGGCCCTCGGGCGCGCGGCTGCACCGCTCGGCCGGCACGCGACCGCCAATTGAAACGGGGCCGCACGGGGCAGGCGCGTGGCGTGCGCGTGGCGTGCCAAGCGCAGCTCCAGGCGCCGCACGCGCCGCGCGCCACGTGGGCCGATAGATTTGTCACGCTGTTTCCCGCCGCAAGCATGTTTTGCAATGCACCCGCCAAACGCATCATCCGCAGTACGTAGTGCCTGAGTAGTGACCCACGTCTGAAAAGCGCTCACAACTGCGTTGGGCATCTTTAAAAATTTCTATTCATTTTTGTTTTTTGCGTGAAAGTAGGCGAAAAAGCGCACAAAACGTGCGTTGTTCGGGGCGCTGGCTTTGGTTCCGCGCCTGTAAGGCAAGACTGCTGCCGCTGCCGTCCGAACGCAACGCCACAAGTAGAGGCTCTCTAAACGCCCCGCTCCAAAGTTCCCGCCACTAGGGAACCGAGCTGGCGCTTCTAGAAGGCGCGGAGCTGTCAGGCGGCCATGTTGGAAATTGTTATCAGCTGATGAGGAGAGACGTTGCGACGCTTAACATTTATAGCTTGTAATCTCCGAGCATCGGTGCCCATTTAGGATTTTTAGAGGTTTTAGTCGCCACCAATACGGCCATGAATAATTTCGTGAATATGTGGAGAGTACGGGAGTTGGCGGATAAGGTGTAAGTGCACTTTGGTGTGATATTTGAGGCCCAACCTATATGTTATTTTTGAAATCTGTTTAGGCTTATGATGCAATTTTTATTTACCTTTTCATTGAATTAAAAGAGTAACCCTTTTCCCCGTTTTCAAATTACTCAAAATGCAGTTTCGACTTACATTCCAATCGTTAGCCTCGTACTAATTTCAGGTGGCATCGAAATGTCACTTGAATGGGTTGCAATCTGTCTCAGCCTTTTTGTTGTCATAGCCTTGACAGCGCATTAGTTTTGGGACGGCGTCATTTCCCTCAGTACTTCACGGCCGAACAACCATTTCAATGAAACCGTTTCATTCAAATTGTTTTCCTTTTCCCATGTCTGTGGCGCATTGTCCCCCTCTTACTGTTGTTTGATTCTTCAATCTGACCTGTTAGGTACCTGTCAAAATGTCAGGTTATATCAACAGGTGCTGTTCAATTTTGCTCTTTTTCTTGTTTTTTGAGCGCGGCTATTTCGTCAAAGAGAGAATGTAACTGATAGTGTTTTGGAAAGCAAATTATACCTTTGCTATGCCATTTAACTTTTCAACTGATGTGTGGGATGTGTGGGAACAGCAGTTATCTGTACTGTGTTTAAATTCTTCTCTTTTTCTTTTTCAGTACGAATGTAGTAATGAATTACACTGAAATCGAAGCTAAAGTAAGAGAAGCAACAAATGACGAAGCATGGGGACCCACAGGTATATACAAATAATTAACTGTCTCTTTTGCTATTTTAGTGGCTAATAATAGAATGAAATTAACTTTGTTTTCTAAATCCTATCTCAGGAGCGTTGATGCAAGAAATAGCTCAAGCTACGTTTACATACGAACACTTTCCAGAAGTAATGCAAATGCTTTGGAAAAGAATGCTGCAGGATAACAAGAAAAATTGGAGGAGAACTTACAAGGTGAGTCCACGCTGTTGTGTTTTAATGTAATAGGAGAGTGTTTTTGTGTATTATCTAGCAAAAAGGCTTTCCCATTTATGTCAACTAATTTTATTTTATATTTTTAGTCACTTTTACTTCTAAACTACCTGGTGAAAAATGGATCTGAAAGGGTAGTAACAGCTGCACGAGAGCATGTATATGATCTTCGCTCATTAGAGAATTATACCTATGTGGATGATTTGGGGAAAGACCAAGGTGTTAATATCCGCCACAAAGTTAAGGAGCTGATGGACTTTGTTCAGGATGATGATCGTTTACGAGAGGAACGGAAGAAAGCAAAGAAGAATAAAGACAAATATGTAGGAATGTCCAGTGGAGCTATGGGGGGTCGTTATGGTAAGCTAGTTTTCATCTCTGAATAACATTATCTTGGTTGTAAATGATCTTCAATTTGAATCAATTTTATGTGTGTAGGAGGTGATAGGTGGGAGGAACCTCGATGGAGGCGAGAAGAGTCAGGCGATGGGTGGGGTGGTGGTGGCAGTAGCGAGCGAACTCAAGGCTTTGAAGAAAAGTCATCCAACCACAGGTAAATTGCCCTACTGATTTTCTCTTTATGATTTCTTGATGAAAACTTATTACTACTCATTTTATTCCATTTCAGTGATGAGGGAGGTTATGAATCTGATCCAGAAATTAGCAGTCCAAGGTCAAGGAATTATGACAGAGAACGTGGAAGTGGAAGTGGAAAAGAATACAAAGACAATGACAGCATTGGTTCTGGAAGTGCTGTCTCTTCCCCAACAACTCCATCTGAGAGGGGTCCAAAATCTGTAACATCTCCAGTGAAAAAGTCTTCCCAGCCTAGTAAGAAAGTTGACTTGGGAGCAGCTGCTCAGTATGCCAAGGTTTGTTTGTTGCTGCCATTTGAATTTCTTTCCTACGGTCTTCTTCCTCTTCTGTGGTTTTTATTTTTGTTACACGCTGGGCAGTGATAATAATTAGTTTCTCTGCACTTCTAAAGGCTAATTCAAATACAACCAAACAGTCAAATTCATCTCAGAGTGCATCTGATCTCTTTTCGGATTTTGGAAAAGATGTTTCTGCTACATCTCAATCAGATGACTTTTTCAACCCTCGAGGAGGAGCTGTTTCACTGCCTGGTGAATCAGCTGATTTTGGTGATTTCACCAGTGCATTTGGTAATGAATCAAGCACCTCAGATACTACTCGAGTGAAGTAAGTTCTATTTTGTTGCTATCATTAAATACACTTGACTTGCAATTGGCAGCACTTAAACCTTAATTAATTTCTTTTTAGGGGAGAAACTGATGAGTTTGCTGATTTTGGATCAGCCTTCACAAGTACTACAGGGAACAGTGGAGGCATCACACTTCCTGCTTTCGCAGCCCCTGGCAATGCTCCAGTACAAAACCAGAACTTAAATAACGGAAACATAATTAGCTCTTCAAGTAAGTAACACTGAGGCAGTGTATTGTCTACCTGCGCTGTCTATCTTGATAAATTCTGCCTGTGACACTATTATCTATGATTTTCTTTGAACAGATGATATGGGTTTGCTGAATTCTGACCTGTTAGGTGGATTATCCAGTAGTTTTTTCATCCTTAACGACTGGTGGTGGTATGAACAATGGCAGTGTTGACACCAAAAACAACAGCAACCTCCTGGATGATGCATTTAGTTCGGGTGAGTTGATTATTATTAGCTTCGTTTTGCAAGTTTGTGTGTATAAGTTAGTGAATCTGTGAGAGAATGGGATGGGTGAAGCTTTTATGCACATGCACTTATGCATGCTAAACACTTTGTTCTCTTAAATGTTTATTATCAATGAAGATATTTCTGAAACACTTTTTTTGTTTTGTTTCTTTTGATATCTTTATTATGAAGTAGTAGCCAACAAAGTTAGGTTTGTCGCTTGTACAGAGTGGGAGTCTGGTTTGGACCGTGCCATTGTGAGCCTGCTTGACGACTTGGCCTTGAAGAAGTCACCTCATAGACCCTCTGAAGACTGCTTGCAACAAATATGTCAATACCTCCCTGGCATCATCACAACCCAACGGCTTGAGGGTCTGGATGAAGAGAATCTTGTCTTGAAGGAAACTTGGAACAAACGCTACCTTGAATTAATTAGTGTTCTCATTGAGAGAATAAGTAGTGACTGGCCTTTAGATTCAAGTGGAACTCTTGACAAGTACTTTGCACAAATAATGGCACCTGAGGGAGCATCACCTGCTATGCTTTTCCAGTCTTTAAAGTCTTTGACAAATTCTTTACATAGTATGCCACTGTCTGGTAGGTCTCATGCTGTTGTAGCTCTGTTAGTTCATCTAGTTCAAGGTTCTGCTGTCTTTTCAGCCACCTTGATAAGTTGTGTTAATATAGCCTCAATTGAAGATCATCTAGAGCAGCACATTGTGAGGGAGATGTGGGAGGAGTGTGTAAGGTTGCTAGTGTCTCTACCTAATCGTGCCGCCAATGTAATGAAAAGCAGTACCCCTGTAAATATTTTACCAATCAAGTTCACAAAAACTCTTTGTTATCATGTTGCTTGCTGTTTATCATACATAGCCAATTCGGAGAGACAAATCAGTATTGTTCCTATTTCTTTTCTTGTAAATCGCATTCTTGTTGATTTTAAACCGCATAACAATGACAGTGGTGTGGCGATGCTAGTTCATGCAATAACAAAGTGGTGTGCTTTGGACTTGGCTAAAATACGCTCTGTCGTTCCATCATTATTAACCAGCTTGAATAAGCAAGCAGTGGAATCAGTTTGTGAAGTGATTTTGAGAGAATGCTTTGACCTTGGATGTGAAGTCAAATACGTTTTAGGTAAAATTGTAATGGAGTCGCACGATTGGAGGTATGTGCTCTGTTCAAAGTTGCCTCTGTTACAATATTCTGACTATTCTGATACCAGAGTCCTCTGTGCGTTGGCCAATTATTTTCAGGCCTTCCCAGATTTTAGACCTATTTTGAAGGACCTGGTGGTCAGACTTCTTTCAGTGTGGGGAGACCGTAGTGCTTTAATTCATACACCCATGGAGCAGCACATTTATGTAACTCAGGCTCTGGTTCTATTTTCCTTGAGTTTCCACTTTTCCAGTAGTGAGAAGCTGTCCTCCATTCCTTTGAAAAACCTATTTAAGGGTGTTCAAATTCATCTGGAGTCGCCTGTAGTACAAATTCGAGCTATTGGTATGATAACAGCAGAAATCCTCACCAAATTCTTTGTTGGTAATGATACTGCAGAGTTAAAATTCGATTACTCTGGCATGGACCAGGATAGTTTAAATTTAGTGGAAATGGTCAAGAATTTGAATACAGACTTCCAAAAGAGCAGAGTATCTGAAAACGATGGCAATGCTGTTCTCCTGTCTCTTGCTGTGGACTGTGGAATGCTCAGCAACGAGTCACGAAATGAAGGTGCACCGGCGGCAGTTCCTCTGAAGCACTCTGGTGATGAACCCCATCCAAAAACTGTTTTGGGTGACAATACCTTAAGAACTGAAACCCCGGAACCATTAGACAGTGACGATGATTTGGAGCCTTTTGATATGTCAAATGATAAACCTCTGTCTGACCGTAAAAAGCCTTTGTACTTGAGAGACATGCTTGAGGGCCTTTATGAAACAGAAGATATGGATCGTTGGTGTGGCAGTATTAGCTCATGTGAGGAGTTAGTCCAAAAACAAATGCCTCAAGAAGATGAATCACTTGGCATTCTAATTCTTGAAGCATTAATTTCTCTGGAACCAAGGTTTCCTTTGGAAAACTTTTCTGATCTGCAGTTGAAGGGGGCCATTGCAGTGTTGTGTTGCTTTCCCTCTACTTGTGCTGAGCATCTGGCAAAATTGTTCCACAAGGAGAAAGGAACTTATTCAATTGCTCAAAGATTGCTCATTCTTCACATTCTGACCGAAGGAGCACAATCCTTGTCTTCCATTCCATCAGTGTCTTCTAAGAAAGAAAGCAAAAGTAGTGATAAGATTGTATCCAACTCATTTGACAATCGTGCTGGGCTATTGGAAGAGGTGCTGGATGAATTCTCACAATTGTTTGCCTTTGAACCGGACTCTTCTCAGAAACTCTGGAAGAAACAGATTGATGAAAGAATTGCTTTAAAGACCCGTCGTATTGCGTCCCGTACGCGAGTGCCTTTAAGTTTTACCTCCAAATTTGCTTCTGTTGCTGGTTCGTTTTTCTTTCCTTTGATCAGGGGAGTGATAAACTCCTGTGGAAGTATTAACCTTACAATAAACGAAGAAATTGAAATTGATGACAACTCTGCAATCCTTTTAAGGTTCATTTTGTCACTCTCGGTATTGATGGCAATGCTCTCAAAATGCACCTGCAGCTCCTCGAATGGGATCTGAACTCCTGGAGTTTGCCTGGAGCATCAGATACCATCCAGAGGCTAGTATCCGTTTGGCTGTGATAGGATGTATAATGAGTGTGTTAGTTGCTGTGCCCCAGTCAGGTTACAAAGCGATTTACGACCCCGCCCTGGTGGAAGCAAGGGCCTGGCTGCTAAGTATTGCTTGTGGTCCTCTAGGCATTTCAGGACACTAATTCGAAATGTAGGGAGCTTGGTGCCAAAAATTGGAGCTTTGCTTGATGTGGCTCTGTCTTAATTGTGGACTTTGTTGCTTTTCTGGAGATTTGAGACTTGTATAAGTTGAAGCTAACTGTTGCGCAACCATTATAAAGATTAGATTCTTTGTCACTGCTCTTAGATATCTCTTTGTATTACCTGTTTTTAGAATAAATTTTCTTATATTCTTAAAAAAAAAAAAAAAGAATTTTGTTTCATCCATCCTCTTTTCTGAATTTTCACAATGTGTTTGACTTTCACTCAGAAAAAAAAAAAAAAAAACATTATTAACTTCTTTTTCAGTGGTCGGATTGTTTTATTTTGTTTTTAGGTGGTCCTGCTGTTGGTTTCCTAAATGCTACTCACTTTGACACCTTCTAAGTTCTCAAAATCCTATGCAAATCTCTACCAACGTCAACCAGGCAACGTCCCCACTGCAGGTAGTAGAACTCGGATCTCCCATTATGGCTCTGAAACTTAAGTGTCTAAAGGACTCAGTTAATTTTTCTTTAATTGCAGCTTGGGAGCACGTGGACAAATGCTGGGCTAAATATTGATGTAGACAACCTGTCAGTTTCTGGCAACCGCAACAAGAGCGGGACTGGACCGTCCATGAACCAATTGGCTACCAATAGTCCGACATCACCTCTTGGGAGACAGGGTAATTTCCGCAAGCCTTTTAATTTTCCATCCTGTAGAATTTTGTTATTCCGTGTATTGTTGGGTATTTG